>CM016619.1:17105657-17705657 GCA_005393395.2 Gossypium australe
ATCACAAACGGCAAGCTCACGTGGCAGTTAAAAAATAGATTGAAAAGTTGATGGTTAAATTCGTTATTATACCAACTTTTTAAGTCAGCATGCCGTTTGTAATTTTAATGGAAATGACCAAATGATCGAAATATGTATGTGGGGGTTTAAATTGCAAACCTTTTCATTTTTGATGCTTAAAACAATTTTTTTTTATAGTTGAGTAACTATACATGTAGTTTACTCTAAAGAAATACACTTGGTGTGCATTTGTTTTGCAAAGATATTGCAACTATTCTTCCTCACTTCCTAAGGTATAATAATTTATTTGGCTTTTTAACTCTACGAAAAAATTATTTTAACTTTCATTAAACTTTTTGTCTTTTTTAACCCATTAAACTTAACGTTTTTTTTTTGTCAAATCAACTCAAAATGGATACAAAAGTTAACGCTTTTTTTTTTTTGCTGAAGTGCATATTTGTGATTGTCATGTGGATAACATATATAAGCTTTTAATTAATTTTTTAAATTTCAAAAAAAACTAAAATTTATTTTTAAAATTTAAAAAGAATTAAAATTATGAAAAATATATATTTTAATATTTTTAAATTAAAAAATTAATTAAATATTATATGCCATGTCAGTAACGTTGATAAAGTGAACTTTTCATCTATTGTTGAGTGATATTGATAAAAAATACAAGTTTAAGAGCTAAAAAATTAATTAAAAATATTAAAAAAAACTTTAAAGCAACATGAAATAAAATATTCAAATATGCTTAAATGAGGAATCAAACCTATGATTAAAAGATGAAATCACTATTATTTAACTAGATGAGCTAATGAGATACAAAACATTAATTAAAAATAACAAAAAAACCTTAAAACAACATGAAATAAAAATACAAATATTAGTAGGAAAGGAACCAAACCCTAGACTTAAAAGACAAAACCACTAATATTTAATTATTTGAACTGAAGAAGCTAAAGTGTTAAAAAATCAGAAAGTGTGTCTTATTAGACGCGTTTTCATCTGATGTGGTAGTAAAATCGCGTATTATAAGATGCGTTTTACCTTATCTCTTCAAAATCGATCTATTCTCTTAAATTTTGAATAAAGCGATCCATTTCTCTAATTTTTTTTTAAATTTGGCATTTTCTTTCAAATTTGCCCTAAAAAATTGTCAAGTTTCGTTTTTACCCGACTCCTTTTGTGATTGGAAAAAGCAATATGAGAAATAGCTTGTTATTTTTTTGAATTTTTTATTTAATTAAATTAATTGATATATAAAAAATTTATTTATACACGTATCACTGGTTTTGCCTAGAAAAAAGTTAACTACATTAGTTTGTAGGAACTAATCCATGGAAAAGTTGTTAACTTTAGGGCCAATATGAAAAAAATACTAAATTCAGGGGCCATCCTAAAACATTGAATCAGTTTGGATGAATGGATTGGAAGGGCAGTTGCATAAAGATGGAGTCAAAATCAGTTTGGGTTCACTTACATAAATGATTTAATTGTATTGTGGAGGTATATACAAATTTTCAGTAAAAAAGGTTGCAAATCACCGATGAAGTTTTATTTAGTTTATGAATGAGTACAGATTCTGCTTCTGTAGATTTACAAGAGCGACTTTAACATACTTATTATTTTCAATTGAGATTAATCTGTGATCACAAAATAGGTCAATATATTCTGTTTAGAAAACTAAATAAAATATACCAATGGTCGGCGGAATGTCTTACTTTTATTAATAAAATATTAAAAAATAGTGAAATATCCCCCCCACAATGGATGTGCATTGCACGAATTTTCACAAGCCTTGGCAGTCAAGTCTTGTATTAATTTAAAATATATTTATATTTTAATAAATAATTCCAGTTAACCAATGTTGAAGTTGAAGATATAGTTATGAGCATTGGATAATGTAAAATCTGGTTTTTCTTCTTGGCTATTTTTTAAGAATAATGCAAAATTTGGATTTTTTTAATTGACACCCAAATTTGAAATCAATGTTGGCATGCACGGATGTGTTGTTTCTAAAAAGGATAAATTATGCAAGTGGTTTTAGTTTACAATTACTTGTTTAATGCTACTTTATGGAGGGCCTCAACCCAATAAGAGCTTTATCAGATGTATTCATCATCATGGCATCATCCAATACTTTAATAAGGCTGGTGTTGTAAATAAAATATTTAATTTCTTCATCGCCTCAATTTTTTTGTTCAATGTGATGAATTTAATTACTATAAAAATCGGATTTTAAACAGATTTTTTTTTTTAAAAAAATGAAGTGATTCTATTGATAATATATTTTTTAGTAAAATATTTACAAATTCTTTCATTCTTAGCCATATCAAAACCAAGTGTAAATAATATATATATATATATATATGTTTTCTTATTTTACATCATTCAAATATCTATTTAAATGTTAATGTTATGATTTTAATAAAACAGGACGGTTACCCTAACTTAATAGATTAAGATTTAAATAAAAATATTGGCTAAATATTTAAAAGGCTTAATCTTATCTTCTATTTAGCCTTGTGTTATACCTTCTTTTTATTATAATTTGATATATAGAGAGAATAATAACTGGAAACTAAAATTATTCCTGGAATTGATTTTCTTTTCTTAAAATAATAAATTTTATTGTATTGTATTAATATAAGTTTTTATTCTTTAATTTGTATTTCGATATTTTTATCAAAAGCTAGTATTTCAATATTATTTTTTTATTTTAAATGAATATTGGTTTATGATAAAATCTTTATTTAGATTACAAATTAATTAGATAAAAATTAATTAGGATTAATATGTAGTTTATTCCCTCAACTTGTCTTAAAGTATTTAGTTGGTATCTAAACTTTTTTATGTGTACTTAGTTGGTAATTAAACTTGTATTCCGTCAACTAAATTAATACATTTACACTAATATTATTAATTTCTGTTGATGTGACATCGATAATCATTTTATTGGTGGCATGTGACAACCATCTTTTAATTGAATTTTTATTACTTTAAAAGTTTATATCTAAATCATTGAAGCTTTATTAAAAAAGTTAATAAAGAAAGAGAAATTAATAAAAATTTAAAAATTCAAAGCATCGTAAACACATATTCTTAAGAAAAGAATTATTCATAACACATAGGTTAAGAAAAGAATGATTCACAACACATATTTTAAGGAAAGATTTATTGATCACAATTTTAGGCCAACTTAAATTGGGTTCATCATTGAGGTATAACATCAATTTATTTCTTCTCTTTTTACTCTCAAAACATAAAAAATATTTAATTATAATTTATATTACCACTATAAAATTTTAATTGAATTTGATGTTAAAATAAAAATATTTGTTTTTTTTAATTTTTCACTTAAACAATAACTATCTTTTTTTAAAAGAAAAAACTTATTTGTAAAAATTTAAGTACATAAAAAATAAAAAAATAAATGTGATATTAGTATCAAATAATAATACTTAAAAAACTGTTATGTTTTAATACATTATTTCTTTTAAAAAATTAAATAAAAATAATTATATTTTTATTATAATACATTATGAAAATATTATTGTTTTATACAAAAATTTACCGCCTTAAGAAATGACATTTTTTACAGTTAATTTTTTAAATATATTTTCATTAGTATGTGTGGAACTCGTAATTAATAAAATAAAATAAAATAAAATAAAATAAAAAGAAAACCATAAGAAAAACGAAAGGAGAATATAATAGAGACTTTCTTTTTCAATCTTTCTCTTCTTTTCGTGCCCACCCCATTCCCATTTCTTCTTTTATCTTTTCTCAAAGCAAAAAACAATTGAATTTCACAAAAGAGCACAAAACAATTGCCAACACTTCATAGCTGTTCTGCTAAGTAATCAAAAGTAAGCAAAAAGAAAGTGAAAAAAACACAGCACATAAAGAAGAAAAAATAACAGAGGATTCCTTTTTTTTTTCTTTGTTTTTAGTTACCGATCGCTTTGTCTTCAACCCACTTTGAAAATCCTTTTAGTTTCAATTTCTTTAGCTTCAAGGACCTTGGGGTTTTCTTGGTTTTTTCCAGGTATTGTTGCGTCTTAATATCTTGCTTAGAACTTTTGAATTTTTTGTTTGCCATTGAGTAGTTTTCAGCTTTGCTTTAAATTTCCTCTCTCTCTCTCTCTCTTTTTTTGGTAGCAATTTCACCACTCAAAAGCTCTTAATTGTTGCTTTTCTGCTGTTGGGTTGATCTTCATTTGTTTGCTTTTAATTTTAGCTCTAAGGTGAGTTCACACTTAACAACTTTGTGATGAATTTGTTTCTGGATCCAATATTTTTGTTTTGTTTGTAATTGGTTCTCTTTTTACAGATTGGAACTGAGAAGCAATAATTCTTTTATATATAGAGAGATGGGCTTGAAAGAATGGACGTTGGAGTTAAAGTTAGGAAATTTATAGTGATATCAGTTAGATCATGTTATAGTTTTGTTTGTAATCATCCATTTGGTTGGTTTGGCTTGCTTTTTAATATTTTTGTATAGATCATTTCCTTTGTTGTTTTCCTTTTTGGTTACTGCATCTCCTGTTTTGGTTTGCACTGCTGTATGCTCGGTACCCTTTTGAGTTTCGGGTCACCAAACATACCCGAAATCGACGAACATGAAGAAGAATGTTAGTCATGAAGTTTCTCCGTTGAAAACTGGGGTCAGTGAGGATGACACTGTTGTCAAAAGAGATTTCACTGATGATGATTTGTAGAAAGACATGCAGGGAAGAGGTGGATATTGTAGAGAATGCCGATGAGAAAGTCAGTTTAGTTGATAATGAGGTCAATGAAGTGGAGGAAGGTGACGGTTCGGTTCTTTATAAGCCGTTAATCAATGATGATTTGGATTCTAGGGATGTTCATTGTGAGAATGGGATGATTGATGAGGTGGAGGGATTGTTGAATCATTCTTTGTTGGAAAAGATGACGGGAATTCGGGGAGATGCTAGAGAGTGAACGGGTGTCGAGTATGAGGAGGGCTGAGGAGAGTCAACATCTTTTGGCAGATGAAGTAGGAGATAGAAATGTTGAATTGGGTGATGGAAAACTCACATCCTATATCGATGATGTTCCGAGGGGTAATGAATTGGATTCTTCTCTGGTGTCATCTTGGAAATGCGTTACGGGTGACGAGGATGCTGGTGATGGTGATAAGGATGACGACGACAATGACGACGATGATGAATCTTCCGATTCTGGATCTGATGGTGCTGAGAGTTCCTCTCCCGATGCTTCACTGGCAGATATAAGTCTGATGCTTGATGAGTTGCATCCGCTTTTGGGCTCGGAAGCTATACAGGCTGCTCAGTTGTCTCGTGATGGTTTGGATTCTGTGTCTGAGAGTTCTCATGGTAGTAGTGATGATGAAAGTGATGAGTCAGAAAATAAGGGAGAGGGAGAAAATAATGAGGAAGAAGGAGGAGCAAAGGGAGATAACGAGGATGAAAGTAAATCTGCCATTAAATGGACAGAGGATGATCAGAAAAATCTCATGGATTTAGGGAATTTAGAGGTGAAAGAAACCTACGATTGGATAAGCTTATTGCAAGGAGAAGAGCTCGTAAAAGTATGAGATTGATGGCAGAGAAGAATCTAATAGACTTGGATTTTGCTGATATTCCCTTAAACTTAGCACCAATTTCAACCTCAAGAGGTAACCTTTTGACCTTCCATATTCCTATGATGACCTTGGATTACCTCCCATTCCTGGGTCAGCTCCATCCAATTTGCAGCCCCGAAGAAACCCTTTTGATCTTCCTTATGACTCGAGTGAGGAAAAACCTGATCTTAAAGGAGACAGTTTCCAAGAGTTTTCAGGTTTGAATCAAAGGGGAACTAATTTCCAAAGAGGCCTTCTTTAGCAGACACGAAAGCTTTAATGTCGGATCATCTTCTTTAGGTGTTCCTCGGCAAGAGCTTAAGTGGAAACCTTACTTTGTTCCGGAGCAATTAGTAACAGAAGGAGCTAGCCCTTCCTTATTCCAGAGGCAGTCAAGTGAAGTTAGCGAGTCAAAGTTGAGTTCCATTCCTGATTCGGAGTCAGTGAGTTCAGTTGTGGATGAGGAGGACAACAAGCCAAATAAGCAAGATGTTTCTCGAGAAACTGAACTGATCTTGAATGAAGATCATGTTTCTGTCGATGAACAAGAGAGCCATTCTTCTGATTCTGACGATGTTGAGTCTGTGGATGTCGACCAAGTCGAGAATAGAGATGTTCATCATGATGTGGTTGAGATCACATTGGGAGACGGAGAAAGTCACCTGGAAATTGAACCAGTGTCTGAAGCTGGTGCTACAAATCATTCAGAACACACTGCTAGTGAAGCCGAGAACAGAGATGTTCATCACGATACGGTTGTGATAACATTGGGAGATGTAGCTCGAGCAACTCTCAATGCAACTGAAATTCATCCCAGAACTGAGCCAGTTGAGGAGGATTATAGCAGTAGATCAAGTTTGTCATCATTATCAGAAATTGATGAAAAGATATCAGATGTCAAAGGAGTTGGATCTGCAGGTTGTGAACCCAGAGATATGAACTTAAAGAATCTGGCATTTCTAAACAACCATCATTTGAGGAATCGGAGTTTCATTTTACAAGTGGGGTGGTGGATGATAATCAACATACGGAGTCCATTTTTTATTCTAGTTTTCACCCTCCATCAGTTGAGACTTTCCTCTCATTTTCAACTGTCTCTTCTGACAAACAGGCTGAGATATCTGAAATGGATTCACCCTCAATGTTGGTTGAATCTATTGATGAGAAACATGAAGCACATGGTGAAATGGCTGAGCAGGGTACTTCTAGTTTTCAAGTGATGCATGGAGGCTCTCTCAGATTTACTTAATGGAAATGAACCGAGGGAAAGGGATCTGCCAGAGATTAGTAAGCATGAAGTTACTTTTGCTGGTTCGACATGGTTTCTTCCACTTCCGATTATAATGCATCAATGGTGCCTGAATATGTGGTTGAATATGTTTCAAGAGAGGCAAGGTCATCTTCGGATGAGGTATTAGGAGGATGTGCCAAAAGGAAGAAAGCTCTATCCAGAACCACGTGGACTTATTGAGCCTTGGTGCAGAGACAACTCTTGCCATTGATGAAGGAAGGGTGAGGTGGTGGATTCTTCACCTGAGGAACAACAGCATCAAAGGCACCCCAATGAATCTTCTGAGGCTAACATCCGGGAGGAGCATGAAAAGGAATCTGAAATGGATCAAACCCAAGCGCCATTTTCTGATTCAAAGACCAATACAGGTTGTGATGAGGGAGTTCTTTCAAACTCTAGCCATCAAGATATGTCTTCTAGAGAAAGTCCTTCATCAGAATCAGAGAAACAACTGTTGTTTGATAAACATGAACTGCCTGTTGATGAACATGATAAGCTCGAGGTAAATTATTCAATCTCTTCTTCTGTTTTTTTAAATTTCCTTCCCTTGATGAATCGCCATACTTCTTTGAAGAACAATATTAGCAATTATTTTGCATATTTGTCTTCAATAATTTTTTTAACTTATTCAAAACCGGTGCTTATGTTGGTCTCCTTAGATCAAGGTCCTCCTGTTATGAAATTTTTTGCGAGCTCAGACTCTGGTAGGAGTAAAATGATGCATGTCTCTTTTTTTGTTTTTTTTTTTTCATCTACTAGGGAGTTGATGGCTGTATAAAAATAAGCTTTACTACTAGATGTACCAGCACAAGAAAACGAGTCTAGTTGAAAGCAATAATTTGCTTTTGCGTCGAATAATGATGTTGAAGTAGATGTGATACTAATATCAAGGACAATTAAGGTTTCACTGCTATGTGTGATTTACCTCGTCAAAAGTGTTATCACTGCATGTATGCTTAAATACAGTGTGTTTAAACAATTTACTGCATTATATATGTGAATTTCCTTACATATATGAATTTTCTCAGGAGTTGAGTTGTTTGCTTCTGTTGCTTTCACTCATGTTCCTTTTCATTTCATGTTTTCTCATATCCTAATTATATTAAAATGGTGATGCCTAAACTAACTTGTGCCACTGTGATTCAGGAACCATCTATAATTGCAACCGAGTCTACAAGGGGAGCAGACATTGTTAACACTGACATTAATGTGCATGAAGTTGATGATTCTGAGGTCAAACTTTCAGCAAATTTCTCTTCGATGACTTCAGGATCTTCTTCCTTACCTTCTGAGATTGTCGAACATACGTTGCCAATGGATCAAGAAGATTTGAAAGAGAAGGTCCTAAAAGAAATTGAAAATGAGGGCCCTGATGAACACTTTAGTTATGCCGATGTATATGCCCCGTGTTGATGAGGAAAATAATAATGAAGAAGTTGATGAGATTAAAGAAATCGATGAAAGAATACTCTCTGAACTGGACACTGTTGGGGACTTTAATGTTGGGGAAATTGGTTTACCGGAGAGATCTCATGTTGCCCATACTGAATCTGCAATGTTAGCAGATGATATGGAGACCGAGACCAGTGTGGGACTGCCTGTTCTTGAAGCAAGATCAGTAGAAGATATTGATTTGGCATTTAAGCAACTTCATGAAGGAGCGGATTTTGAGGAAGTAATTCTTCCAAGTATGGTTAAGAATCAGCCGGATCATGCAGATACCAACTCGGATTTACCTGTTGTCGAGGCGAGATCTCTGGAGGATATACATAATGCTTTGCTACAAGACCCAGAACCTAATCTAGCTCAGCTGCCACATTCCACAGACTTGAGGAATGGATCATCAGCAGTAGAGCAGCATCATGTTGTTTCTTCTGAAGAGATCGAAGTTAGTAATGCTGCTGTCTGGTATTGAAGAAGGTTGTGATAATGCTGCTGGTGAACCCAAAAATGAAGAAGAAATAGAAGAACTAAAGACAGAAACCAATGTGGAGCTACCTGTTCTTGAAGCAAGACTAGTTGAAGATATTGATTTGGCTTTTAAGCAACTTCATGAAGGAGTGGATGTTGAGGAAGTATTCTTCCAAGTATGATTGAGAATCTGCCAGATCATACAGATACCACTTCAGAATTTCCTGTTGTCGAGGCAAGATCTCTGGATGGTATACATAATGCTTTCATAAAAGGACCGGAACCTAATCCAGCTGAGCTGCCACATTCAGCAGACTTGAGGCATGGATCATCAGAAGTAGAGCAGCATGATGTGGTTTCTTCTAATGAGATTGAAGTTGGCCAAGCAGTCTCTGGCTTTGAAGAACATCTTGAGAACGCTGCTGCTGGTGAACCAAAAAAAGAATATGAAGAATTAGAAGAATTGAAGATGGAGACCAATGCGGAGCTGCCTGTTCTGGATGCAAGATCGGTTGAAGATATTGATTTGGCTTATAAGCAACTTGATGAAGGTGTAGATGTTGAGGAAATAGTTCTTGCAAGCATGATTGAGGATCAGCTGGATCATGAAGATTCCACTTCAAAGTTACCTGTTGTTGAGGCAAGATCTCTGGAGGATATACATAATGCTTTCCAAAAAGGTCCTGAACCTAATCTGGCCGAGCTGCCACTTTCCACAGACTTGAGAAATGGATCATCAGAAATAGAGCAGCATGATGTGGTTTCTAATAAAGAGATTGAAGTTGGTCATGCCGTCTCTGGCATTCAACAAAATAGTCAGAATGCTGCCGGTGAACCAAAAAATGACCATGAAGAAACAGAGGAAATGAAGATGGAGACCAATGCTGAGCTGCCTGTTCTTGAAGCAAGATCACTGGAAGACATTGATTTCGCTTTTAAGCAACTTCATGAAGGAGTTGATGTTGAGGAAGTAATTCTTCCAAGCATGATTGAGAATCAGCAGGGTGATGCAGATACCAATTTGGATTTACCAGTTGTTGAGGCGAGATCTCTGGAGGATATACAGAGTGCTTTTCAACAAGGCCCTGAATCTAATCTAGCTGAGGTGCCACATTCCTCAGGAATAGAGCATCATGATGTGGTTTCTACTGAAGAGATTGATGGTAGTAGTCCCGTCTCTGGTATTCAAGCAATGAGTGAGAATGCTGCTGGTGGACCAAAAAATGAATACAAAGAAATGGTAGAAAAAGAGATGGAGACTGAGGTGGTGCTACCTGTACTTGAAGCAAAATCAGTGGAAGACATCGATGTGACGTTTAAGCAACTTCATGAAGGGTAGATGTGGAGGAAATAATTATTCCAAGTATGATTGTGAACCAACGGGTTCATGCAGACACCAGTTCAACATTACCTGTTGTGGAGGCAAGATCTCTGGAGGATATACATAATGCTTTCCAACAAGGCCCTGAATCTAATCCAGGCGAGCTGCCACATTCTTCGGCCTTAAGGATTGGATCATCAGAAATAGAAAGGCGTGATGAGATTTCAACAGAAGAGATCGAAGCTAGTAATGTAGTCTCTGGTATTCAAGAACAGAAACATCATGAGGAGTCATCTGAAAAGCCAAACCTAAAACTTAAAGGTAAAAAGACAAAATCCCATGACTCAAGTTCCAGCTCCAGCTCGAGTTCCAGTGATTCTGAATGAAAAACAACAAAAAGAAAGAAAAATATAGTTTGGCATTTCCAGTTTTATTCTAAAAATGGTTTTTTTCCCCTTTCCTTTACAAGAAACGAATTTTTAGGTTTCCTAGTTTGGTCATCATGTTTGTTGATTGATTGATTGATTGAGTTAGAGAATGAGTTATGGTTTGATTTGTTTTGGTTTTTTGGTTAAGGCAATTTGAGGTGTAGAATTGATTTTGATACTTGAAAGATTTTGTGTAAATTATTGTATTTTGTTTGTAAAAGTGAGGAATTGTTGAATTCTAATATATATACAGTTGTGCAATGGATTTGTCATATATGTTCATTTTGTGATTTATGATTATCACTTGTCTGTTTAAAAATAGATCAAATTATATAAAAGTTGCATCTATAACTTATCACTATATCCTGAATCTCCATTTCACCGTCTCTCTCGTCTTTGTATGTTGTGCCATGCTATAACTGTTTCAATAGGGATGCCAGAAAATAAAGGACCAACTTTTATCACTTTAAAAAATAGATAATGTGAGATTCATATTTTTATTTGACAAAAATAAAGGGATAGCTTTATCAATAAATATGTGATGCAACTTTTTATTGAAATTTTGAATATTTATGCATTTTTTATTATTTTTATATTTAATCGATTTTTTAAAATAAGGAGAATATTGATAAAAAGTGTAAATATTAAAAGAGTTAGAATTTTTTAAATTAAAATCAAACTGACAAAATATATAAACATTGACGATTAAATTTATTATTATGACGCGTCATTTTTCCGTTAATGACTTCAAGGATTAGTGACCAAAAATTTAATATTTGATGACAAAATTAAATGTTTTTTTTTTGTAGTTAAAGGACTAAAATAGACATGGAATACTAAGCCTAGCTACATGTGGATAATTGTTTTGATATATGAGTATGAAATATGACCCACCGAATAAATGAAAACATATAATACTATAGTTGAGAATATAAATTTGAAAGATGTGAATTTCTTATTTCATTTGCCATAAAACTTGTGAGAAAATATGCATTTAATAAATTAATTAATCATAATTCAATATAATTGAAGACACACAATAAAAAAGTCCCTCTAAAGTTTTTTCCTGTCTTTTCTCCCGGTGTTATAGCTTGTATTAGTTTATAATCTGAATCGATTTAATTGAAATAAGTGAGGTTGTTTGATATTCAGTTATTTTAGTTTAAATGGTAAAATAAAAGTATTAAAAGTATTATAATATTTTATGTTAAAATTTATTTATCTATTTCTTATATAAAAGATATAAAAAGATAAATGATAAATTACATCCAATGTCACTAGACTATTAATAAACTTATGTTTTGGTCACTCAACTATTCGGAAGTTTTATTTAAGTTATCGGACTATTAAAATCAACATTCTCTGTTTACACTATTTGAGCCAATCGAAATTGCTCTATCTCTCCTACAATTCAATTTTTTTCTTGAAATAACTTTAAACATCATGAATTTGCAAACGAAAATCTAAACATTTTTCATCTCCGACACTAACTATCTAATCGACTTAGATCTAAGGTATGTTCTATTACTCGTTGATGGGTACTAATCTATTGTACCAATCGTCGAATCATGCTTCGAGATTGCTTATCGACTTTAAAAAAAAAAACACTTAACAACACAATGACTTAAATAAAAACTTCAAATAGTTCAATGACCATTTTGCAACTTTTGAAGTAAAGTGACCAAAATTGTAACAGCATGTTTTTAGTGATACCGAAAATAGTAGTTTTGGAACCCCGGATTCCAATGATCGGGTTAACAAATATTATTTAATAATACTTACAAGTTTTTTATAGTGTTATATTGTATTTTGATTTGATAAATTTGTTAATTGGACAGTTCACTAAAGTACAAGTGGTTTGACCTTAAAGTAAGTGGTTTTAGAAATTGAGGTATCAGGATCTCATTTCCATAAATCAAATTAATGATTTAAACGTAAAGCTAAGCATACATGATGAATATGATTTGTGTGAAATGTTGAATGAATGCAACTTGATTATGACATGTGTAGTGAAAACATGAAAGTGCCCCTGTATTATAAATGTCATGAATAATGTATAAATGTCTGTTTGAACGTAGTAAACGATTAGGATACGATTGGCATGCTAATAGGGTTAGAATGCGTTCTTGTATAGGATTGCACTTCGGTGCTCCTATTTACACTTTGGTGTCCCTGTTTGCACTACAGTGCTTTTTGGTGTGGTGTAGGTACTCAAGTATATGAGTTACTTTTGCTATAGTTCATCGGGCTAATTGATTAAAATTAAAAGGAATCGATTGTTTGAAATTGTAATTTGTGTTTGGAATTGATTATTTGAAATTGAAATGAAGTATATGTTGATTTTGTTCAAAGGTTTCAATGGAATGGAATTGATTTGGATTGAATTGTATAAATTGGAAATATTATATGATTGAAATGATGATATGTGTTCAGAAATTTATAAGTTATATGATGATTGTATGATGTAACTGAAATATATAAATAGTTGATGATACTGTTTAAACGATATTGAATTGAGTTAAATAGTTTTGTACAAATTGAAATGTTTTGAGACTTGCAACTGATGATCTCACCTTACTGTTGTTAAATGTGGAAACAAGAAAGTCGTATAGTAACTAATTCGTTAAATTAATAGTAATTGAGGTGAGTTAATTGTTTAATTCCAATGAACTTACTAAGCATTTGTAATGTTTACTCTTGTTTCATTTTCAGTATTTGTAGTTGGCACTTTTGCAGAGAACATATCAGTCAGATCACTCTAGAGCTCACACTATCAAATAGTCTGGTACAATGCTTTCCTTGTCAATAATCAACATATGAGACATTCATGACTCATATATTTCAAATATGGCAGCCAATTTAAATTTCCCAAATGGTTTCAAGAATAGTGAAACTAGTATGGACCATCCTCTTTTGAGATCCTACTAGCAAAAATTCAAGACCTATGGCTCAACTTTTTTGACAAATTCCAGCATGAACCTGATAAAAAAATATTTATAAAAACATTCATTTCTTCTCAAATTTATGCATCTCGTGGACTGTTTCTTGGAATTATTCATATGAATAAGATTTTTACATGGGAATCCCATTATGAGTCCGAAATTTTAAGACAAAATAGTGGGACAAATTTATCGATGAAAAATATAATTCTAAGTATTTGTATGAATTTTTCAATAAAAACCCAATATTATGCAAGTCCGCTACCTCAGATCAAACTATAGCAAAATTCCTCCAAGTCAAATCAACTACAAGCACGATGTTAACTCAAGCTAAAACAAAAAAGGAACAAAAACTTATGGATGAGATACTCAACTCCATGGGTTTTTGACTCGAAGGATAAGAAATCCTTAACATCTTCGATCAAAATAGTGAATCTTGCGGATGACACCACCACAATAACAATCACCAAAATTAGTAGAAAAAATAAAAAGTGAATAGGGTAAAACAGTAACGATTCCCTACAAGAGAAAACAAAGACAAACTGTAACATCCTAGGAAGGGCCTATGCATTTTTCAGATCAATTGTATGAAATGACAAGTCTTAAGTTTTATGAATAAATTTTTGATACTTTTGGAAACCTAGAAATGAATGAAATGGAAATGAAAATGAAAATGGAAATGAAAATGGAGATGGAAATGAAAATGGAAATGGAAATGGACATTTTTGGAAACTTAGACATTTTTGGAAACCTAAACATTTTTGGAAATGATCCAAAAATGGAAACTTGAACATTTTGGGAAACTTGAATAATAAGAGAGAAATAAAGGAGTTTTATTCACATAAATATGTGAATAATAAGAGAGAAATAAAGGAGTTTTATTCACATAAATATGTGAATAATAAGAGAAAATAAAGGAGTTTTATTCACATAAATATGTGAATAATAGAGATAAATAAAGGAGTTTTATTCACAAATATGTGAATAATAAGAGATAAATAAAGGAGTTTTATTCACATAAATATGTGAATAATAAGAGATAAATAAAGGAGTTTTATTCACATAAATATGTGAATAATAAGAGATAAATAAAGATTATTTCTAATGAGATAATTGAGGAGATAATTGATGGATTAAAAGGCTTTATCTTTTAAATAAAAGAGATAATATTATCAAAAGAGGAGTGGTGGCCAAGTAAAGGACTCCTAGGCTGATAACTTTGGCTATAAAAGGAGGACAGGAGGGCTACTCATCAACATTTGCTCCCTCTTCCTCTCTGTCCCCTCCGAAATTCTCCCTAGGCAAAACCCCCTCTCTGCCGAATTTTCATTAAGCAAAAATCCCTCTCTTTTTCTTCTATTTTCTTCTCCGTTCTACTGTTAAGCTGAATCTTTGTGATTCTAAGAAAGAGGGCAATCATCCACAACATCAAAAGGGGATTTTTCGGGAAATCTAAGGATCTAAGGTAAGGATTATAAATATAAATATGCGGTTAAAGATTATGATTCACGTTTTCAAAGTTAGATCTAATCTAACACGAAGTTATAGGATTTCAACAGGCTTATAAAGGAATCCTCTTCAGATTTGGAATCCCATCATAAGGTAAGGGATATTCGGCCAAGGCATAAATTGTTTAAGTGTTTTCCATTATTTCAAAAACCGAAAACTGACTTGGTTACATACCTAGTATTAGCCGATTTCAAGGAAGAGGAATTCTAGCAACTGTTGGGACTTGATTAAATCAATTCGGCAACTAGGTAAGTAATTCTACTTCTAGTAGGATTTGGTTTTAAGACCAAATAGGTTTATTTATATGTTTTAATTAATGGCCGAATATAGGAGTGAAAGATCTAGATCGGTAGATCGCTCTACGGGAATTCACGAAACTATTAAGCGAAAAAGGTGTGTACTCTTACTAACTTTCAATAAATTGCATGGCAATCATTAAGATATAAATATGTAACAGTATGTGAATGTGGCTAAGCACCACAAATGTGGTAAGGAGTACCCAGGTACGTTTCCTACTTTTGATAGGATTGTGAATGTGATATATTTTGAACATGTGATTAGTAACATGAATGAAAATTAAGTATGTGAAATATGTTATGAAATAATTGGGGCATTCGGGATATTTGTGGAGGAAGAAAGTGAAGGTGATGACTACGGTCTCACCAACGTAAAGTGGTGACTACGGTCACATAAAGTGAAAAGTGGTAACTTCGGTTACATCCAGTGAATACAGTGTCTAATGACACAACATAAGTGGGCGATGAGCACGTCGACTGCAGCGACTGCCTTCGATGGTGTGTAGCGGATGGAGGGTCGACTTAGTAGTCCCCGCGGTGTACAGGTTGGTACGGGTGGTGCGTAGCGGATGGACAAATAGGTTTGGGTTTGGGTTGCATCATCCTTTATTTTGTATGAACATGATATTGATATGACTTGTATGCCTGATTTGTTGGAAATTAGTACTATGTACACATTGAGTCTGTAGACTCACCCCGTTGGGGAATTATTTTTCAGGTGATGAGCAGTAATGGACCGGGTCGGCAGGAGCTAAAGGTGGCCATGCATCGCTTGAAGAAATTATTTGGAATTTGGACTTTATGAAATTTTAGTACTTTATTTTGGGTTTGAATGATGTAATAAGGCCATAAGGCCCAGTTGGATTTTCTTTATTCCTGTTTATTTTTATTTGAATATGATACAAATTATGTTTGATTAAAGATAAGTAAATTTATTTCTTTTAAAATAATAAACCCAAAAATTATTTTGTCACCTTATAATTGGATTTTTAAATTATTAAATAGGTTTCAAATTAAGCCCAACCCAAAACATTTTTTAAAATTACAAATTTTCTCTAAGTCATTTAGAACATTGAAAACCGATTTATTTAAGGAACATACCAGATCCGGTTCAAGCTCGTGGGCCGGGTGTGGGGTGTTTCAGTTGGTATCAGAGCCCAGTTTTAAAACTCTCGGCCTGTGGGCTCAGGCCCAAAACGTTTTCAATTCGAGCCCAAATGAATTTCTTTGAAATAAGCAGGTTTTATGGCATGGCACCTAAGTCTCCGACCCGCAGTCCACCAGGTAAGTACCTTTAACCATCTGTGTGATTATGTGAATTATGAATTGTAAAAGGGTAGAAAAGGCATGGAACGTAGAATAGTGTGATAGGAACTTGAACCCTAGGATTAGACTACTCAAACACTTGAAACTCATAAGACTTAATGAACTTAACAAACCTATGACTAAGTTATTAAGCTAGGGTGTGGCAACCCCTGTACGCATGTCTAGGATTGGATCCGGAAGAGCCTGGTATTTAAGCAGTCCTAGTGACTCACCTCCTCTTCGTAGGTATCCTACCTGGTGCGTAGCTTCGGTTCGCCCTAACTCAGAAGGCTCAGTGGTGTGGCAACCTCTGTGCGCATGTCTAGAAAGGTCGGTGAGAGCTTGGTATTTAAGCAGTCCGCGTGACTCACCTCCTCTTCATTCGAATCCTGCCTGGTGCGTAGCTTTGGTTCACCCTGACCAAGAGGGCTCGGTCATAGGCTAAACACAAAGAATAAAACCCGAAAGGGACTTAGCCGTTTTTCTATATAAAAAAAAATACCCTTGGTTTATAAAATGACCAAACCACCCATAGTTTTAACAAAATTTCATTACTTTATCAAATGTTCAAAAACCCTAATTTGTAAAATATCAAACTATCTTGATTTTGGAAAATTACAAAATTGCCCCTAACTTACAAAATTACCAAAACGACCTTGATTTCCAAACTTTTTGCAATATCATTGCTTTGAAAAGTGTAACTCTCAAAGGAACCCTCAATGTTTTACAATTTGGAAATATCCCTAATAAATTTACAAATTTACCCTGATTTTTATTATCAAAATACCCCTGAGATCAAAATTACCGAAATACCCCTGATTTCAAATTTTTCCAAAATTTCCCCGGAACTTTAGAAGTACCAAAATACTTTCGTCAAAATCACCAGGGAACTTTTTTTTTCTGAAAATTTACGAAAATACCCCTGTAGGATAAAATTACGAAAATGCCCCTGGGTAGTGGAAAAGCAAAATAACGAAAACAACAACAAGAATTACAACGTTTCTTTGAATGAACGAAAGTTCATATTTGTTGATGGATGAATGAATGAATGCAAGACTGTATGCATGTATGAATACGAAAGAACCACTCTTAAACTCTTCTTCATAAGATATCATCGCGGGTAATAAGTGAAACAAGAATACTAATACATAAAATTCCTTAATCAGATCTCGTCGATAATGAGCTCAAGAGGACGTGGTCGTCGTGGAAGAGGTAGAGGAAGGATGACTGTTAGATCGGGACAAGGTTCTGACAATGAGATACCACCACCACCATCACCCCCAGCTGTCAATGTTGAGCAGCAGGCTCAGACAGGGGAAGATGCCGTGTCGCAGGCTGTGCTGCGAGTTTTGGAATTGGTGGCTGGTGCAGGAAACAATTCAGGAAATCGTAAGTCTGTGCCTGAGCGGCTCCGTGCTAATGGAGCTGAAATGTTTAGAGGAGTATCGGGAGTGGCACCCAGTACAGCTGAGTACTGGTTGGAAGCAACTGAGCGCATCATGGATGAGCTCGACTTGACCCCGAGGAGAAGTTGAAAGGGGTGACGGCACTGTTACGCGATGAAGCGTATCAATGGTGGTTAACCGTTCGGGACGGTGCCACGGCGGAAGATCTGACCTGGGAATATGCTAAGGAAGCATTTCAGAAGAAGTATGTGGGAACCAGGTATATAGACGAGCAAAGGAAGGCTTTTCTGGGGTTGGTACAAGGAAGTAAGTCTGTCACCGAATATGAAGCGGAATTCTTGAGGTTGAGCCGATATGCCCGAGGAGTAGTGGCGACTGAGCATGAACGCTGTGTTCGTTTTGAGGACGGACTTAGGGACGATTTGAGACTTTTGATAGCACCGCATCAGGAGCGGGAATTCTCTGCCTTGGTGGAAAAGGCTAAAGTGGCTGAGGGAATTAAGGACGCCACCAAGCAGGCTGTGGACAGAAATAAGCCCAAAAGAGGTTTTGGGCCATCTGGAAAAGGCCACAAGAGGCCAAGAGTTGACAGGTCACAAAGTCAACAGGTTGGTACGGGCTGGCAATTTCGCCCTTGTGAACATTGTGGAAGGAAGCACGGGGGAGAGTGTTGGAAAAAGGCGGGACGATGTCTCAAGTGTGGGTCCAAGGACCATATGATTAAGGATTGCCCCAAGCTATTAGATGAGAGCCAACCAGCAGCTCAGAATGCTAACCAGGCTGGTAGAGGCGGACAGCAGCCTCAAAGAGGTCGTGGGTCGGCCAACAGAGGTAGTGGCAGAGGCCGTGGAGCTCAGGGCCGAGGTGCAGCTAACGCCGAAGCAAGGCAACCGGGTTTGGTTTACGCGGTTCGCCGGAGGGAAGAGGGAGACGCGCCGGATGTTATAACCGGTATGTTCTTATTCATGACAAACCCTATTTTGCTCTTATTGATGTGGGCTCAACTCATTCCTATGTTGCATGTAGTGTGGTTGAAACACTAGGCCTAGACTCTGAACTTTCGGATAGGCAGATAACTGTAGTAAGCCCTTTAGGCCAAACGGTGAGGATAGATAGGATCTTTCGGAATGTACCCCTAGAGATTCAGGGAGCGAACTTTCGGGCTGACTTAATGGAATTACCCTTCGGAGAGTTTGAGCTTATACTTGGAATGGATTGGCTAGTAGAGCATCGAGCCGTGTTGGATTGTGCGGCTAAACGTATGGAACTAAGAACCCCGGAAGATGAGTAGTGATGATCGGAGAAAGGAGGAACTACTTGTCTAACGTAGTTTCGGCACTGAAGGCCGAGAAAATGGTTAAGAAAGGATGTAAGGCATTCTTAGCCTTCGTGAGTGCGTTAAGAGGAGAAGAGGAAGGTGTCAAGGGAGTTAGAACAGTAAGGGATTTTGAGGATGTATTTCCGGAGGAGTTGCCCGGAATACCCCCAGATAGAGAAGTGGAATTTGGAATAGATTTGCTACCAGGAACAGCTCCTGTGTCAATCGCTCCCTACCGAATGGCACCAAAGGAGTTAGTGGAGCTCAAGGCTCAAATCCAAGAGTTGTTGGATCGTGGGTTCATTCGACCCAGTGTGTCTCCGTGGGGAGCACCGGTTCTCTTTGTGAAGAAGAAGGATGGAACTATGCGGATGTGCATAGATTATCGTCAGTTGAACAAACTGACCATCAAGAACAAGTATCTTTGCCAAGGATAGATGACTTGTTCGACCAACTGAAAGGGGCAGCTGTGTTCTCAAAGATCGACTTAAGGTCGGGGTATCATCAACTGAAAGTGAAGGAGGCTGATATTCATAAGACCGCTTTTAGGACAAGGTACGGTCATTTTGAATTTGTGGTGATACCGTTTGGGTTGACGAACGCACCGGCCGCGTTCATGGATATGATGAATAGGGTTTTCCAACCCTACTTGGATAGATTCGTCGTGGTGTTCATCGATGACATTTGGTGTATTCCAAGACGGAGGAGGAGCACGATGAGCATCTCCGAGTTGTGTTAGAAGTGTTAAGGGAAAAGAAGCTTTATGCCAAATTCAGCAAGTGCGAATTTTGGCTCAAGGAAGTGGCGTTCCTAGGACATGTGGTATCCGCAGAAGGAATAAGAGTGGATCCTAGGAAGATCGAAGCAGTGTTGGATTGGAAACCACCTAGGTCGGTGGCTGAAATCAGAAGTTTCTTAGGCTTGGCAGGCTATTACAGAAGGTTCGTGGAAGGATTCTCGTCAATAGCCGCACCTTTGACAAAGTTACTAAGGAAGGAAGTACCGTTTGTGTGGACGGATAAGCAACAGGAGAGCTTTGAAAAGCTTAAAAAGGTGCTGACAGAAGCTCCGGTGCTAATTCAGCCGGAGGCAGGTAAGGACTTCGTAGTATATTGTGATGCTTCGTACACAGGGTTAGGCTGTGTGCTAATGCAAGAAGGAAAGGTAGTCGCTTATGCATCTCGACAGTTAAGGCCGCATGAGGTGAACTACCCAACTCATGACTTGGAACTCGCGGCAATGGTTTTCGCCCTCAAAGTTTGGAGGCACTACCTTTATGGAGAAAGGTCAGTAATTTACACGGACCACAAAAGCCTTAAGTATTTGTTGACTCAGAAGGAGTTGAACTTGAGGCAACGAAGGTGGGTGGAGTTATTGAAAGATTATGACTGTTCGATAGAATACCATCCGGGCAAGGCGAATGTGGTAGCTGACGCCCTAAGTAGGAAGGTTGTGTCGGATTTAAAGGCTTTGTTCGCTCACTTAAGTTTGTATGATGACGGAAGCCTGTTGGCAGAGTTACAAGTCAAGCCAACCTGGCTGAAGGAGGTGAAAGAGGGACAGTTGGCGGATAAGGACTTAAGTACTAAGTTACAGCAAGTACGGCAAGGAGGATTAAAGGATTATGACGTCAATGATGAAGGAGTACTGTGCTACAAGGAAAAGGTTTGTATGCCGAGGGATAAGGAGTTGAGACAAAGGATTCTTCGGGAAGCGCATGGTAGTCCTTATGCTATGCATCCCGGAGGCATCAAGCTGTATAGAGATCTAAGGGAACAATTTTGGTGGTCAGACCTGAAACGAGAGGTGACTGAATTTGTGGGGAAATGTTTGACATGTCAGCAAGTAAAGGCTGAACACCAAGTCCCATCAGGATTGCTTCAACCAATTGAGATTCCCCAATGGAAGTAGGAAAGAATTACCATGGACTTAGTTAGTGGGCTTCCCCTTACGCCCACTAAGAAGGACTCGATATGGGTGATAATGGACCGTTTGACCAAGTCCGCACATTTTATCCCTGTGAGGATCGACTATTCCCTTCAAAAGTTAGCCAAGTTATATGTGGCGGAGATCGTGAGGCTACACGGGGTACCGATGTCGATCATCTCCGATAGAGACCCAAGGTTTACGTCTCGATTTTGGAAAGCACTTCATCAAGCATTAGGCACTAAGCTAGACTTTACTACGGCTTTTCATCCACAATCAGACGGGCAGTCTGAACGGGTTATACAAGTGTTGGAAGATATGCTAAGAGGCTGTGTGATGGATTTCCGAGGAAGTTGGGAAGATTACTTGCCTCTAGCTGAGTTCGCCTACAACAACAGCTATCAGGCAAGCATTCGGATGGCACCATACGAAGCATTGTATGGAAGGAAATGTAGAACACCAACTTGTTGGACCGAGTTAGGAGAACGCCACGTTTTGGGTCCAGAGTTAGTGGCGGAAACTGAGGAGAAGGTGGAATTAATTCGGGCACGGTTGAAAGAAGCTTCTGATAGACAGAAGTCGTACGCAGACCTTAAGAGGAAAGAAATTGAGTTTGAAGTAGGAGACCAAGTGTTTCTAAAGGTCTCACCTTGGAAGAAGGTTATGCGGTTCGGTCGCAAAGGGAAGCTAAGCCCAAGGTTTATAGGGCCCTATCAAGTACTGAAGCGAGTTGGGCCAGTGGCATACCAATTGGATTTACCACCAGAGTTGCATCAAATGCACGACGTATTTCATGTGTCCATGCTACGTCGCTATCGATCGGATCCGTCTCATGTGGTACCTGTTGAAGAAGTGGAGTTAAGGCCAGATCTATCCTACGAGGAGGAGCCAATTCAGATCTTGGAACGTGACGTGAAAACACTACGAAAGAAGTCGGTGCCTTTAGTCAAGGTGTTATGGCGCAATCATGGATCGGAAGAAGCTTCGTGGGAGCCAGAAGAGACAATGCGACAGCAATACCCTAATTGTTTAGTTAGGAAATTTCGAGGACGAAATTTTATTTAAGGGGGGTAGAACTGTAACATCCTAGGAAGGGCCTATGCATTTTCCAGATCAATTGTATGAAATGACAAGTCTTAAGTATTATGAATAAATTTTTGATACTTTTGGAAACCTAGAAATGAATGAAAATGGAAATGGAAATGAAAATGGAAATGAAAATGGAGATGGAAATGAAAATGGAAATGGAAATGGACATTTTTGGAAACTTAGACATTTTTGGAAATTTAGACATTTTTGGAAACTTAGACATTTTTGGAAACTTAGACATTTTTGGAAACCTAAACATTTTTGGAAATGATCCAAAAATGGAAACTTGAACATTTTGGGAAACTTGGATATATAAGAGATAAATAAAGGAGTTTTATTCACATAAATATGTGAATAATAAGAGATAAATAAAGGAGTTTTATTCACATAAATATGTGAATAATAAGAGAGAATTAAAGGAGTTTTATTCACATAAATATGTGAATAATCAGAGATAAATAAAGGAGTTTTATTCACATAAATATGTGAATAATAAGAGAGAAATAAAGGAGTTTTATTCACATAAATATGTGAATAATAAGAGATAAATAAAGGAGTTTTATTCACATAAATATGTGAATAATAAGAGATAAATAAAGGATTATTTTCTAATGAGATAATTGAGGAGATAATTGATGGATTAAAGGCTTTTATCGTTTAAATAAAAGAGATAATATTATCAAAAAGAGGAGTGGTGGCCAAGTAAAGGACTCCTAGGCTGATAACTTTGGCTATAAAAGGAGGACAGGAGGGCTACTCATCAACATTTGCTCCCTCTTCCTCTCTGCCGAAATTCTCCCTAGGCAAAACCCCTCTCTGCCGAATTTTTATTAAGCAAAAATCCCTCTCTTTTTCTTCTATTTTCTTCTCCATTCTACTGTTAAGCTGAATCTTTGTGGATTCTAAGAAAGAGGGCAATCATCCACAACATCAAAAGGGGATTTTTCGGGAAATCTAAGGATCTAAGGTAAGGATTATAATATAAATATGCGGTTAAAGATTATGATTCACGTTTTCAAAGTTAGATCTAATCTAACACGAAGTTATAGGATTTCAACAGGCTTATAAAGGAATCCTCTTCAGATTTGGAATCCCATCATAAGGTAAGGGATATTCAGCCAAGGCATAAATTGTTTAAGTGTTTTCCATTATTTCAAAAACCGAAAACTGACTTGGTTACATACCTAGTATTAGCCGATTTCAAGGAAGAGGAATTCTAGCAACTGTTGGGACTTGATTAAATCAATTCGGCAACTAGGTAAGTAATTCTACTTCTAGTAGGATTTGGTTTTAAGACCAAATAGGTTTATTTATATGTTTTAATTAATGGCCGAATATAGGAGTGAAAGATCTAGATCGGTAGATCGCTCTACGGGAATTCACGGAAACTATTAAGCGAAAAAGGTGTGTACTCTTACTAACTTTCAATAAATTGCATGGCAATCATTAAATATATAAATATGTAACAGTATGTGAATGTGGCTAAGCACCACAAATGTGGTAAGGAGTACCCAGGTACGTTTCCTACTTTTGATAGGATTGTGAATGTGATATATTTTGAACATGTGATTAGTAACATGAATGAAAATTAAGTATGTGAAATATGTTATGAAATAATTGGGGCATTCGGGATATTTGTGGAGGAAGAAAGTGAAGGTGATGACTACGGTCTCACCAACGTAAAGTGGTGACTACGGTCACATAAAGTGAAAAGTGGTAACTTCGGTTACATCCAGTGAATACAGTGTCTAATGACACAACATAAGTGGGCGATGAGCACGTCGACTGCAGCGACTGCCTTCGATGGTGTGTAGCGGATGGAGGGTCGACTTAGTAGTCCCCGCGGTGTACAGGTTGGTACGGGTGGTGCGTAGCGGATGGACAAATAGGTTTGGGTTTGGGTTGCATCATCCTTTATTTTGTATGAACATGATATTGATATGACTTGTATGCCTGATTTGTTGGAAATTAGTACTATGTACACATTGAGTCTGTAGACTCACCCCGTTGGGGAATTATTTTTCAGGTGATGAGCAGTAATGGACCGGGTCGGCAGGAGCTAAAGGTGGCCATGCATCGCTTGAAGAAATTATTTGGAATTTGGACTTTATGAAATTTTAGTACTTTATTTTGGGTTTGAATGATGTAATAAGGCCATAAGGCCCAGTTGGATTTTCTTTATTCCTGTTTATTTTATTTGAATATGATACAAATTATGTTTGATTAAAGATAAGTAAATTTATTTCTTTTAAAATAATAAACCCAAAAATTATTTTGTCACCTTAATAAAAATTGGATTTTTAAATTAATTAAATGGGTTTCCCAACCTAAGCCCAACCCAAAACCATATTTTAGAAAATTATGCAAATTTTCTCTAAGTCATTTAGAACATTGAAAACCGATTTATTTAAGGAACATACCAGATCCGGTTCAAGCTCGTGGGCCGGGTGTGGGGTGTTTCAGATTAACCATAAATTTTTAGCTTATATTTCATTAATCGTTTAAATATCTCCATCCAGTAGATTTTTCGTATCTCAATTTTTTTCTGCTCGACTTACATTTAAGGGTGTTCAAACTTTGGTTCAAATCAAATTAACCGACCGAATCGATCTAATTCGGTCGGAGATTGATTAATAATTTTTTAGAAGTTCGGTTATTAATAATTAATAACACAAATTATATGTAATTATTGTCGAAACCATTTTTTTGTTTGAAAACGGGCCGACTTTAGAAGGAAAATGGAGTCGCCACCAATCTTTTTTTGAAGTGTGATTGGGCCACTTTTGAAAACATTTTGGTCTACGAATTTTAAGAAAACGGGTTCGGGAGTCGGTTACGCACGAGGAAGGATTAGCACCCTCGAAACGCCCAAAATTGGTACCGTATTAATTGATTAATGTCCTTAATATCAAAAATTAGAAAAGATTTTAAAACATGGATCATTTGGAAAATGTTCGGGTAATTCGAATTTGGATATCGAAATTCTCTTGTTTTAGAAGGGTGAATTATCACGTCCAGCACGTTAGGATATGATATTTCAGACCTTCGAAATCAAGATCGTTTCATGATTTCCAAGATTCATGCATTGTCATTTTAAAAAGGGTACTTCATCATTTGGCCAAATGAAAGAACCGAAACCCAGCACGTTAGGGCACAATCCTTCAAATTTCGAAACATGAAATATTGCCTTGCTTTTAATTTTAAAACACGGACACACTTTTAAAGGATATCTAATGATTTGGCCAAACAGAAACCACAACCCAGCACGTTAGGGCACAATTCCCCGAATTTCCAACCACCGAATATTGCCTTTATGTTTTGAAATCCTTATCCCGAGCTATCAAAACGTCCCATCCAGTAAGTTAGGACACGTCGATCTTGAATTCTCAAGAATAAGCTTTTATTTAACTTTTCAAAAAGAGAGTGATAGGTTCTTTAGACTCGAAAAGGGAAATCGAAACCCAGTAAGTTAGGGTACGATTCCTTTTAAACCTTAGAACACGGAGGGTTATTTGTTTATTTTGAAACGCAAACTGTAATGAATCGAATAAAATATGATAAAAAAGTAAAATAAACAAACAAAAAGAAATAAAAGAAAATAGTAACGAAGAGGCAATGATAATAATAACTATGAAATATACTAATAAACAAATAATAAAAAGAATAATAATAATAATAAACTTAAAAAAATATTAACAATTATAATAATAATAATACTAGTAAAAAATTAAATTATATTAGTAAAATAAATAACAGCCATGAAAAAATAATAATAATAATAATGAAAAAAGTTTAAAATAAAATAACATTGATAACAAAAGTAATAAATAAAAAGTATTAATAATACGATGGACTAACGATGAATACAATAATAAGTATAACATAATAATAATATATATATGTACAGTAACAATGAGGGAAAAAAAGATGTAATACATATGTACTTGAATATAATGAAAACAATTTTAATAATACTAATAATAATATATGTGAAATAGAGACACTGTTGATAGTGTATAAATATAATAACAATATAAAAAATATATATAATAATAGTAATAATGATGATAAAAAAATAAAGTAAATAATAATAGTAATAATAATAATACTGAAATTTTGAAGAAAAATAAATAACTAAACTCTTTAAAATAGGTTGGAAACTAGATTGAAACCAGGATAAAAAATCAAGGATCAAAGTTGCAATAAATTAAAAAGAAGGGTGAACAGGGACCCCATCGTCGTACGCGTAAACTCAAAGGGACTAAATGGGTGAATAACCCAGTCCCTGATGCACAGCGTTTGGTGCCAGGCTAAATTGAAATGTCGCATGAATTCAGGGCAAGATTGAAAATTTAAAAAGGTGCAATTAGATGCAATTAAAGAGTGGAACAAAAAGGGAGGGCCCATAGCGCAAATTTCCCATAGAAGGGATATGCACAGTTTCTTGAAGCCTAAAAGGCGCCGTTTGCTCTTTTTGTTACAGCCTTTCATTTATTTTTTTTTGTTCCCTTTCTTCAAAATAAACAGAGAGCACCCCTCATTGTTTCCTCTGCTAGGATTAAGACCCAAACATCACACCACCGTCGAACCACCACCATCCGGTGGCCGCCGACGCGCAAGAGGGAGGTTATTAGCCTCGTTTGAATTGCCAATCAACGGAGACCAAACACGAAAGTAAGTATCTTTCTTTATCCTCTTTTTTTTTGCGTATCAAAATGAAAATAAAATCGAAAAGAAAGTTAAGAAAATCAAGAGTCACCTTCAAAAAAAATCTGTTCGCTTTTGATTTCTGATATTTTTGCTAAAAATTCGTTCGCAACAATTCTTAAAACTTCTATTTTTTTTTGTGTTCGTCACTCGTAAATGAGAAGAAGCCCCCTTACAAAGGTTTGTTTTCCGTTTCTTATAGCCGAAATCGAAAAAAATCCAAGAAAATCCCCCCAAAAATAGAAAAAATCAAAACCCCACTACACCCTTTTTGTTGTGCTGTTTGTTGCCTTTCTATTTTGCAGGCGAACGTCGTGGAGGCGCATGTTTCGGAGGAGCGAGGCGACGTGGCTGCGTGTGTGGCTACTGGCGGCTCAGGCGCAAGGCTAGGGTTTTCTGATTGTATGTTTTTTTGGCTTAGTAGGCTTAGATTAGGTACTGGGCTTGTGCTTATTTGGGCTTGTTTATTTTTTGTTTTGGATAATTGGTATTGGTTTGGGTCTGGGCATAAATTTTGGCCCTACAGCTGCCCCTCTTTGCTTGTTTTCGTGTAACGAGAACAGAGCAAAGACTTTAAAAGGGCCAATTTTGCCCCATCCCGTTGAATCTTGGCTTCTTGATGCTCCATTCCTTCAGGTAGCTTCATTCCATCCACTGCATCTTCAGGGGTATAGGAATTTTGTTTCGATTCGCTCCACTACTGCTCAGTGGAAATAAGATCTGCTTTCTTCCAGCCTGTTCCACTCTGCTCAGTGGAGATAAGGCTATGATCTTCAGTCTGCTCCATTGCCGATACATGGAGATAAGACCCGTCATCTTCGATCCGCTCCACTCCTGTTCAGTGGAGATAGGATCTGCTATCTTCGATCTGCTCCACTCCTGCTCAGTGAAGATAAGATCTAGTGGCCTAAATCTGCTCCATTGCCGATACATGGAGATAAGATTCATCATGTTTGATCTGCCCCACTCCTGCTCAGTGGAGATAATATATGTTGTCTTCAATCCGCTCCACTCTTGCTCAGTGGAGATAGGATCTATATCTTTAGTCTGCTCCACTCCTGCTCAGTGGAGATAAGGCTTCAGTCTTTCGATCTGCTCTACTCCTGCTCAGTAGAGATAAGATCTGTTGTCTTCAATCTGCTCCACTCCTGCTCAGTGGAGATAAGATCTGTTGTCTTCAGCCTGTTACCCTACTGCTTAGGGGATTAAGGCCCGTCGTTTTCGACCTGTTCCACTCCTGCTCAGTGGGATAAGGTCTATAATCTTCAGCCCGTTACCCTACTGCTTAGGGAATTAAGGCTCAGCGTCTTCGATCTGTTCCACTCCTGATCAGTGGGATAAGATCTGCAATTTCCAGCCCGTTACCCTACTGCTTAGGAAATTAAGGCTCAATGTCTTCGATCTGTTCCACTCCTGCTCAGTGGGATAAGATCTGCAATTTCCAGCCCATTACCCTACTGCTTAGGGAATTAAGGCTCAATGTTTTCGATCTGTTCCACTCCTGCTCAGTGGGATAAGATCTGCAATTTCCAGCCCGTTACCCTACTGCTTAGGGAATTAAGGCTCAATATTTTTGACTTGTTCCACTCCTGCTCAGTGGGATAAGGTCTATAATCTTCAGCCCGTTACCCTACTGCTCGGGGAATTAAGGCTCAACATCTTCGATCTGTTCCACTCCTGCTCAGTGGAGATAAGATCTGCTATCTTTAGCCTGCTCCACTCCTGCTCAGTGGAGATAAGACTTCAGTCTTTCGATCTGCTCTACTCCTGCTAAGTAGAGATAAGATCTATTGTCTTCAATCCGCTCCACTCCTGCTCAGTGGAGATAGGATCTATATCTTTAGCCTGCTCCACTCCTGCTCAGTGGAGATAAGGCTTCAGTCTTCAGATCTGCTCTACTCCTGCTCAGTAGAGATAAGATCTGTTGTCTCCAATCCGCTCCACTCCTGCTCAGTGGAGATAGGATCTATATCTTTGATCTGCTCCACTCCTGCTCAGTGGGGATGAGATCTGTAATCTTCTATAGCTCCAATCAATTTTGCTACACTGTCCTCTAGGGAACCTACCTGTAGATTTAATTTCATGGGGTCTATGCTTATGTCAAATGATTAGGCTGTCATGATTGGAAGATGCTCCTAACCAATGTATTGCGAATGAATGGATGTATGCAAAATGTCATGAGTATGATCCAATTTTTTAACTTTTGGGTTATCACTGCTCGCTACTTGTTAGGGCAATATTCCCATTGAATGCCTTCTTGTTCCCCTGATACTTTTAACACAGAATCTGAAGATGCCGTCACTGCTTAGACTTTTATTTCAGGGGTTCCAAGCCCCTTAAGCCTGGTGAGTTCTAAATAATTGTCCTGTTTCAAATTCTTGTATTATTTAGAGACTTTCAGAGTAATACACAAAACTTCTTTTGTGAAAGCATTATTAGTTCAGTAATCATTATTTCAATATGAAATGCTTGCAAAAGATCATAATAATTGGCAAGAAAGAAATTAATTAGGAGCATAGCTCGAAACAAATAAGATAGCAAATGCAATCAAAAAGGAAATTTATTGGTAGTGTATTTTGAAACGAGCAAATTCTGAATGGGTAAGATGGAAACTAGGTGCCCCAGATATCGCAGCCTGAGCTTCTCTGTTCAAATGTGTTTAGGGGATTCGGAGTACTTTGTTGATGCCCCAAGATGAAACATACTTCCTCATTGTCAATTCAAGCGTGGCAAAACTACTGTATACCCCATCACGATTTGATCATAATTTGAGCCGCCCTTTTCGGGTTTTCGACTTAAAGCCCCTTTGGTCTCAAAGTGCCCTTTGCGGGTTTTCACCTTGGCCTCTCCGTTTTTTCCTTTTTTTTTGTGAAAAGCCTCAAAACTCCCTTTGTGGGTTTGTGTCTTGGCCTATTCCCTTCTTAAGCGAAGTGTTTCTTGACTGATTCCGCATTAGTTGGGTTCGGCTAACTCTTGTCGTCCATCTTGGCTAGTATCAATGCTGCTCTAGAAAAGGCCTTCTTTTCAACATAAGGTCCCTCCCAATTAGGCATTCACTTTCCTCTGAAGTCCTTTTACATAGGGAGGATCTTTTTCAATACCAAGTCTCCTTCATGAACCACTCTGGGGTAGGCTTTTTGTTGTAAGCCCGCATCATTCTCTTCTGGTACATTTGACCATGACGAATGGCTCTTAATCTTTTTTCCTCGATCAGATTCAATTGATCATACCGAGATTGAACCCATTCCGCTTTATCCAACTTCAGCTCTGACAAAATCTGAAGATAAGGAATTTCAACTTCGATAGGCAAGACTGTATCCATCCTATAAACCAATGAAAAGGTATTGCCTCGGTGGAGGTCCTGGCCAACATTCGAGATGCATAGAGGGTGAATGGTAACTAGTCTATGCCAATCTTTACAAGTTTCCATCATCTTTCAAAATCTTTTTTGGATGGTTTCTTTCTTTTCTTTTGTTTTTCTTTTTTCTTTTTTTTTTAAATTCCAACTTGAATTTGAAATTGAAATTGAATTTGATAACGATTGACTTTGTAGCTTTGCCATAGGAACTAACTTTCACCCTCTTAGTAAAATAATTGACAATCACGAAGATCAATAGGTGTCAACTAGATTTTTTGACGAGATCATCCCCGTAACATCTATGCCCCACTTATAGGAAAAAATAGAGGAAGCATATAAGCCATGTCTTCGCAGTATGGCATATATGGCATAACTGATGCAATCTCCTTTTGTGGTAGACCAGCAATACCCAAAATTTAAAATCGAGCTGACTATCGAAAAACTCTTAGCATGTGCCTTTTTGAACCTTCCGTAGTCTCCTTGTGCCTAAGGGTATCTTGATGCAGTCATGCAAAGACATCTTTAAATTTTTGGAATAACTCAATGATGTCTTGCTTTGTTTCTGTGATGGGCAAGACTTTGATCTTCGCTCCTTTCCTAGACCCGTAATGTCCATTGACCCTTTGTACGGTCGAGTCTATTTCATTTCGTTCCACTATCCTTAACAAATCAAAAGATAAGTTACAATCTCTGACATCTTCAAAATCATCAGATCCCTTTAGACCTATATTTCACTCAAAAGGGAGTTCGTAACAGTGTTGCTCATGTCTCGATATCTGGGTACCTATTGTAGGTATGAAGGTAAATTCCAAAGAATAAACGATTCTTAGGATGATTATCTATGATCATGAATGAAGAATGAAAGACATCCCCAAAAAATAGAAGAATGTATAGTATGACATGGGAAAAAAATGAAAAATATTTGCTCGGCATGAAACACAAGATTGCATTTTTCATTGAAAATAAAGATGTTTGAACATGAGCCAATTTCACAAAAGATTCTTATTGTTTCTAGGCTCAAAACAACAAGTATGTTTTGAACATTACTCTGTGCTAGCTCTAAAGATTACAGGAATTTCCTCCGCAGTCCAGTTGTTCAGAACACTTTCAAGCTTGTAGGGGCGAATGTCCCCTAGGCTTCCTTCATTCGATCCTTCTTCGAACACGGCTTTAACGCTCAAGATTTTCAACATGTCTTCAGCTATTTCTTCATTCATGTTCTCCGGTCCCGGATGGACAACTCCTTCCGATACAGATGCATTGGACATATAGGGAAAAATCATTGATCCCCATTTGACCTCGGTGTCCTTCTCTACCAACTCTCCTCCTATGGTACACACGTTTTCTCCTTCAGAAGAGTCAAAGAACTCCAGCTCTTTATTATCCATTAACCCTTGTACTAGGGCTCTGAATTCGTTGCACTGCTGGATCTCATGGTCTTCCTTGTTATGGAACTCACAGTAGTTCCTTGCATCTCGAGATTTGCTCCCTAACTCCTGCAAAACTAGACCTCTTTTCCGCATCTCTCTCCAAACCTCTCTCAATGGAGTTTTTACCTCCGCAACATTTCGTTTGATTCTCCTCCCCATGTACTCGACTATAGCGTTTACGCCTTTATCCGTATGACTGGGTAACGGATTTCCCCCACCAGGCGCATCATTGAACGTTACCACACCCGCTTTAATAAGCCTTTCAACTAGCCTTTTGAAAGGGAAACAATTCTCTATCGGGTGCCCCACTATCCCCGCATGGTATTCACATTGAGTGCTTGTGTCATACCATTTTGGATACGGGGGTTGCAACGGTTTTGAGTAGCAAGGGGAGACGACGTGATCATCAAACAAAGTTTTATATAACTCCTTATACGTTACAGGTATGGGAGTAAATTGGAATTTCTCGATATTCTGCCTCGTGTTGGGCTCCTGTCTTGGTAAGGCCTGCTGGCCTGCTATTATTGCTCTTGGCTGGCTGACAGTAACAGGTTTTTAATAACCCGAGCTCGTATTTCCTACTTTATTCTCCCCTTTCTTTGGAACCGCTCTTCTCGTGCTCTCTCCTGCCTCTATCTTCCCACACCTGATCGCGTTCCCTATCATCTCGCCTGACATCACCATGTCTGTGAAACTCTTAGTCACGCACCTTAACATGTGGCTAATGAAAGGTGCCTTCAGGGTATGAATGAAGAGCATGGTCATTTCTTTTTCTAGTAACGGTGGCTGAACTTGTGTAGCGACTTCCCTCCACCTCTGGGCGTACTTCCTGAAACTTTCGCCTGACTTTTTCTCCATGTTTTGCAACGTGATCCTGTCAGGTGCTATATCAGTCACGTGGCCATAATGTTTCATGAAGGCTTGTGCTAAATCCTTCCATGATTTGATTTGAGTACAACTCAGCTGATTGTACCATTTAGCCGCGGCTCTAGTCAGGCTATCTTGGAAACAGTGAATCAACAACTTGTCATTGCTGACATATCCTGTCATTCTCCGATAGAACATTGTAATGTGAGCCTCAGGGCAACTGGTCCCATTATATTTCTCAAATTCCGGCGTTTTAAACTTTGGTGGGAGTACCAGATCAGGGACCAAACTCAACTTCTTAGCATCCACCTCACATTGGTAATCAACATTTTCCAATGCTCGAAACTTCTCCTCCAGCCACTTGCATCGGTCTTCAAACTGTCTTGGGAGTTCTGCCCCTGCTTTTTCCCCTTCTATCGCATCATCGAAGTCAGGGACCATTGGTTTTGGCAAATTATCTCCGGGGTTAGAGCTTGAGCCTGCCGAAAAGTTTACTGGTGCTAGGGTACTAGATTGGTACTGGGGTTTAATGTTGACGGACACCCTCGGTGGTTGTACTTGGGAATTTACCGGGGCCAAGCCTGGAAGGCAAGCAGAATCTTCGTTATCATCTCCAGTATCGACCATAGGACTCTTTTCATTTCTGGGCCCTCCAGTCAACAATTGTGTTAACTGGCTCATCATACTTCTTTGGGATTCCAGCATTTGATCCCTCATGTCCTGTTGAATCTTAGCCAACTGTTCTTGCATCTGAGACTGCAATTGGTCCTGCATCTCCTTCTGCATCTGCTCTAACTTTTCTATCCTTTGATCCATAGCTTTCGTTTTTTTCCGAGTGTAATAGTGGTGTTCTAGGATAACTATAATAACCTCTAGTTAATAGGGTTGTCTTATGATATTAAATGTATATGATGCGATGTGATGTAGATAGATGAAATGCAATGCAAATGCATGGAATGAATGCCAAAGGAAAGAGAGGTGTTGATTCTGAGTTCAATTCCATTATAAGAACTTTTCTAGAAAACACGTTTCTTTACATAAAACGGATTGCATATACGACATTGCCCTCATAGTCTAGGTGAAAACACCAATCCTCTTCTTCGTATCCAGATATTATGGTTATGTCCCGCGAACTTTCTAAAGTATGCCTTTTCTAGCTCCTTGTTGCTTGGTTCAGGCCGAACCTCTTCACTCACTTATCCTCCGAAATGTTCATGAGCTTCTCTTATAAAAATGAGACATGACTACCGAATAATCCTCGTCGGCTTGAATCTTCAGACAAGGTCTTGTATTCTTCTGTGTGATATCAACCCTCTCTTGTTGTTTACTTAGACTATGTTCGAACGATCGTATTATAATCCACTTTATCAAGTAACACATTTCTTTATGACAAACTCTTCTATTTAGCAATCGAACATGAATCAACACCTCCTTTCTATGATAATGAAATGCAATGCAGTCATAAACAAAAGAAACATGTTAGTATCATATACAGATGGTAGTATCATATACAGATGGTAAGAATCAGACACCTATCCAAGTGACTGCTAGGGTTCGGTATAGTTCTACCTAGGGTAGGCTCTTAGGGTCCACTATATGCGGTTTGGTTCTAAGGGAAAAAGGGTACCTGAACCAGCAGATTCCTCAATCCTCACCCATTATAGGCTTCAGGGGAATACATTTCCCTATGGCTGCACGGAGGTGAAAACCTCACGAAGACATATGTACGGATGTATTCCGAAAGCGATTCACTATCATGCACGGAGGTGAAAACCTCACGAAGGAGTAGCTTCTCACTCTCACTTAAGGTGTGTGACCACAATGGTCATGCAATATGATGCGAAAGTACCCAGACACTTAAAATGTAAAAGCATATGACGCGACCCAAACAAATGCGATGGAAGAAACGAAATAAAAAAATATTTTTGATAAAAGGACATTAATCGATCAATTCTATGGCTTGACTCTCTTATTGGTCCCCAGTGGAGTCGCCAAGCTGTCGAAACCATTTTTTTGTTTGAATACGGGCCGACTTTAGAAGGAAAACGGAGTCGCCACCAATCTTTTTTTGAAGTGTGATTGGGCCACTTTTGAAAACATTTTGGTCTACAAATTTTAAGAAAACGGGTTCGGGAGTCGGTTACGCACGAGGAAGGATTAGCACCCTTGAAACGCCCAAAATTGGTACCGTATTAATTGATTAATGTCCTTAATATCAAAAATTAGAAAAGATTTTAAAACATGGATCATTTGGAAAATGTTCGGGTAATTCGAATTTGGATATCGAAATTCTCTTGTTTTAGATGGGTGAAATATCACGTCCAGCACGTTAGGATACGATATTTCAGACCTTCGAAACCAAGATCGTTTCATGATTTCCAAGATTCATGCATTGTCATTTTAAAAAGGGTACTTCATCATTTGGCCAAATGAAAGAACCGAAACCCAGCACGTTAGGTCACAATCCTTCAAATTTCGAAACATGAAATATTGCCTTACTTTTAATTTTAAAACACGGACACACTTTTAAAGGATATCTAATGATTTGGCCAAACAGAAACCACAACCCAGCACGTTAGGGCACAATTCCCCGAATGTCCAACCACCGAATATTGCCTTTATTTTTTGAAATCCCTATCCCGAGCTATCAAAACGTCCCATCCAGTAAGTTAGGACACGTCGATCTTGAATTCTCAAGAATAAGCTTTTATTTAACTTTTCAAAAAGAGAGTGATAGGTTCTTTAGACTCGAAAAGGGAAATCGAAACCCAGTAAGTTAGGGTACGATTCCTTTTGAACCTTAGAACACGGAAGGTTATTTGTTTATTTTGAAACGCAAACTGTAATGAATCGAATAAAATATGATAAAAAAGTAAAATAAACAAACAAAAAGAAATAAAAGAAAATAGTAACGAAGAGGCAATGATAATAATAACTATGAAATATACTCATAAACAAATAATAAAAAGAATAATAATAATAATAATAAACTTAAAAAAATATTAACAATTAAAATAATAATAATACTAGTAAAAAAATTAAAATATATTAGTAAAAATAAATAACAGCCGTGAAAAAATAATAATAATAATAATGAAAAAAGTTTAAAATAAAATAACATTGATAACAAAAGTAATAAATAAAAAGTATTAATAATACGATGGACTAACGATGAATACAATAATAAGTATAATATAATAATAATACATATATGTACAGTAACAATGAGGGAAAAAAAGATGTAATACATATGTACTAGAATATCATGAAAACAGTTTTAATAATACTAATAATAATATATGTGAAATAGAGACACTGTTGATAGTATATAAATATAATAACAATATAAAAAATATATATATATAATAATAGTAATAATGATGATAAAAAAATAAAGTAAATAATAATAGTAATAATAATACTGAAATTTTGAAGAAAAATAAATAACTAAACTCTTTAAAATAGGTTGGAAACTAGATTGAAACCAGGATAAAAAATTAAGGATCAAAGTTGCAATAAATTAAAAAGAAGGGTGAACAGGGACCCCATCGTCGTACGCGTAAACTCAAAGGGACTAAATGGGTGAATAACCCAGTCCCTGATGCACAGCGTTTGGTGCCAGGCTAAATTGAAATGTCGCATGAATTCAGGGCAAGATTGAAAATTTAAAAAGGTGCAATTAGATGCAATTAAAGAGTGGAACAAAAAGGGAGGGCCCATAGCGCAAATTTCCCATAGAAGGGATATGCACAGTTTCTTGAAGCCTAAAAGGCGCCGTTTGCTCTTTTTTTTACAGCCTTTCATTTATTTTTTTTTGTTCCTTTTCTTCAAAATAAACAGAGAGCACACCCATTATTTCCTCTGCTAGGATTAAGACCCAAACATCACACCGCCGTCGAACCACCACCATCCGGTGGCCGTCGACGCGCAAGAGGGAGGTTATTAGCCTCGTTTGAATCGCCAATCAACAGAGACCAAACACGAAAGTAAGTATCTTTCTTTATCCTCTTTTTTTTTTTGCGTATCAAAATGAAAATAAAATCGAAAAGAAAGTCAAGAAAATCAAGAGTCACCTTCAAAAAAAATCTGTTCGCTTTTGATTTCTGATATTTTTGCTAAAAATTCGTTCACAACAATTCTTAAAACTTCTATTTTTTTTTGTGCTCGTCACTCGTAAATGAGAAGAAGCCCCTTACAAAGGTTTGTTTTCCGTTTCTTATAGCCGAAATCGAAAAAAATCCAAGAAAATCCCCCCAAAAATAGAATAAAATCAAAACCCCACTACACCCTTTTTGTTGTGCTGTTTGTTGCCTTTCTATTTTGCAGGCGAACGTCGTGGAGGTGCATGTTTCGGAGGAGCGAGGCGACGTGGCTGCGTGTGTGGCTACTGGCGGCTCAGGCGCAAGGCTAGGGTTTTCTGATTGTATGTTTTTTTGGCTTAGTAGGCTTAGATTAGGTACTGGGCTTGTGCTTATTTGGGCTTGTTTATTTTTTGTTTTGGATAATTGGTATTGGTTTGGGTCTGGGCATATATTTTGGCTCTACAGCTATAATTCGGATAATTCAATCAAATGAATATTTTTAATAAATGTTTTATAAATTAAATAAACAATTTATTGTTTTTTAAAGAATACTTACATTTATATGGCTTTTTGGTTTATTACTAATTAGTAATTACTAATGTTTTATATTAATGTTTGATTTTAATATTTAAAATCAATTGATATTTTAAAACTAAAACCAATTAATATTTTAAAAAAAACTACAATGTAATGCATGCCATATATGTTCACACATCATTGATTCTCGATTTGAAATTTTAATTTAACTTACATAATACATAATACATAATACATAACTTACATAAAATTATTTAGCTTACATAATACATAACTAACATAAGTTACATAGCTTTCATCAAATTATTTAACTTACACAATACATAATACATAACTTACATAATACATAACTAACATAAGTTACATAGCTTTCATCAAATTATTTAACTTACATAATACATAATACATAACTTACATAATACATAACTAACATAAGTTACATAGCTTTCATCAAATTATTTAACTTACATAATTTACTGTCAACTTTAGACGTCAACAACTACGAAATGGATAGGAGTTGGATGAAATTGTCAAGGGTAAGCAACGGCTATCGAAATGGAGTAGAAACTTTTCTGAATTTTGCATTTCAAAATGCAAGCCAAGAGAATATGATTCTTTGCCCGTGTAAGAAGTGTTGCAATATCAATTGGCATTGTCGTGAAGTTGTCTACGAACATCTAGTTGTTGATGGCTTTGTCCGGGGGTACAAAAAATGGATTTTCCATGGAGAGTGTACATCTAGTGGAGCATCTTTATCGATGAATATGGGTTATCCTCATAGTGCTTACAATCAGAATGTTAGAGATGATAATATGGAAGGCATGTTGCGGGATGCTTTTAATATGCGCAGTGATGGTTTCGGGTCGTTTCCACCTGACTTGGGTGCAACTGATGCTTATAATTTTGGTGGAAATACTTTCACCGAAGGGGGAAGAAGTGTACCTGATGAACAGCCAAATGAAGAAGTGGCGAGGTTCTACATGTTACTTGGTGAAATGAATGAAGAACTGTATGAGGGGTCAAAATTTTCCAAACTGTCCTTCTGTATTCGTCTTTTTCACTTGAAATGTTTGGGAGGATGGACCGGAAACTCGTTGACAATGCTGTTAGAGTTTTTGCAAGAAATGTTCCCGTTTGCGAAAATCCCTCAATCTTCGAAAGATATGAAGAAACTGATAAAGGATTTGGGCCTTGGCTACAACAAAATCCATAGTTGCCCAAATAACTGCATGTTGTACTGGGGCGACCGGATAAACTAACAGTGCTGTCATGTATGCGGTCAATCCCGTTGGATTAATAGAAATACAGAGGATGGTAACGAGGATGAACATGATACACAGTCAAGGAAGCAGCCAGTTAAGGTTTTGTGGTATTTTCCGCTAATACCAAGGCTCCAACGACTTTTCATGTCGTCGAAGACAGCCAAGTCAATGACGTGACACCGTGATGGACGAACCGATGATGGGCTGTTAAGGCATCCTGCAGATTCTTTAGCTTGGAAATTATTTGACTCAAAATTTCCAAGCTTTGCAAGCAATCCTTGGAGTGTGAGGTTGGGGCTAGCAGCTGATGGATTTAACCCTTACAAAATCATGAGTACTGCGTACAGTACTTGGCTGGTGGTGCTTGTTCCTTATAATTTACCTCATGGGTTTGCATGAAACAATCATCCTTTATCTTGTCTATGATTATCCCTGGAGAGAAAGGGCCCGGTAATGATATTGATATATATTTGCAGCCACTTATTGAAGAGTTAAAACAATTATGGGCTGGTGTTAAGACATACGATGCGCTAAGAAAGGAGAACTTCAATTTACGTGCGGCTTTGATGTGGACTATTAATGACTTCCCGGCATACGCCAATTTATCTGGTTGGAGTACCAAGGGACGTTATGCTTGTCCTTGTTGTGCTGCGCAGACATGTTCGCATGGTTGTATAATGGGAAGAAGTTCTCTTACATGGGGCATCGTCAGTGGTTACCGGAAAATCATAGATTTAGATTTCAGAGTACTCATTTTGACGGTACTGAAGAGTTCGGAGAAGCTCCTTCGCAGACCGGTGGATCTGAAATATTGTTCATGTTAAGAGATATGAATTTCACTTATGGAAAGATGAATCAACCGGCCAACATGCAAAGAAATAGAAGATTAAGGGATGAATTTGATGATGAATCTGACGAAGAGGATGATCCTGATGAGGCGAACTTGTGGAAAAAAAAAAGTATTTTTTTTGAGTTGCCTTATTGGGAGCATCAGATTTTACGTCATAATCTTGATGTCATACACATAGAGAAAAATGTCAGCGAGAACATCATTGGGACTATTTTGAATGTCGATGGAAAATCGAAAGACAATCTTCAGAGTCGACTTGATTTAGTCCACATGGGAATTCGGCGTGAGCATCATCCCCAACCACTTCCGAATATGAAATATCGGTTGCCGCCTGCTATTTATTCAATGTCGAAGACGGAGAAAGAAGTGTTCTGTACGGTGTTGAAGGATATAAAGGTCCCGGATGCGTATGCATCAAATATATCTCGATGTGTGAGTCTTAAAGATCGAAGATTATATGGCCTAAAATCGCATGACCATCACATCCTGATGCAGGACTTACTGCCAGTTGCATTGCGGTGTTATATGTCGAAAAAGGTAACGTCTTGTGTAATTGAACTGTCCAATATAATGAAAGGCATTTGTGGCAAAGTTTTGGATGTTTAAGAGCTTGAGTCACTACAAGATCGAGCCGCACTGACTTTATGCAATCTGGAGAAGGTTTTCCCGCCTTCCTTCTTCACAATTATGGTGCACTTGTTAATTCATCTCCCTCGTGAAGCAATGCTCGGTGGACCCGTTTTCTATCGATGGATGTATCCCATTGAAAGGTCTTAATTTATTTAAAAATTATTCTTTCATTCACCTAAATGCCTTTAGTTGCAACTTTTGATAATATTCTATACCGCCTTTAGGTTCCTATCCAAATTAAAGTCTTACTGCCGCAATAAACATTATCCGGAAGGATCAATTGCCGAAGGCTACTTGGCAGAGGAATGTATGACTTTTTGTTCAAGGTATTTGGAAGATGTTGAAACAAGGATGAACAGACCAAGTAGAAATGTTGGGCTCACAGATCATAACTTGGCCGAAACTTATTTATTTCAAAGTTTCAGAGAACCAATCGGCAAAGTCGAAATTGCAGAATTAGATGATAGATTGTGGGTTCAAGCACATCGATATGTTCTTTTTCATCACGATTCAATGGAACCATTACGCAAGTGAGTTGTAGAATTTGATAAATATTCATCAATTATAATTTGTCTGTCTTCTAACAAAGTAAATCTTTTTTCTAACGTAGTGAGTACAAACAAATATTGAGAGCTCGTTCACGGTCTTGAAGGTTACAACAACGAGAAATTAATAAGTTGTTCATAGAATCATTTCATGAATGGTTAAGCCAAACGGTATGCAATTGAAGTTTTCATTGTCAAGTAATGATGTTTTCTCATAACTTTTATAATTACTTAATTTACTTTCGATTCAATAGGTTTGGAGTCAGAAAGAAGTAAATGACGAAGTTAAATGGCTATCACAAGGTCCAAATAGAATAGTGAAAAGATATAGTGCCTTCCTCATCAACGGATTCAGATTTCATACAAAGTATCGCGAGAGATTGAGGAGAACCCAAAATTGTGGAATTGTTGTTAATTCTTCAATTACAAGTTATGCTAGTGCTAGGGACAATAATCCTGTCGAGGGGAATGTGGAGTATTATGGACTTCTTACTGACATAATTGAGTTGGATTATTATGGCAGATGGAAAGTTGTCTTATTTTGAGGAGATTGGGCTGATGTGAATACGACTCGCGGAATTAAAAACGATTAATATGGTTTTACAATGGTGAATTTTTCTCGATTGATTCACACTGGAGAACAATTAATGGACGAGCCGTATGTATTTTCTTCTCAAGTAAAACAAGTTTTTTACTCAAAAGATCCAACTGATGATGGTTGGTACGTTGTACTCCGGAACACCCCTAGAGACTTGTTTGACATGGGCAACGGAAGTAGAGATGACATAGTCGAAAGATCAGAAACTTTGCCTTTTCCAGAACAAAACTTAAATGAAAATATCCCTAGTACTAGTCAACAATTTCAATGGGTTCGTCAAGATTTGGACGAAGATATTTACGAAATATGATGTAGTAAGATTTGACGATTTTTTAATTATATGTAGTATTATAATTTTAATATTGGTCATGTTATATAATGTAACTATTTTAAATGTACTATTATTGTTGTTATTTGTTACTAAATTTTTGAACTATTTTATGTGTATTGCAGGAAAAATGCCTAGAAGACGATTACGAGATTTAAATATTGTCCGCGATACTCCAAATCCAAAAGAAGCAAATAGTGAACAGCAAACAGTTGTTGGATCTTCTAGTCTGCCGGACATAGATGACGAGCTTGGAGAATTTGAAAGTAATGTTAAGTTTATTTTACATGCATGTTGAATTTTATTATTGATTCATTTTTCAATTTTAATATAATAATATATCATTTTTTAGCTGAAGGTGGTGGGACGCGCAGAGGTCGGGGACGTACATTACTTAAAGATTTATACGACTTAGAGCCTACCGATCGTGTTAAAGTAAGGAGAAAAAATCATGGCCAGCCTATTGAATCTGAAGCTCGACTGTTAGGAGGCTATTTGGGCATTATAGCACGAAATTCCAATATGTTGCCCATTAACTACGAATCATGGCATCACATGCCTGATGCCAACAAAAATCAGGCTCTCGATAATATTAAGGTACGAAAACGTGAATGTAATTTATAATACTTTAATTTAATTTTCATTTATATTAACTTTTTATACTTTTTTTCTTCAGGCTAGATTTACTTTAGAGGTCTCTGATGACTATGTTAAGAAGACATTGGGTAAAAAATGGAGAGACAATAAAAGCATGCTCAAAAAACAATATTTTAAGAAAGACATAAGCCTCGACGAAAAATTAAGAAATGTTCCGCCGGGAATGTTGAGGTACCAATGGGAAGATCAAGTTAGATTCTGGAATTCAAAAAAAGGAGAGGTATTATGTACTTCTGAAGTCTTATAAATTATTTGGTTTATAGTATTTACTATATATATAATTCAAATTTCATTATGTAGGACCGTGAGCGAGTTGGAACAAGCAGCAGACAGAAACAGAAATTCACGCACACAGCAGGTTCCAGAAGTTTTGCTTGTGTAGCTGAGGTCGAGGTATTATAATTTATTAATTCTGTCAAATATTAATTACTTTATACTATTAAATTATATTTTTTCTGCTACAATGTAGGAAGCTTCGACTGGTCAAAAAGTTGGACGCGTTCAGCTTTTTGACATTACGCATAGAAAGAAGGATGGATCTCCGATGACATCCGAAGCTGCAGAAATTTTGGTATATTTACATAATAAAATTTTATTTATTATAAATATTTCTAATGTTTAATTATAATAGTTTAATTGATCATTTATAGTTTTAAATTTATAATGTTATGTTGCATTCTTTCTTATTTATATATTTCGTTTCTAACTCTTTCATTGATTTATTAGGATAAACTAAAGGAGAAGAAGGCGGAGTATGAAGCGGCTGCTTCGACTGATAATTCTGTTAATCTTGAGGAGATTGATAACAGAATTATTACCGATGTTTTGGGTCCTGAAAGGTACGACTGCTTCGACTGATAGTTCTGTTAATCTTTAGTATATTTTTAATAGAATTATCACTGATGTTTTTGGTCTTGAAAGGTATGGTCGGGTTCGATTTAAAGGATCTGGTGTTACCCCGACCTAATATTTTGGATCCGGCTCCCAGCAATACATGCCTTCCAGGGGTCAATCTCATGCTGAAGTTCAGAGGCTACAAGACCAGATAGCTCGGATGCAAGAGAGCACGGTTGAGCAGAGGCAGCAAATTGCTGATGTTCAAAGAAAATATGAAGAACTCCAGCAACAGCTTAGAGCGGATGCGGAAGCGGCAACAGCAAGGGAGGCGGCAGCAGCAGCGAGAGAGGCAGCGGTAGCTACGAGGGAGGCAGAGGCAGCATCGATGCTAGCAGAGCAGAATAGAAAGTACGAAGAGCTCCAGCAACAACTTCAGCATATGATGCAGATGTTTCAACAGTCGCAGAAACCGCCATCTTAGACATTTCGTTTCTCGTTGTAAGAATGTTTAAACATTATTACATTTAACATTATTGTTACAATATTTTCAGTTATCATTTATTTAATTTATTAAATTTCAAGTATCATTTAGAATTAATGCATTTGGTGTGATTTTTATGCTAAATTTGCTGTTTTGGGTTGGAATTATATGCTATATTTACTGTTATTGGTTGGTTTTAGTGCAGGAGGGGTATAATATTGAAAATATTGTACATTGGAAACAAATTAGCGGCGTTTTTTGGAAAAGCGCCGCTAAAGGTCAAGAAACGCCGCTAATGGTCAAGACTTTTAGCGGCGTTTTTTGTAAAAGCGCCGCTAAAGGCCATGACTTTTAGCGGCGTTTTTGGAAAAGCGCTACTAAAGGCCATAACTTTTAGCGGTGTTTTTCTCACAAACGCCGCTAAAAGTCATGATCTTTAACGGCGTTTTTTTCTCATAAACGCCGCCAAAGGCCAAAAAAAACGCCGCTAAAAGTCTGTTTTGCTGTAGTGATTATCTGAGTTCCCGATTTAGTCCCGACTTGTTTTTAAAGCATAAATTGTGTCTCGAGGGCCCATTCAAAGGACATTATGATTGAATATGCTTGATTTTGATTATGAATAGTAAATTATATGTGTAAACTGTTTTTAAATCTGTAAAATCCAGTAATGCACCGTAACCCTGTTTCGGTGACGAATATGGGTTAGGGGTGTTACACACGTAACATGGTAAATGTAACTTTATTGTTATTTCATCAACCACGTTAATTTTTAATAATAAAAAGAGATAAAAATTTTAACTCGAAAATGTAATTTATTATTTAATTTTATGTATAATAACTATTTTATTATTTTTTTAAAATAAAAAAGACAAAAGAGAATCGCACTCCTACTCGACCATACTTTACTAATTTCTTGCTAATAAAATATAATATTACCCCAACAATATTGGAGAAAAATTTATAGGGCGGTTTTGGACATATTGGCTGACAAATTTGGCGTTTTCGTCAAGGTCTGACCCCAACGGTAAATTCAGGATCCCATTAACCACAAAAGATTCATCTCTCATATATTTGTTACCATAGATATTAAGGTTTGAAAATGTAACAGCAGATTTTTCCTTGGGGGCTTCAACAGGGGAAAATTTTACAAATAAGTTAAAATATATTTTAAGTTCCCTTTTTTCTTTAAATGTTTGCTTTGACTTGTATTTTAAAAATTTTAAATTTTAAATTTTAAGTTTATTGGTTAATATTATTAGAATTTATCTGTTAAATTTATTAATGTTTGAAACTAAAAAGGACTCACTTGATAAATATGTTACAGAAAAAATAACATGGTAACGAACTTGAATTTAACAGAAAAATCTTAATGGTGTTCACACTTGAATTTGCTTTTTTAAATCTAAAAAATAAAGAGATTAAATTCCTTAATATAAAAGTAGAGAACTAGATTTTAAATGTACAAAGAGTACAAAAATTTAAATATATTTAAACTATAAATTAAAATATTATTTTTATTTTTATTTAAAGTATATTATATACTTATTACTAGTTTGCATACCCGTGCACGAGATGATTATGTGTTTATAATAAAATGTTTTATTGTGAAAAAAATAGAAACAAATTAAGGTGAGGAAAAAGGAGCATGTAAAAGCCGTAATTGAATGTCAATTTTGTTTATTGGTTATACTAATTAAGTAAAATTTATAAAAAGAGTATTGTGAATTTTATTGTCAACATCACTTCATGTCTCATATTATTATACATCACATAATAAATAATTAGTGTTTTATTTTAGTTTAAATTCTTAAATATAGATTTAGAAGTGAAAATACAATTGAATAAAGAGATTTGTATTTTCTTCTTTAAAAATACGAAGCATTTTCTACAAGGGATTTAAATGTCAGCAAATAAAATCAAATTGTTAATGTCAATTTTTAAGAGAAAAAACAAAGAGGACTAAGGTTGATATTTTTACATCTGAATAAATAAAATTTACTACAGTGTGTTCAAACAAACAACTAAGAAAAGAAAGAAAACAATTTTAATTGAGTCTTAGCTCGGTTGATATGTACATTTTTATTAATACAAGAGGACGTGAGTTTAGATACGTTGAAACACATTATCCTTTATAAAAAAGAGCAGTACAAGATAGTAATGTAATTTAGTATTGATTTATTTGTTGGATGAAGATATATATATATATATATATATATATATATATATATATATGATTATGTAGTATAAAATTGGATTGTTCTTCAAAATATACATAGCAAATTTTAATATATTAAAATAGATCCACCAAACATGGTTTTCATATATTAATATATTAAAATTGAAAATTAAAAAGGAAAATGTGTGATGTTTCATAAATTCCATCAAAAATAATAATTTACGACATATAGCGACAATCTAAGCGGAAATTTCCTTTTATAAAACTTTTAATTTATTAAAAATACACATAGTAGTTGATTGTACTATTAAAACATTATTGTGTTAATTAATTATACTAAGTAAAACATAATTTTATGTTAAAAAAATAAAACATTGTTGAGTAATTTAGAGTGTGTGTCCTTTAGATTGGTTAAACTCTGTATTTATATGATATGTTTATTGTTCATGGATGTAATATTATAGGTACAAGGGCGAAATTAGAAAATTTTTTTAGGGAGGCTGAAATTAAATTGTAGTTTTTACGATAAAAAAAATACAATTTCACCATTTAATAGTCTATATCTTTATAATTTTTAAAGGATTAAATCAAATTTTTATATTTTTAGGAGGACCTAAGTGCAATTTTATATTTACTAATTTAAAATTTTAAAAAATTTAAAGGGCCTAAATGGAAAAGTTTCTATTTTAAGGGGGCCAGGCCCCTGCTAGCTCCCTAGTTTCGCCCCTGTATAGGAAGGTTCCTATGCATGTCGACACATACCCTATTCTAGGGTTAATACATGTTTTCTAGATGTAAGTTCACCTACATGGTAGTGCGAACCCACATTGTGTGATCTCATAGAAGGGTGCGAGCATCTTGTATGCGAATCCAAAGTGCAAACCGCGTAGAGTATGGGTCAAGACCCAATCGGGTAATTGGGTAGCAGGTCAGTAATAGTGAGTATCATAACAATTGTCCTCCACTTGGTTCAAAGAAGATTTATAAAGTGACTCTTCTTAGAACTTGATTTCTCGAGATGAGAGGTCACATAAGGAGAAGCTTATTAAATACGCTTTGTGCTTCAACTTGTTACGTACACTTTGCCACGTGTTAAAGAGTGATACAGATGTACACAACTGATTGTACCCTTATTTTCAAATATATGAATCGTTAAAGTGTAAAACCCTTTTAAAAGGAGGTTACCTAAGCCCTAAAAATTAAACTGTTTGAATTCAAGATTTTGAAGAAGGAGCCACTGTAAAGAAGAACAACTTCAGAGGTAATTTTCTTAAAACTCCCATCATTCTTGTGATTTTTTCTGGGTTTATTAGAACACAATGGTTAGGATGAGAGGAAGCGACCATGTTATTTAAGGCATCTCTTCACAACGCTGTGAAATGAGTACTCCGGTGGAGGCAAAGGCTTATGGTTGCACCACCAAAGAGGCAGAAATGAGTCGTGCTTTGGCTGCTCAGGGAATTCAACTACCCAATTTCGCTTACAAATTCTCAATCATCGAAGGATCAAACCGATAAAGCGACACCACTGATGGAAGTTTCCTACTTCCACTGCACGTGATAGAAGCAAGTTTCTATTTACCACTCTACCCTTTCTTCTGTCATATTCTCGATGAATACAAGATAACTCTGGGACAATTATCTGACTTTTCATGATGGGTTGCAATGGCATATTTTATTGAATGTAGTCAGCAGGAGGAATTGCCATTAGTCGTTGTTTTCTAGAATTTGTACCAAATGAAAGCGTGCAATCGAGGAGGTTTGGTGGTCATCACAAAAATGTAGAATCAATCATCTCGAACTGGTCTTCGAACCTTCGCCTAAACCACTGCAAGTACATATGAGTTAAGTACAAGATTAAAGTTAGTTTTGATTTTCCAACTGAATGGTCAATACCTAGTAAGAGTATGTGTCTGAACAAAAAAAGAGAGGTTATGTCTTAAATCAACGAACCATAACGATATCAGCTACGATCTTAAATCAACAAGCTGTTTAGAGTAGTGATATTAAATCAACTAACTCAGATAAGATTGTTCATGATATTAAATTAAATGAACTTAGGTTGTGATATTAAATTAGTGAACCTTAACAATATCAGCTGCAATATTAAATCGACGAGATTTTTAGAGTAGTGATATAAAATCAGCTAACTCAGATAAGATTGTTCATGATATTAAATCGAATGAACTTAGTAGCGATATTAAATCCGAGACCTTAACATTATTAGCTGCGATATTAAATCAGCGAACTATTTAGAGTAGCGGTGGCATTAAATTAGCTAGCTTAAAGATAATTATTCATGCTAGATGGACTAAACAACATGTACAAATAGTATATCTTTATTGAAAAAAGAGGATAGATTACTCATACATAATATTTCTTTAGATGGCGTGAATTCCATGTACGAGGTAGGACAAAGCCATCCATTTTTGCTATCCTATAAGCTCCATAGCCTATTTTTTTCTACAACTTTGTAGGGTCCTTCCCAATTAGGGGCCATTTTTCCTTGTTGCATGCTAGAAAACTAGCTTTAGTATTTTTTAAAACAAGATCACCCACTTGAAACTGTTTGGTATTTGCTTTGGAATTATAGTATCGAGCAACTTATTGAGCTCGTGCAGCACTCTTGATTTTCGTTGTTTCCCTAACTTCATCAATAAGATCCAAATTGAGTCGAATGGCCTCTTGGTTGGCATTTTCATCAAAACGAGTTGTTTTGTGAGATCGTAGACCTATTCATTAGGGATTACTGCCTCTACCCCATATATGAGTTAGAATGTTGTCTCTCCAGTTGCTGTATGAGGTGAGGTTCGCAGGGTCCATATAATTTCTGGTAGCTCTTCTAACTAAGCATCTTTGGCCTCATCAACTTTTTTCTTCAGAACCGTTAGAATTTTCTTATTCATTGACTCCACTTGACCATTTTTTTGGGGAGTTTTTATAAAGCTTTGAGGGAGAGCAATCTGTAGGTCCTTACAAAAGTTCTTAAATTTTCTTTGAAATTGGGTTCCATTGTCTGTTATGATCAGACATGGGATGTTGAACCTAAAAACAATGAATTTCCAAAGAAAAGACTCAATTTTTATCTTTATGGTTGTAGCCAGAGCTTCAACTTTTATCTACATAGTGAAATAATCCACAACTACAACTATAAATTTGTTTTGAGCTATGGCTATTGAAAATGGACCCAAAATATCAATTTCCCATGTTGCAAATGGTTAAGGGCTAGACATTATTTGCAGAGGCTTAGCTGATGATCGTTGTACTTGGGCATGTTTCTGGTAGGAACTGCAAGTGCCCAAGTGTGAACCATATGATGTGCATCTTTCTTTACAGTTGGCCAGTAATACCTCTGCCTGAAAATCTTCTATGCTAATAACCTCCCACCTAAATGATCCCCGCATATTCTCACATGTATTTCTCTCATAACATATTCATCCTCCATGAGAACGAGACATCTTAAAAGAAGTTGAGAGTATCCCCCTTTTTTTTTTTATAAAGCACACCCTCTAGTAGGATATATCTAAAGGTGATAAATTAAATGGTTTTAATTGAATGAGAACCGAGTAACTTGTAGATAAAAGGATATATTAAATGTAAATTATAACATCATACATTGCAACCTTAAGCTCAATTTTGGCGAGCTCGTTTTTGCTTAGGTGGTGAGTTTCCCCTTATATTGCTTGTAAATGGGTGTCGTCCACGTTTGTTCCTGGTACAGATTGAGTACTTGATGAGTGTCACAGCTTGGGGTGGCTCTATGCTCTAACATGATTTTTCCTCTCTGCTCAATAGTAATAGTGGACACTAACTTTGATAAAACGTCAGCTTTGGTGTTCTCCATCTTGGATAGTTGTCTTGCTTGTGCCTTATCAAACTGAACGAGTAGCTGGGCTGCAATGGCATGGTACTTATTTAAGCTTGACTCTTTTACTTCATAATCCCTATTTATCTACTTTTCTACGAGCTGAGAATCGGTTTGTATGATCAGTTCCCTCATCCCTAGCAGTAGAACCATTTGTAATCCTGAAATCAATGCTTAGTACTCCGCAATGTTGTTAGATGTCTAGAAGTCAAAGGATAGCCCATACTGTCATTTATTTCATTAGGATCTATAAGAAGAACACCCACTCCTGAATCTATCTTCGTTGTTGAGCCATCAACATAAACTGTTCAACACTTTGGCTTCGCAACTGAACTCGTTTGCCCCTATGATGAGCTAACTACTACATCTTGTGTAATAAACATAAAAAAATTTTAGAATAAAATGTGTATTTGTAATAAAACATCATAAGAAAAAATAAGTATCCGTCAAGTAAAATTCCAATAATTTGTGTGACATGCTACATATCATTTATTTGAGTAATAGTGTTTGAAATTAAAAGTTACTTGCAGGGTATGATGATTTGTCAAAAGAGCATTCCACCATGAAATTAGCTAAGACCCGAGCCTTGATCGTTGTTATCGGCGCCTATTCTATTCCAAATTCTGCCAATTTAATTCCTCATTTGGTCATTCTACCTGAAGTATCCACTCTAGACAAAATATCATTGATGGCCTGATTTGTCATGATAGTTACGGGATGAGCTTCAAAGTAAAGTCGCAACTTGTGAGCTGCCACTATTAAAGCAAAAATGAGTTTTTTCTGTCTTTGAGTACCTTTTTTTGATGTTCTATAACACCTTGCTAATGTAATATACTGGAAATTGGCAAACCCCCTCAGTCTTGATCAAAACTATTGCTACCATTTTTGTAGAGCTAAAAAGATAAAGATAAAGAGTCTCCCCCACTAAAAGAAGTTTTTAAGACTTTAAAGAAGGGTAAGAACTTATCTACCAGCCTGGAGACGAACCTGTTGAGTGTGACCACTCTCCTCGTTAGGCATTTTAGGTCTTTAATGATATTTGGGGGATGCATATTTAGAATGGCCTGAATCTTTTCAAGGTTCGCTTCAATGCCCCTTTCTGAAACCAAGAAGCCTAAGAATTTTCCTGCTCTCACCTCGAAAGCGCATTTTTTCGGATTCAACTTCATGCTATAGGCTCGCAAAACAACAAAAGCTTCAGACAAATCTTGAATATGCCCCCTCAAAGTAGACCTTTTTACCAACATGTCATCAACATAGACCTCAACACTGCGACCAATTTGTTCTCTGAAAATCTTATTAACCAATCTCCGGTAGGTTGCATCTGTGTTTTTCAAGCAGAAAGGCATAACCCGATAGCAAAACAAGTCTTTTTCCATGAAAAAGGTTGTTTTATCTCGATCTTCTAGAGCCATGGAAATTTGTTTATAACTTAATAATACATCCATAAAACTTATAAATTTATGGCCTGAGGATGCATTTGTGTCCTTCAAGCAGAAAGGCATAACCCGATAGCAAAACAAGTCTTCTTCCATGAAAAAGGTTATTTTATCTCGATCTTCTAGAGCCATGGAAATTTGCTTATAAATTAATAATGCATCCATAGAACTCATAAATTTATGGCCTGAGGATGCATCTACCAGCTTACCGATCAAGGGTAAATGAAAACTATCCTTCAGTCAAGCTTTGTTAAGGTTGGTGAAATCAATGCACATTCTCCACTTTTCATTGGCCTTCTTCACCATCACAACATTTGATACCCATTCTGGGTACGCCACTTCCTTAATAAATCCCGCTGAAAGTAACTTTCCTACCTCTTGCCTAATTGCCTCCACGACCTGCGGAACGAACCTTATTTTTTTGTTTGACTAGTTTGACCTTATAAGACACATTTAACCTATGAACAATCACTTGAGAATCCACACCAGGCATGCCTGCAACTAACCGTGCAAAAATGTTTGAATTCTCTTAAACATCGGACCAGGTCCTCTTTTTCTTCTTTTGCCAACGCTGATGAAGTCTTTACCAACTTATCCGTGTTGTCATAAAACAAATGCAAAGTTTTTGTGACCTTTACTACTTCTTACTTGCGAATTCTCTCCTCACTTTTGGCATCCAAACTATCCAAATTTAAAACTTAAGTAGCCACTTTAGTTTGTTGTGAACTCTGACCCTGTGATACCTATTTACGTGTTTGATTGACTAACAACATATGACACTGCCTAACTGTTTGTTGGTCAGACTTCATAAAACCTATTCATGTCTTAGTGGGAAACTTAATCTTCATACAAAAATTTGTAATTATCATTTTAGCCAATCTCATAATGGGACATCTAAAAATTACATTATAAGACATTAGATGGCCTACCACAAAGTATTGAATATATTCTACGGTGGTTTGTTTGCCATCCTCCAAGGTAACAGGAAAGGTAATGCATCCCTTCACCTCAATTGTATGGTTTGCAAAACCATACAAAGGGCTTGCCCTCCTCAAAGCTTGCTCCTTAGCCTCATCTTCTAGTATGCGTCCCAAGTCAACACCTCTACAGTACTGCCACTATCAACCAAAATTCTATTCACTTCAAATACTGCTATAGTTGCTGACACGAACATTGGATCATTTCCTTCTTCATCATATACCAAATCCTCATCCTCATCATTAAACTCTACCTTCTACTTTTCTTGCTGATGCAATATCTTTGATAAACCGACTGACATTACGTCGTCCACTCTTCATCTATACCAATTATTACATGTATTGTGCCTCTAACATTTTGTTTACCTTTGTTAGCACTCTACAAACTCTGACTTAATGGTGTAGCATCTTGAGCCACAAAATCTTTGAGCTCGCCATTTCTAACTGCCTCCTCAATAGCATCTTTCAAAGAAAAATAACCCTTGAACTTATGTCCTCCGTCATTGTGAAAATTACACTTGTCTCTTGAATTGATTCTTGACTAATTATGTCGCATGGGTAGAGAGGGCTTGGAAAAATGCCCAAACATTTAACCTGACTAAGAATGTAGGCATGTGTAACATTTAAGGGAGTATAAGTTTCAAACTTTCCATGAGGAATGTACCTTATTGTGTGCTCAGCTTGAGGTCTCTGAAATGACCTTAAAGATTTATTCTACGAATAGTTCTTCTAGTGTCCCCCACCTTGTACTCATAGACTTTGAGAAAGAGGACCCCTGATGACTATAAACTTCCTATCGACTCTAAATTGTCTGTCATCCCTCTGGAAAGTATTGCCCTTTTAACTTCCTTTACTTCAGCGAAATTATGAGCCCTCATACAAATCTGCCAAACTCTGTGGTCTATTATCAGTAAACAGATATTGCACATGTTCATTTTGGACTCCTATCATGAAGGTATCAATGACCCATTGGTCCTCCAAATTCTTTGTATTTAACGTAGTTCCATGGAATTATTTGACATAATCTTGCAAAGATTCTTCATCCCTTTGTTTCACTGACATCAAACTCATAGGAGTGCTCATTATTGCTCTATGAGCTCGAAACCTTCTCAAAAGCATCTGGCCTAGCTGCAAGAAGCTTTGCATGGAGCCTTATGGTAAAGATAAATACCAATCTTTTACAGTTCCTCTAAGGGTCATCGAGAAAGCTTTACATTTTGCTGCATCAAAAGCCCCTAGCATATTCATATAATCATAATACTGCATGAGATGTGCTCGAGGATCCCTTCTTCCTTTGAACATTTCTTTTGGAACTTTAAACTCAGTTGGTAGGCTCACAACTCTTATTTCAGGAGACAATGGGTTGTTAGAACAAAACAACCAGTCCATATCTTGCACATCAAGTGCAATGCTCGAACATCTCTAAGCAAAGCATCCATTTCGTTCTGTCATGGCTTTGCATGTGCCCCTACATCCTCCTCCTAGGTAGGCGTGACACGATCTTGAAGATCAAAGTTATCAAACTGCATCTTTCTCCTTAATTCTTTGTTTTGTCTTAGCAGTTGCTGTTGAAACACTTGTTGCTGCTCGAACCAAGCACTTTGTTAAGCCATCTATTCCTTCATCAACCTTAGCTACTCTTGCAAACCAAACATTTGTTGTGGCGATGCTCCCTGATTAGAGGGAAATAACGACCATTGACCAAAGGGAACATTGAGATCGAAAGAGTTGGAAGCACTTGCATGGGATGAGTTACCTAAATTCTCCGGTCGGTCAGCAAACCAACCAGCAAAAAGGTCTACCTCATTGGGTTGATTGCTAGTGCCAGAACCTCCTGCTTAGCCTGATGGGAAATTAGTGGGGAAATTCTTGTTGGGGTGAGTCATTTTGGTTTTTTAGCAATCTGGAAATCTGAAGGTTGAAAGTCTGTCCACGTTCACCGCACCAAATGTTAAGTAATTTAAAGTGTATCCTTCATCTAGGTTAAACTGTGTATTTATATTATATGGTTACTGTTCATGGATGTGATATTGTAGGTATTCCCATCCATGTCGACATGTACCTTACTTTAGGATTAACACGTGTTTTCTAGATGTGGGTTCGCCTACATGGTAGTGCGAACCCACATTGTGCGGTTCATAGAAGGGTGCGAGCACCTTACATGCGAACTCAAAGTGCGAACTGCGTAGAGTATGGGTCAAGACCCAAATGAATAATCAGGTAGGGAGTCAATAACGGGTTAATAATAGTGAGTATCATAACAAACATAATACTAAAATTGTAATGTGGTGTAGATTCTAATATAGAGTTCTTTCATAAATCTAAAGTATATAGACTGAATTAATTTTAATTAATAAGGAAAATAATTTTGATTACCCAAATATTTATTTGTATGAAATATAAAATCAATTATATTTTGAATTCTAGTTGAGTGATGTAATCAAAAGATTTCGATTATAGTAAGATTTAAAATATTTGAAGCCGTAAAAGTTTCTAATTTTTATTTATTAATAAAGTGAATTATTGAAGGGATAATTACCATATTAATTACTATAATTTATTATCATATTAATAGTGAGAATTTAATTTAATTTTTTACAATGTGACAATTATCGCACATTTAACTATGTCGAATTACTTATGTTTGCATCAATACGCTATTTTGGTATATAAATATGGATATATAAATATAAAAATTAGGTTGAATGTGTAATGTTATACATGAATTTTGATTTTGTGCAATTTTACACATGAAATTTTGATTTGATTCAATTTTCACAAATCACTAACATTATTGAATTACCACCATTTTATGTTAATATATTGCATACACAAACAATTATATTGATCCAATATGAAAATAAATGTATACATTCATTTCTTTAAATGTGTACAAATTAAATCAAAATCAAAGTTTCTACCACAATTCAAATTTAATGTGTATAATTGGACCAAATCAAAATTCATGTATAAACTTGTACATTAAATCAAAGTTCCATGTATAAATTTAATATTTATTCCATATATGTATACTAGTTTTATTTCCCGTGCGATGTACAGATTAATTGTATATATTATTTAATTAGTAATATATTGAAAAATATTTCGGCATATTATAACCAAATAAATTCAAATGGATAACACTATGTTTATATTTTGATATAAAAATAATGGTCGGAAATGTTATAACTTCACTTCATTTACAAACTATTATTTATATTTTTTATACAAAAAGTAAACGAATTATTTTAATTAGTGAAAACCGAAAATATAGAATCCATTAAAGGAATTAATATCAATTTTAAACCCAAAATTTTTGAAGTATAAAAATAATACGAGTACATTGAATTTTAAAATACTTACTTATTGTGATTTAATGCAAATAAATTTTCATAATGCAACACTAATTTTTGAAATTTAAAATTATTTGGGCTCCACATTTTTCCGACTAACGAGAAAATTTAATAGAAATATAATATGTTATACAACAAAGTATGTTAGTCGTTAAAATTTAAAGGTTCCTTACTTATTCTAAAACTTTCCTATAGAATATATATTATATGGTTTACTTATCCGTGCATCAATTAGTGTCGGAGATCTTTCAACATATTAGGAATGAATTTTATTTATAAAGGAATAATAATTAAATAATATTTAGTTTAAAAATATTTATAAATACTTTTTTTGGTAGAAATAAAATTTAGCACTAGACTAAAATTTCAAAAGGACTAGATTCTATTAGTCACTTCGTGCATTGCGTGTTGAATGTCCTCTTTCAACAAACTTCTCATGTATGACAAAGGATCAACAAGGACGATCAAATGACAGATTCCACCTCTTGCCTCCTAGTTATGCAGTCGACAACCTTATTATTGTCCCTCAAAATGTGAAATGCAATATAATTTTTGTAAACTTTAAATTAGTATAACCTTGGAGTAAGAATATTTAAATTAAAAATGGCATATTAAGGATGCAATATAATATGGATGTAAAATGCAAGCCTCAATTGTGTAAAGTGAAGATGCGACAACCCTTAATAATCAACTATAAAACACAGATGGGCATAAGTGAAATTAGCCCATAAATTGTTGGGTATTGTTGATACAAGATTTAGTTGGTAGTTGAGTTGGCCAGTTCATCTTCTTCTTGATATTTAGTTGGTTAAAGTATGGAGAAACATGGTTTTCTTGTAAAGAATGAGATGGGATAAAAAATGGAAAGTCTCTATATAGCAGCCCCCTTTAAGAGTCTTTAGAAGTGTATTGTAACACCCCCAAACTCGGCCTAGATGTCATGACCAGATCTAGAGATATTATTACAAAACATTTGAAAACCCAGAATTGTTTGACTTGAAAGGATGATGCTAGCTTTTGCTAGGTAAAAATCTATTTTATTGGAGAACATTTCTTTCTTAACAAATTTGGTAAAAACGCTGATTATTTATACCTTTTAAGCATTTAGGTTTGCAGCAGAGTTCTTAATCTAACTTGAATTTTTTGTAAAATACGATTTGTTGTTGCAAAACCATGGTTTTGCAAATACGGTGAATATCATAAGAAATACGTTGAATAATTAAAAATAGAAAACAAATCAACAAAATAAAACCCAAACTTTAAAACAATCCAAAAATACTGAAACAAAATAGACTAGTTTTTAATAGCTACTAAATAAAAGTGTTTAGCCGAGCTCCTGTCGCACGGACCCGTCCTAGGTCTGAGGATTACTTGAAAGTAACAAACGAACAGAGAATAAGTTTCAAACATATCATAAAACCAACATAAATCATTTCAGACATATCTCAAATACAGAAATAGTGACAGAGCACATCAGATGTAGGTTTATATTCCTACTCCTATCCGCTACACACCATCTCCAACCATCCCAACACACCATATAGCGTATTAAATATCCATCCATCCCTACACACCACTTAGTGTTAGTATGACACTTTTCAGAATATTTGCAGCATAGCTACCAAATCAATAGGCCATTTATCGCCAGATACAAATATATATGTGGCTGAGCCACCAAATACAACAGATAATTAAACTGCTCACATTTCCTCCAAAACACAAATCCCACTCCAATACACATACAAAATTTATCATATATCCATTTCATACATGCTCTCATAATAGATACAGATTATGCTTGATGAAAAACAGATCAGACTTATCTTATTATAAATCATGCAGACCATACATCATAATAATCATGCATACACAAATCAATATTTCACACTAACAAAAAAATAGAGATCATTGTTAAAACCTTAACTTATGTCATACGGACCCTACAGAAGGCCTACGTTCGACTCGGATGACATTTACGACCTTAGGGTAAAATTTTAGAATTTGGGCCCACACAAGCGGCTTACTTGGCCAGCCCGTGTGGCATATACGACCTCACACACACCTATATAGACCACAAGACCAAATTAGCCTAGATTGTGTGTCTCACATGGTCCAACACACGACCCGTCACACAAGACCTGGCACACAGTTGTGTGAAGTCGATAGTTCCCTTTTTTGGCTTCCGTCGTTCGCTGTTTCCTCAGGTTTTAGTTACACACCTTGGTCAAAAATCCAATGCACGCTCAAGATCGAATATTCCAATATCTAGATTGACGAATAATACAAATTAATAACCGAAAAATTACCAACCTAAACGATTGATTTAATAAATCCTACAACAAACAAACCCAATAACCGAAACAAACGAACCCCACAACAACAAAACATTCACCTCTTATCGAAACAACAATTGAAACAAGCTCAGATTGTCGAAGAACATCACGATCCTCTCCTATTCATAACACACATAAGAATTAAATTTCCAGCTAATTCCTTCGTAACAAACATAAAAAAGAAACAAACAATTCCCCCAAAATGCATATCCAACAATAGAACTTAAACCTTACCCAACACCACGAAATCACACAGGAGTGTAATAGTAGAGATTATGAGCAATTTCGGCTTGGCAATTGGTAAAAGAAAAAACAAAATTGAAAAGGAAATATTTGGGGAAAAGAAATTAATAAGAACAACAAAAGAACAATAGCATTAAAAAGGAAAAACGTGAAAAATAAAAATGAGGGATTTTAGAAGACCACTTAGGGATAAAGTCAAAACAATATCCCACTATTAACCACCGCCTACATTTCAAAATTTCAATTTGACCCCACTACTACCAGTGAACAACACAGACAAAAAGCAAAAATAATACTCCCCCACTTGCACACACATGGTTTCAAATACAAGACCAAAGGGTAAGCTAATATCTTACCACTGAATCAACAAGCTTATTCTGTTATAAGTTAACCAAAAATAATATTTAAGCCCAACGAACAAAGATTGGCCTAGGAACAAAAATAACATAATTTTCCCAAAAGAGAGACTTAGACCCATAACCTTAAACACATACCCAAAGCACTTAACCATTGAAGCAGATACTTAATTATGACATGATTTAACAAATCATAAATTCATATTTTTGGGGCGTTACATGTATATAAAAGGGATTTTTTCGGGTCAGATTTCGAGTTGGGTTATGATATATTCTATAACAAATTGTCCCTCACCTTATCGAAGAAGAGTTATAAAGTGACTCTTTTGAGACAGACTTACATGCATGCATCGTGTAATTGGGAGTTTACTACATAAGTTTTAACTCGAAACTTTACTGAGTAAGTTTTGTTGTCTGACAGTGTGGTACAGAAGTTAAAAGGTTATTGGGGAATATTTTAAAAACCATGAGATTCTTAAAACTTCGTAAGCAGAAAGCTGTGATCATAAATCAACGAATTGTGAGAATGGAGTTGCGATCGTAAATCAGTGAGCTCTTAATGAATTGTTCATGATCGTAAATCAACGAGCTTTAAAAAAATTACAGTTGTGATTGTAAATCAGTGAACTATTTAAATGGAGTTGCGATCGTAAATCGGTGAACTCTTAATGAAGTGGTTATGATTGTAAATCAATGAACTGAAGCTGTGATCGTAAATCAACGAGCTTTGAAAAATGAAAGTTGTGATCATAAATCAATGTTGTTTAAATGGAGTTGTAATTGTAAATCAACGAACTCTTAATGAAGTGTTCATGGTTGTAAATTAGTGAGCTTTAAAAAATGACAGTTGTGATCGTAAATCAACGAGTTGTTTAAATGGAGTTGCAATCGTAAATCGGTGAACTCTTGATACCACTTGTCATGGGACTAGACCTTTCATCTCGCAATCCATGCGGCATTAGGTGATCCGTTCGTCCAAACTCGCCTAAGTCAGCCTTTTCTCGAGTGAGGATTCCTTAAGAACTCCTCCAAGGCACCAATTGTACCTCCAAGGCACCAATTGTATAGTGGAAGCGATTTATGTCAAAAGAAGCAACCAAAAGAACAACAGAAAGGGATGCACACAAAGTGTTTGAGTAAATGCTCGCTATTCTCTTATTCACAAAGAATAATGAAACAATGTAATGGAGTGAGTGCAAATGAGGGGGAGCCTCTCTATTTATAGTTGAGCTCCCCCAAAACCGACGGTCAAGATACATTTACATCGACGGACGAGATTAACCATATCCCATGATTTAAGGGATTTACAAGATATGCCATATCAAATCCTATCTAATAATGAAGTGTTCATTATTGTAAATCAATAAAGTGAAGCTGTGTTTGTAAATCAGCGAGCTTTAAAACTAGTTTGAAGCAACAAGAAATGTCGCACAACACACATGGGTCTTCTTGAAAATAGAACTTCATTTTCCTAGTTTTGAGGAAAGTAACAATAAAGAACCATGTGCATGTAGAGAAAGATATATCGAAAAGCTAAATAAGCTAGCCTTTAACTGTTTGATACAACTACTTCATGATTATATGAACAAGGTGCGACTTTGTCTGAATCAACTAGATCTGAAATGTCTGAGTGTAAAAAAATTATTCAGAACAATGCAAACAGTTACGAAAACAAAAAGTATAGAAATGAAAATAATTGAACTAGAATTAACCTATCCTCAAAATGGCTATACACAAATAAAGAAAAAAAATTATCTGAATCACAAGGTAAAAAATTTAAGGTACTTGCAAAGCTTGTGATGATAACCTCATATTCTTCACCAACCTTAACTTCAGTGAGACCCATTGGCTTTGGTTCCATGGAAAGGAAAGAAACATTACCATTTTCTTGCATATGCTCGTCAACATTCTCTTTTAGAGGAATGAACTCAAAATACCAATATTAGGAAGCACAACATAAGTAGCTAACTCAGGAGGTAGACTTGGATTGATATTTTTGAAATTCACCCCTTAGAAGAACCGTAATCAACACTTATAAGAGGCACATCCGTAACATAATGCCTTGACTTTTTCAGATAAAGCTCCCTGGACCGAGTCATGATCCCACAAATGTATTTAACATTAGGGAACAACTCTGGTATTAATCTATAACTATTACTTGATCTTGTACATTTCTTCTCAATCAAATCAGCTAATTCAGGATTTGGCTTTCAGCAATTTGGCCATAGCAGACTGAACAGGAGGAGAACTGATTTGACTTGTGAGGACCCATTCTCTTATATCATCACAAAGCAATTCTCAAACTTGTTCGAAAGTTTAAAATGCAAGAAAAATGCTATGTGCAAAAGTGGAGGAAACCAACTGAATTTCCCACGAAAAATTAGCCCACATAAAAGATGGCAGTACAAATATTGGTGAAAATCAGGACCAAATATCACATCATCAGGGCTGCAACACTCAGATTGCATTACTTTCATCGCTTTTTTGAACTGCGAATTGCGAAAGACATTGGTGGTTGTAGTTCCAGCAAACAAACCCCATTTTTTCTTACTCTGCTTGCTACTGTAAATGAACTGCAAAGCCTTACCATTCTCAATAGGAAATTCTCTATTTTTGAAAGCAAAAGAAGAATGGTATATTCGCAAATTAGTTTCCATCAATTCATCATTGAAAGGCATAAATTTGGGCGCTGAGAGAAATGGTTATCTATTTTTTCGGTGAGAATCGGGGAAAAGGCACCATCAGCAACTCATTGAATATAAGGCTCCAAGTCCTTGTGATTGACGAGAGGAACACAAGCCTTGAAGCTTTCAGAGCCAATTCTGCCATTGAGGCCCATGTTCTACAAATACTCGATGCATCCATTTTCTTCCAAAATCATCTTTAAAATCTCTGTTTGAACATTCTCAACATCTTTGGTCATTACATCGAAATCTGCTATAACCTTTTCAACATCTAGAATTTCCATCTTTTCCAAAATCGTTGAAACTGTGACTAAAAATAAGAGAAGGCAATGAAATGATCACTATCTAACTTCCCATTGAAGAAATTGATTGGAAAGCATGAAAAAAGAAGCAAATTACTATCAAGATCTCAAAAAAAAGTTTTAAACTAGTTTTTTCCCTTTTTATGCAACCAAGTACAAGCAAGATGGAACTTGGACATGCTTTGCCCTGCCATAAAGAGAATCAGAAGCCGACACAGAAAAATTAGCAAAAAGATAAAAAGAGCATGAGCCAAAGAGCATATCATATAAGACACAGAGAAAGAAAAAATGGGTGATATAGAGATAAACTCCCTATGCTCAAGTTGATTGTACTCAATCCGTATACGAGGCTACTAATGATAACAAGTACACATGACATGATCGGGTAAAAAACAAACCCCAAATTCGCCAGTTCTCTATGGTTACAGGTGCAAACAATAGGTTGATATTTAGTATTGTCATTGTTTTCATGCTTAATGAGTCAGATGATATCTTTCCCCCGTTTTTTCTGAAATACTAAATTACAAGAAGATAAACCACAGTTAATCCGAACTTCACCATATCAGACTTGCGAACCTCGTAGAGATGAGCATAAACCAACTCAAATGGCAATTGGAGGCAAATGATACTTCAAATAATGACAACATCATTTCTGAATCGTTTGAGATAACCAAACTATTCATATCTTTGCAATGCTTCTTTCTCTTTTGTTTTATCAATTCCTAATTTTCTCCATCCCAGATAATTTGTATCCTTGGCTTGTGCTGACTGAAAATTAAGATGCCATCTAGATGAAAGCGCAGAGTTTTTACGTTTCCAGAATTGGAAAAACAACACAGCCCACAATACTATGCATATGAAGAAAGCAAGGAATACTAGTAATTTTAATGATCTTGATAAATCATTACACACAAAAATTAAATTAAAACCAAAGATAAGAAATTCAACAACTGATAAGACAATTATAACTTCCAAGAAGAAAGAAAAATTGTGAGGCTTACCCAAAATCAATCAACTGCAAGATAAGCCCGAATGTAGCTGGAAAAATCGTCCAACGTGTATACATACCAAGAAAAGAAAAATAAACTATAATATTTGCCCAAAAATATGAATAAATTTCGTCAGTTGGTTAAGCTCTATCCTATGATGTTTCTAATGTACGAATGATCCCATCTTCAAAATTCTAACAGTCCCGATCGCTAGCATGCCAACAAAACACAACAATAGTAACTCAATTAGGTTTCCCATTCTCTTTTTGCATTTGCTCCCCTATTCCATCTCTTTCCATCATTTTATCAAACACTTTCTTTACATCATCAACTTTTCCACACGAACATTTCTTTCTGACATTTTATGAAACACATTCTTTGCAAACTCTAAACCATCGCAACTAGTCATATATGAATCAACACATTTATGATGAATAAAAAACAACAAAAGCCCCTATTCTCAATAAAACCTAACCCTTGATGTAACACCCCCAAAATATATAGGTTTAGATGAAATAAATACCAATAAATAGCTTAGTCTTTATGGTTATGTAGTTAACATATTGGTTTAGAAATCCAAGATTCAAATCACATTTCTCCCATATTCTTTTCTTTTCTTTTTTTTTTAGCAACTTATGATCAAAATCATACTAAAATATGTATTAATTAGTGTAAAAATATGTTAAGTATGGGCAACCGCCCAATTGGTTAAGTATCCACTCTCCCTTTACATACCAACACTACAGCAAAATAGGCTTTTAGCGGCGTTTTTAGTAGTATTTTGAGTAAAAATGCCACAAAATTTAGACTTCAGCGGCGCTAAATAGAAAACGCCGCAAAAGATTGAGCTATAGCGGCTTTTCTAAAGGTAAGCAATAGCGGCGCTTCTGCCCAAAACGCCGCAAAACATTTTTTATTTTAAAATAAAACGACGTCGTTTTAATTACAATATAAAAATTGTAAACAATTTGCGGCGTTTTTTTGCTAAAGATGAAGTTATAGCGTCGTTTTATTTAGAAACGCCGCTAAAAGAACAGCAATAGCGACGTTTGGATGTAAAACGACGCAAAATAATTTTCATTTCAAAACAAAACGACGTCGTTTTAATTAGAATATAAAAAATGTAAAAAGTTAGTGGCGTTTTTTTCAAAAACGCCGAAAATTAATTTTTTTCAAAAAGGAAACGACGTCGTTTTTACATCAATATAAAAATTGTAAAAACTTCACGGCAATAGCGGCGTTTTTTAGCAAATTATTTTTTTTTTCAAAAGGAAACGACGTCGTTTTTTGTGTCAATATAAAAATTGTAAAAAATTAGCGACGCCGCGAAATATAAGCATTAGCGGCGTTTTTATCGAAAATGCCACTAAAAGTTACCTTTATTAAAAGCTTATTTGAAAATAAAAAAAGCGCTGTTTTGATCACTGTATAATAAATCAAGTTTATTTTGCGTTTAGTGTTTAGGGTTTTTGCCTTAGTGTTAAGGGTTTAGCATTTACGATGTAGTGTGTAAGGTGTAGGTCGTATGGGTTTAAGGTTTAATGTTTATAGTTTAGGGTTTTAGTGGTTTGAAGTTTATGGTTTAAGGTTTAGAGTTTAGGGTTTTGCTTTCATAGGTTTATAATGGTTTATGGTTTAAGGTTTAAATGTTTACGGTTGGGTAGTGTTTGGAGTTTAGGGTTATGTGTTTAGGGTTTCAAGGTTTCAGGGGTTTAGGGTGTAGGGTGTAACAGTCCGGTTTATACCCTAGTCGGAACAGTGGTTTCGGGACCACAAATCTGAGTTCGAATAATATTTTTAATATTATTTTCTGTGCCATTGATGAGTGTTCAAGCATGTGCTAAATTCTGTAAGTTAATTTGTCCGTCTGTGTGTTTAATTTGACAAAAGAATTGAATTGCATTAAATGTGAAATTTGTATGCTATTTGTTAAAGTACCTAAGTGTTGTGGCTTTGTAAAGCTGAAGGCCTTAAATGGCAATTAAGCCATTATCATGTTAGTGGACGGCTAATGTCATGAATGACCTTGATATTATGTGTTATGTATATTATTATTAAAGGTCATTTTTGTACATCAATTATTAAGTTTATTTTAGTAAAATAAGGCATGAAAATGGATTGTTGTTCATCCATTCTTCCACCGAAAAACACAAACAAAAATAGAAAAGAAAGGCTTTGTTATATTCGGCCATTTGAAGCTAAATTCAAGGTATGTTTTCGGTTAGTTTTCGATAATTTTTACGTTTTTGCAATCGTTGCTTTGAGAGCTACAAAACTCATGTCTCAATTTGATGAATTGATAATGTTTGTGTGAGATGCCATTGTTGATATGTTGAGTTTTATGATGTTTTATGGTGTTAAATGAAAGAGTTGAGCTAGATGAACAGGTTTTGTTCTTGAGGTTTTGATGAATTTAGCTAAATAGGGGTAAATTGAGAAAATGGTAACTTGAGGGACTAAATAGCAAATTTGATGGAAAATATGAACTTGTATGAGATGTTTATGCATTCGGCTAGGCATGTGTATGTGTGGATTTTGTGAAATTGATGTTTTGAGAAAAATGAACTAAATTGATAAATTGTGCAAATGTGAGGGTTAAATTGCAAATTGCCCTAAATGTGTATATTTGGATTGAATTGAATGAATTAGTGAATAAAAGGGTTAATTTTGAATATGTTTAGATTAAGAGCAGAAGAAAACAGACTTAGATCGCGGGAAAGCGAAAGTAATCGAGTAGCCGTTTTCATTCCGATATACCGAATCCGAAGTAAGTCACTATGCAATTAAATGTATAAGTATGCAATTGAAATTGTTCATATGATTAATGATGATATTGAATGCTTATGAGAGATTATGAATTTGAATTTCGAGATAAGTTCGATATAGTGATTAAGCCCGAGAAGTCCCGTACGAACTTAGGAATAGATAGGATTGAATAAGTCACTACATAGACATCTGTTCTGTTGATATCATGTAAGACCATGTCTCGGACATTGGCATTGATTTAAGGTTCGTGTAAGACCCTGTCTGGGACAGTGGCATCGATATTTGAATATGTGTAAGACCACGTCTGGGACGTTGGCATCGATATGAGTTTTACGTGTAAGACCATGTCTGGGACATCGGCATCGTATTGATTCGTGTAAGACCCTATCTGGGACAGTGGCATCAATATCCGAGTGCATGTAAGACCTCATCTAGGACGTTGGCATTGTACGATTGTTCCGATCCATCTGAGTATCCTACTAGATTCTTATTGGTTCAATGGGCAAGTCTGTGAAACGAATTACAAATCCGAGCTATGAACAATTATGTGGTTATAAATTCGATTCAGGTACGTTGATTATACACTAATTTTGTATAAAAGGTAAGCATCTAAGTGATCTTACTATAATGATATGTATATGGAATTTATGATATGATAAGAATTGTTTTGGCTAGATGAGCTATGTGTTTATATGATTCTTGAATGGTGAAAATGGCTAATGTGATTAAAAGTGTACGAATCAAAGCACATAAGTGATAGTTTGCTAAGTGATTGATATGTTTTAATGTATTTATTTGCATATATGCCTTCCATACCAAGTTTGTTTGTATATGACTTACTAAGCTTTTAAAAGCTTACTCTGTGTGCATTTTCTCTGTTTTATAGGTCGTTAAAGCTACTGAAGGCTCGGGACCGTCACGGATCGTCATCACACTACTAAACTTATTTTGGTACACTTTGAAAATGTATAAAGCTAGATATGGCATGTATAGGCTAGTATTTTGGTATAAGTTGTTATGTGATCTTAGCCATGTTATTTGGCTATTTATGAATTGAGACTTTGCTTAAATGAATGTGATATATGATGCATATCTTGGTATGGTTGAAGTATTTGAAATGGCCAAGTTTGGAGTGAGCAAATGAATGAATTATGCTTGTGATGATATGAGTTTTAGTCTTTGAAGTTGTCATGGTTGGAATTGGTATTGAATGCATGGTTTGAATGACTATTTTGGTATGTTTTTTGTGGTTATATGTGCATGAGACGTCTTGGTAAATATGGCTAGTAGGTTTGACCCTTATGGGTGGCATTTTGGCCTTGCAAATGGCCTATAATGTCACACGGTCGTGGCACACGGGCGTGCCTAAAGACCGTGGGTGAATAGCAGGATGTAGCTTGGTAGCACACGGCCTCAACACGGGGGTGTCAACTAGCCGTGGTGTACAAGTCAGTAGCTAGCTAAGAGTACACGGCCATGATACACGGGTGTGCTTGGTGGTCGTGGTGGGGAAGTCAGTATATTGCCTAGTAGCACACGGCCATGGCACACGGGCGTGCCTAGTGACCGTGTTGGTATAGTCAGTATATAGACACGGATGGACACACGGGGGTGTCTAGAAGCCGTGGAGGGCACACGGTCTCCTCCCACGGGCGTGTCTCCCCTGTATTTTAGAAAAGTTTAAATTTTTCATGAGATTTTGTTTGTGTTTCGGTTTAGTCCCAACTAATTTGTAAGCATGCTTAAGGTCTCGTTGACCGTTTTAAGGGACCTCATTCTTGAGAAAGATGAATGAACGTGTGAAATTTCTGTTGATGCTTTTCGATATGTCTGGTAACGCTTCTAACCCTAATCCAGCGACGAACACGGGATACGGGTGTTACATTGGGTGTAAGGTGTAGGTCGTAGGGTTTATAGGTTTTAGGGTTCAGGGTTTACAGTTTATGGGTTTTAAGGATTAGGGGTTTAGGGTTTCATGTTTTATGATGGTTTACAGCTTAGAGTTTAGGGTTATGTGTTTAGGGTTTTAGGTTTTAAGGGTTTAGAGGCCGACTTAGGGTCTGAATTTAAACAAACTGATGTTGTATTGCTCATTGCATTCTGATCAATCATCCAAGTGGCCATCATGTATTATTTTCGAAAACTCATGCACTCTTTTATCCTCTTCGATCTATTATTTAACTAATTTCTTTATATTAATTAAAAGAAAATTTATTTGTAATTTAATTTTTAAAATATTCAAAAAAAAAATAATGACACGTAGGAAAAATTTAGAACTAATAACATTGAAAAATATATGTTAAAAATGTAAAAATTAAAATACTATTATTTAAAATACTTTTAAAGTTTTTTTGGGTATATGACTTATTATTGTTTAAATTATATATTAAATAATTTACTATATAATGGTAAAAGAGATAATTTTAATTTTAATATATTAAAATTATCATTATATTTTAAATTATTTAAGAGATAGTAGGTAAACTTTATGTATAATAAAATTTTAAAAAATTGTAAAAAAGTGAAGTATTGTAAAAAATTATAAAAATTGCAAAAACTCATTTTATATTAGGTTCAAGTATTAGCGGCGCTAGGGTAAAAGCGCCGCTATAAGTAAGCAATAGCGGCGCTAGTTTTGAAAAACGCCACAAAGTTTAATTGTTTTTTTAGCAAAATGACGCCGTTTCTTTGTGTTGGGTTTTATTCAGTTTTATGACCCGAAATCCCTTAGTGTCTTTGCCCTATTTTCACAATCCCTAAATTCTAAAAAATCAGAATCCTCCTTAAATCCTCTCCTGCTTTGCCGTCGATTGTCCATTCTTCCGCATCGCGTCGACCTTCATCTGCCTCGTCGCCAGTCGCCGTCGCCATCGACCAACGTGTAAGTCGCCATCACCATTTTTTTATTTTCTTTAGTCTTGACAGTAGAAAAAGAAGGGCCTGGATAAATGCTCTACGTTTAGGATTGTGGATATTCTGTAGTAATGTAATCCTGCTTCCATTGTTACTTGACTTAATCTTGAAAACTGTATGTTTCGCATACTGTTCCCTACACGTCATTTGTGGTGAAATTAAACATACCTATCAAGACAGAGATTTCCTTCTCAAATTATTGATTTTGGAACAATTTTGGATGTTTTTGCAGCACAGCTAGTTATGTTCTTTGAGTCAGATTGGTTAGGACGGGAACTTATTGTTTTTAAACAACAACCTCGATTAAAGATGCACTGTTGTTCTGTTTTCTGGTCTATTACTTTAGGGTGTATAAGTTCATGTTTCCATACAACATAGGGGACAATGATTTATCTGTTCTTAATCAACAACATGAATTAAAGATGCACTGTGATTCTATTTTGTGGTCTATTACTTTAAGGTGTATATGATTTCATGTGTCCTTATGACATTTATTTTTCTGTTGAAATAACTGTGTTACATTGGCTGAAATTCTTTACATATATATTTTGCACATGATGCCATCGCCATCGACCAACGCGTTAGAATCTGCACTTTTTGATAGAAAAGTGTTACTTGCACTAAGATAATTTATGTATTTTCTATCCTCTGTGATTTATCTCTATGGGATAATTGAGTTTGACTTATTTATGTTATTCGGATTTAAGTGTGAGTTAGAAATTAATACGTTGAATATGTATTTATTTATTTATATATATTTAGATGTGTATTAGAAATAGGTGTTAGTTGACTTACTAATTATGATCTAAACTTGAAAAGGAAATCTCATTGAATTCAAACTCAATTTCATCGATTTGAATTCGAAACAATTTGAATCTGTAGTGATTTGAAATAACTTGAAATGATTTGGAGACATAATTAATAACGTTTGATATATCCTTCCCATGAATTTGATTGCCATCTTATGCTTCATTGTTATAAAATACTGTTAGGGATGATACCTAGGTTGGACATAAATTGCTTCAAATATGTGAGTTTATGGCCATTTATCTGCCTCATCTGTGAATTAGATTCTGTTATGATAGTATATGGTCGAGGAATGTTTTATGGAAGAACTGGAATAAAGGTTCTAAACAGGCATATAATGCGTAAGGGTAGCAGCTTCTTGATTTCCTTTGCTCATCTATGATCTTATTAAGAGTTTCAAGCTGTTGATACTTAAGCTGGTATTTCTTGAGACAACTGATTTCAACTGCTATAACTAAGTTTATATCTAATTTGATCAGGTTGCACTGTTGGGTGGAGTTCTATTTAGGTAAATACTCTTAAAATTGAGTATTGACAGATTCAATATTTGAAGAAGATTGTTTGCAGCTTTGGGTATTACTCAAATTGATTTTTAGCCAATATATAAATCAGGTTTCGTATCTAATACTTATCCTGTTATTTTATTAAAATATTTTACTTATAGAAATTTTGATTTTTTTCTCATTCTTATATTGTTTTGCTTTTAAATCTCAGCTGAGCTTGTACCATTTACCGCTGGCCTTGAAGGTTTGCTGATATCAACACATTGTTTCGTTTTCAACTTATTTAAGATTCTATGCTTCTATTTTTTCTTTATTTCAAGCAATATATTTTCTTTCAATTTACACAATGAGTACAGATATTCCAGCCACTATAGTTATTATATACTAATATATATATTTTATCAATTTTCGAACTCTGGTTCGAATCAGCTGGAAGCTATCCGCCTTCGCGTAAGCCTTTTCATGTGTTTCTTTCTTCTTCTTTTTTAATCAATTCATTATGCTATATAAAGTTTTTTATTGTAAAGTCTTCTAATAATCTTATAAGATATTTTAATTTTCAGCTTTTGTAATAAAGTTGAAACGGAGATATGATATGAATGGAGATGGAGAATTTGGCAATGATTCAACTGATTGTGATGAACATAATGGAGGTATATTATTGTCTTTATCTTTTTTTTCTTGAGTTGTTTAATTAGCATCGTAGTTTGTAATCGGTGCTTTTCTTTGTAACTTTAGTTTCTTTGTAATCGGTGCTTTTCTTTGTAACTTTAGTTTCATTTTACATAACTAGTTATGTTACATACTTATATTTCTTGTCTGTTTATCCATGGCGCGAGTGGAGAAATATTAAGGATAAGTTTATATTAGATTGTCTTAACTACATTGGGATTTTTACTTGTGAGTAGCACTAGCAAAAGCCCAACAACAAGTGCTTGATCGACAAGAAAGGGATTATATTATTAGCCAAGTTACTGCTGCAAAAGGTAATGTATAAATTTCAATAACTTTCTGAGGAGGGCTTATATATTTGCATAGCATTGTTACTTGAAATTTTATTAAAAAATCAGAAAACTTTTGTTGAAGAATAGAAATTTGTTTTGTTTTCACTATATTTATGATATAAAGAAAAGGTAACAATTTAATGATATTAGTGTAATTTACTCTCTTTTTTTCCTCACACATTCAAAAAATATGTCGAATCTTATCCCTGAAAGTTTTCACTATGACCTACCAGAAGTTGGAAATATTATGTTTTGTCCTTTTGTTTTCAACTTTTTCCCCTTTTATTTTGTGGGCTCTCTTTAATTCTATAGCTGTTGTGTCTGTGAAAACTCCAACCAGTTCAATATGTCCCACCAAAAATTGTTGATCCCGTGTAGACTTCTGTCGGGCCGGGCCTGGTTCCAAAAAGATTTCAGTTTTAAGCTTGGTGTATTTACTGTTTTAAAATTTAAAAACTAATTTAAAAACTCCTTATAAAAAAATTTAAAATAGCAATTGCCACCTTAGAGTAGAAGGTACCTATATGAGCATTTACTGATAAAAAAAATCAATTAGATTTTTTCAGTAACGAAAATCATTGTTGACTAATTTGACTGTTAATAGATGTTGATGCAGTTAACATAAATAATGATAAACTACAACATGACACCACGAAAATAAATATATTGACATGGCATGCCCTATTAACATATATTTATAAAAAAAAGTTAAAATCCTTAAAAGATTATTTTTTTAAAAAAAATTTACATATAAAATGAATCTAGACATGTAATCGTCTAAGTTTGACTCAATGTGGATGTTTGTATGTATAAAATTTCTTCTATATATGATTCAAAATATTATAAATATAAATTAAAAATTGTAAATATTATAAAATTATAAAAAAAAGTAAAAATAGTTAGTAACATATATAATAAAACCAAAATATGACAATATACATATGTGTATGTATAATAAAAGTAACAGGTATTTAAAAAACAAGTGATATAAAATAAGAATACTAATTTGAATATATGTATAATACATATACATATATTTGTATAAAATTTCATATTACTATTTTCAATTTATGTTTAACAAGTAACCTTGCATATATTCATATGTATTTATATGTAATATTATAATTTTAATCTTGGTCATTTTATATAATTTAAATATTTTATATGTACCATTATTGTTGTTATTTGTTACTAAAAATTCAACTATTTTATGTGCATTGTAGGAAAAATGAGTAGAAGAAGATTACGATATTTAAATATTGTAAATTCGGAAGAGGGCAATAGTGAACAGCAAATAGTTGTTGGATCCTCGAATGTGCCTAACATAGATGATGAGCCTGCAGAATTACAAAGTAATGTTAAGTTTATTTTACATGCATGTTGACTTTTATTATTGACTCATTTTTCAAGTTTAATATAATAATATATTATTGTTCAGCTGAGAGTAGTGGGACGCGCAGAGGTCGAGGACGTACGCTGCTTAGAGATTTATACGAATTAAATCCTGTCGAGCGTGTGAAAGTAAGGAGAAACAGTCATGGCCAGCCTGTTGGCCCTGAAGCTCGACTTCTAGCAGGCTATTTGGGCCTTATTGCACGAAATGCAAATATGTTGCCCATCAATTACGAGTCTTGGCATCACATGCCTGATGCAAACAAAAATCAAACTCTCGATAACATTAAGGTAACAAAATGTGAATGTAATTTATAATACTTTGGTTGAAGTTTCATTTATATTTACTTTCTAAACTTATGTTTTTTTAGGAGAGATTTGCTTTGGAGGTCTCCGATGACTATATAAAGAAGACATTGGGAAAAAATGGAGAGACCATAAAAGCACATTGGAAAAAGAATATTTTAAGAAAGAAAAAAGCCTCGAGGATAAATTGCGAAATTTCCCGCCGGGAATGTTGAGGTATCAATGGGAAGATGCGGTTAGATTTTGGAACTCAAAGAAAGGAGAGGTATTACCTAGTTCTAAACTCTTATAAATTTTTCGGTTTATAGTATTTACTGTATACGTAATAATAATTTCATTATGTAGGACCGTGAACGTGTTGGAACGAGCAGCAGGAATAAACAAAAATTCACGCACACGGATGGGTCGAGAAGTTTTGCTTTTGTAGCTGAGGTCAAGGTATTATAATTTATTCATTCTGTCAAATATTAATGACTTCATACTATTAAATTATATTTTTACTACTACACTGTAGGAAGCCTCATCTGGTCAAAAAGTTGGACGCGTTCAGCTTTTTGACATTACGCATAGGAAGAAGGATGGGTCTCCGATGACATCCGAAGCTGGAGAGATTATGGCATATTTACTTAATAAATTTTGATTTATTATAAATATTTATAATGTTTAATTATAATAGTTTAATTCTTCATTAGTAGTTATAAATTAATAATGTTAAGTTATGTTCCATTCTTTCTTATTGTATATTTCGTTTCTAACTGTTTAATTGATTTATTAGGAGAAAATAAAAGAGAAGAAGACAGAGTATGAAACGGCTGCTTCGACTGATAGTTCTGTTAATCTTGAGGATATCGATAACAGAATTATTACTGATGTTTTGGGGCCTGAAAGGTATGGTTGGAGTTTTTATGCTATATTTGCTGTTTTTTTTGCTGGAATTATATGCTACATTTGCTGTTTCTTATTACTGATGTTTTGGGTCCTGAAAGGTATGGTCGGGTTCGATTTCAAGGATCTGGTGTTATCCCGACCCAATATTTTGGATCCGGCTCCCAGCAATACATGCCTTCCGGGAGTCAATCTTGAGCTGAAGTTCAGAGGCTAAAAGACCAGATAGCTCATATACAAGCGAGCACGGTTGAGCAAATTGCTGATGTTCAAAGAAAATATGAAGAAGTCCAGCAACAACTTAGAGCGGATGCGGAAGCGGCAGCAGCGAGGGATGCAGCAGCCGCTGTGAGAGAGGCAGAGGCAGCAGCGATGCTAACAAAGTAGAATAGAAAGTACGATGAGCTCCAGCTACAGCTTCAGCATATGATGCAGATGTTTCAGCAGTCGCAGAAGCTGCCATCTTAGACATTTAGTTTCTCGTTGTAAGATTATTTTTAACATTATTACATTTAACATTATTGTAAGAATATTTTCAGTTATAATTCATTTATTAATTTATATCACATATCTTTTATTGAATTTGAAGTATCATTTAGAGTTAATGCATTTGGTATGATTTTTATGCTACATTTGCTGTTTTGGGTTGGAATTATATGCTATATTTGCTGTTATTGGTTGGTTTTAGTGCAGGAGGGGTATGATATTGGACAAATTGTACATTGCAAATCTGTACAAATTAGCGGCGTTTGTGTGAAAATTGCCGCTAAAAGTCATGACTTTTAGCGGCGTTTGTAGGATAAGCGTCGCTAAAGGTCAAGACCTTTAGCGGCATTTGTGGGATAAAAGCCGCTAAAGGTCATGACCTTTAGCGGCGTTTGTGGGATAAATGCCGCTAAAAGTCATGACCTTTAGCGGCGTTTGTGTTTTAAGCGCCGTTAAAGGTCATGACTTTTAACGGCGTTTATGGGATAAGCGTCGCTAAAGGTCATGACCTTTAGCGGCTTTTTTTCCTCATAAACGCTGCTAAAGTTTGCGGCATTTTTTTAGCGGAGTTTTTTGCGGCGCTTATAAATGCCGCTAAAGGCTTAAAAAAACGCCGCTAAAAGTTTGTTTTGCTGTTGTGCAAGTTTGAGTCACGCCACCCTTCCCTATTTCCAATTTAAATTCGGCAGCCAAGGGGTAATTTACTAAACACCTCCTAAAATTTTGAAAACCCTATGTATTTAATCCTTATTTTCCTAATTACCCTAAAATTTTAATTCTTTTCCCAATACAATTAGAATTTTCTCTCAGTCCCTTTCTTTATCATCTTATTTTTCTCCTCTTCTCCTATTCTTTTGCATCATATCTTTACTCCATTGCTGAGAATTATCTTTTTGCCTTTCGAATTAAACCATTTTCTTATTTAACCGTTTTTTATTGTTTTGGTGATTACTGTCAATAACGCCATTGTTCTTGCCAAGAAACGATAAGTGAACCTTAATCCTATAATTTGTTTCCGTAATTTCACTGTTTGAATCTCCAGCCTTAATCTTTAAGTTTGATTAATGAATCTAATCGAAATCTTGTCACATATTTCGCAAATCTTGATGAACCTTGAAAGTATTATCTAATTCTTGCATAAATGTCCTTTGAAGGACCCGATTTAGGTATTCTAGACTAGATTTGAACGAAAGGGACGTCTGTAACATCCTAAAATTTCAGAATTTTATGTTTTGAAGAATATCATGCGCTAGGCTAGTTAAAAATGTTAATTGTGTATGTTTAGGGGTCCTAAGAAGGCTCGGGGTTGAATTGGGTCTTAGCAAAATTTTTATGTTTAAGCACTTTAAGGAGAGATAGGTAAGTGACATCAATGCTTAAGGAAATAAATGTGTATTTTGCTAGCATAAGTGAGCATATGGCAAGGAGGTTGTGGCGTCACATGAAGGGCTTTTGGGGAGGAGTTCGATTCCCACCTAGTGCAAAAATTTTGATTAATTTTTTTTTTGTACTTCTCTTCCAAGTGTCGGCCATGGTCCTAATTAAGGTAAGGAAGACTTTTTATCTATAGAAAGAAGAATAATAAAATATGGTATGGAGGAAAAGAAGGGATAATGAAGGAAAGAATCAAAAGAAAAAGGCAAGAGAAGGGAACATGTTGGCCTATTATGTGGAGGATGTTTTGGAAAGATTATTTTGGTCAACATTCATCCTTTTGGCAAAAATGATACACGGTTTTGGTTAGGGGAATAGGGAGAGCCAAAATTCCTATTTCATTTTGCAAATATTGTGCCTGAAAAGTTTTATTTCTTCTTAACATTTTGGCATTTTCTTTTTCCAACTTCTTTTCCTTTGTTTTGGCCGAATCACTATAGCCTTTTGTTCTTTTCTCCTTTCTTTTGTTTTGCCAAAACACTCAATCCAATTTGGTTCATTTTCTTTTGGTAATAGCCGAACCTCTATACCCCTTTGCCCATCACTTCTTTTCTTCTTCACCATCTCCTCAACCATTCTCCCTTTCTCTTTGATCGACACAACTTTGTTTGGCCAAATCTTCTTTATTCTTTTCTCATCAATAGCCGAATTTCTATCATCTTCCCTTCTCCATCTTGTGAGTTGAGCATCTCTTCTTTGATCGAATAGGTAAGTGGCTCTATTCTATCCTTGCATTTTCTTTTCTTTATGCCGAATATGTACCTTCTCTTTGGATGGTTCTCTAAACCGAAACATTCCTCTCTTCTACTCCCTCATTTCATGATCATCTCCTATTTTTGTAACGTTCTTGTGGGGTTGGCCGAATCTTTTATTTTGTCGATTCATTCATAGTCGTAAGCCCAACCGGTGGAAATTGGATTTATCATCGTAAGGTAAGAAGTTTCTTTATGGATTATTTCGATCTCGCCCATTGTTTGATTAGTTTGCTAAACGGAATGATGGTTGTGACTAATCGGTTGTTATAGGGACTAAATCGCTCGTTTTATTCACTTGTGGATCCTACAGAAATAGTGGTAAGTCGAACCTTTTCCTTAGACAATCGATTTATATCATCGTAATATCGTATTGATTAAGACTTTTTCCAATGGAGGCAAGTGGTACTGATTCGAAAGGAAATGCGATTGGAGAACACAAAAGGAGTGGATTTGCGATTCCTACTCCTAAGTTCAAGCGTAGAGCGGTATCAGCGATTCAAGATTTCCCACCGGGTTGTGGACCATCATCCGATGAGAATAGACAAATCGTGGTTGTACACGATTCTAAGGGTAATAATTTTATTAGATCGTTAGATTTAAATATTTGGATTAAGAAAAACCTCGTTTGTTGGTTAATTGAGTGAAATGGTGTTTTAGGTGCCGAAGATCAAGAAGGTTTAGTCCTTAAAGTAATCAGGTGTGTAATCTCACACCGAAATCCCGTAAATCTGTAATTTAGCATCATATTAGAAATATCAATCGATGTTGCCTAAAAACTTAATATCGGTAAAATGGTATGAATCGAGTGTTTTGTCTAAATATCGTAAATACTAAGATTTGTCAAAATCAGAGTTAATTTGTAAAATTTATGAAAATGCCCTTATGGGCCGAATTTCGAAAATACCCTCATTGGGCCGTTTTTGTTAAAATGCCTTAACGGGCCGGATTGCTTAAATACCTTTAAAAGTGTTGACTTACGAAAATGCCCTTATGGGCCGAATTACCAAAATGCCCCTATGGGCCGATTTACTAGATTGCCTTAGTGGGCCGAATTACAAAGTGCTATAATGAGCCGATTCACCGAAATAAATTATTGGATTAATTATTGTTGTACATATATGTGGATATTATGCTTTATTATGTATGTTGCATGTTACATATTGCATGGGTTGGGAAAAATGTTGAAGAGTAGTGTAGCCTGGTAGCATTGCCACAAAATGTTCATTATTATGTTTACTTATGATTTCGGTGGCTTGGCCACAATAAAAATATATAATATAGCAGCTCGGCTGCAATTTGGTGTGAGCGGCGGGGTGGGTTGACTTGATCCCCACAGGTGTGATTGGCTGGTCGGGGGTGTGATGGATGGATGGGTTGGGTTGCACACATTACTTCATTTTATTATTGATCATGTAAATGGGCTTAAGCCCAAGTTATTGCTAAATGGATTCAGGCCCAGTGGATGACTGTAAGAGGATTATACATTGAGTTCTAGTAACTCACCCCTCCTTCTTATTCCTTTCAGGTAATGCTCAGTGATGTGGACTTGGGCCATGAATGACTTGGTGGAGGCCATACTTCAGAAATGGTGTTTTTTTTTTAACTTTAGATTTCTATTTACGTTACTTTATTACTTTTACTATTTTGGGTTTTTAAGTTGTAATAAGGCCTCTGAAATATTTTATTTTTGCATTATGTTTGACGTATTTATTGTTTTGCTTGAATTATTTTAAATGGGGATTTTCTAAAAGCATAACCAACGGTTTTCCAAAATTGATTAATCAATGGATTTTATAATAAACTTTTACAAATGATTTAACTCAGACTTTCTTTCAAATTATCAACGACATTTTCAAAAGTCACGATTTTAAAGTTCACTACCTTGATTTTTGATTCATCAAACAACCTCTCAAAAATAGTTGTATTTTATCAAATATTTACATCTAAACTTGTTTTCTTAACCATAACCAAATAACACTTATTTTAGTACAATTCACAAGGACCTTATACGTTTTCCTCATGTGACATGTCAGATCCGGTTGTAACGCATGGGCCAGGTTTGGGGTGTTACATTTTATGGTATCAGAGCCCAATTGTAGAATTCGGCTGTGGTTTGGGTTCAAAAGCGTTTTCCAAAGTTGTTTAAAATTTTAATTTATAAATGCATGTTCTAAAGGAAGTATGGCACCACGGGTATCCGGCACCAAGTTAAGTAAGTTTATGTTTTCATTTTATGATTATTGTGGTATGACTATAGAAATACTCTAGAACTTTTAGCTTTAGGAGCTGAAACTATAGAGATTGAGACCTTAGGATACGTTTTGCGAAAACGACTTTACTTTCTATATTCCATAAAACACTGTTTAATAAATATTGAATAGTATACTGATTCATAAGACTCTTAATCAGATTAAATCGATTTAGTGAACATGAGCTCTAGAGGACATTGATGCGGTAGACGTGGCCGTGGTAGAGGCCGAGGTGCTAGAGTTATATCCAAGGCATCGGGACATATGCCGGAAATGGATGCCCCTGCGTCACCAGTGATTGAAGCTAGGTCACATGATCGTATGAGAGAGGACGACACTCTATCCCAAGCAGTGTTGCGAGTTCTAGAAAGGGTTGCTGGGGCAAGAACTGGATCGGCAGCTCGTGGGTCGATATCGGAGCGACTTGGATCGAATGGGGCTGAAGTTTTTAGAGGTATTTCGAGTGTAGCCCCTAATGTAGAGGAGTACTGGCTTGAGGCTGTGGAGCAGATCATGGACGATTTAGATTGCACCGCTGAGCAGAAACTGAAAGGAGTGGTGTCCTTGCTGAGAGTCGAGGTGTATTAGTGGTGGCTCACTGTCCGGGAAGGCACTCAGGCTGATCGCATTACCTGGGAATTCTTTCAAACCGCATTTCAAGGAAAATATGTCGGAGCTAGCTATGTGGATGCCCAAAGGAAGGAATTTCTGAATCTGGTCCAATAAGGTAAATCTGTGGCAGCATATGAGGCGGATTTTTTGCGTCTGAGTAGGTATGCTCGGGGAATAGTGCCGGCTGATTATGAACGCTGTGTGCGTTTTGAGGATGGATTGCGTGACGAGTTGCGGGTACTAATAACCCCACAGAAGGAGCGAAATTTTGCCACACTTGTGGGAAAAGCCAAGATAGCTGAGGAGGTTAAACACTCGGAGAGGCAAAACCGAGACAGGGATAGGGGCAGGAACAAGAGAGACTCTGGGTACTCAGGTTCTGCTAGAAGTTTTCAGAAAAGGCCCAAGAGTGAAGGCCCCGTTCGAGTGGGTGCTCCAGCTAATACCAATCAGTTACAGCCCTGTGCGGATTGTGGGAAACTTCACTCGGGAGAATGCTGGAGGAGAACCGGTGGTTGTTTCAGATGTGGTTCCAAGGACCATCGATTTAAGGATTGCCCTCGAGAGCTTGCTCAGGCTTAGGTAGTTCGTAACAGATTTACACAGCCAGCTGGAGGCATTCAGCAGCCGCCGAGAGGCCGTGGGCCAGGTCGAGGTGGTAATGGTGTAGGACGAGGTCAGGGTGCACTGGGTAGAGGTACCGGTAATAGAGGTAACACGGAGGCGAGACAGCCAGGTTTGGTTTACGCGGTCAGACGTCAAGAGGATGGCGATGCACCTGACGTCATAACCAGTACGTTCTTCATATCTGATGTACCTGTTACTACTTTGATAGATATTGGATCCACCCATTCGTATGTTGCATGTGCTGTGTCTGGAACTCTGAATATTAGATCTGAAATTTCTGCTAGAGAAACCACTGTGATTAGCCCTTTAGGACAGTCGGTGATAGTAAATAAGTTGTTTAGGGATGTGCCCTTAGAAATTCAAGGGGAAGTTTTTCTGGCAGATTTGATGGAACTGCCATTCGGCAAGTTCGATCTCATTTTGGGCAAGGACTGGTTGGTTAAACACCGTGCGAACTTGGACTGTGCTGTAAAGCAAATGGTACTAAAACTTCGGAGGATAAGGAAGTGATGATGATAGGTGAAATAAGAAACTATCTGTCTAATGTGGTATCTGCTTTAAAGGTAGAAAAGTTGGTGTGAAAGGGGTGTGGAGCGTTCTTAGCCTTTATCAGTAATTTGGATGCCAAAGAGTTGTCGGTTGAGAGTGTGAGAATGGTGAATGAGTTTTCAGACGTCTTTCCCGAGGAGCTTCCAAGATTACCTCCGGATCGGGAGGTGGAGTTTGGTATTGAGCTGCTGCCACGAACGACATCGGTGTCCATTGCTCCTTATAGAATGGCACCGAAGGAGCTAGCGAAGCTTAAAGCTCAAATTCAGGAGTTGTTGGATCGCGAATTTATTCGACCAAGTGTATCACCGTGGGGAGTACCGGTTTTGTTCGTTAAGAAAAAGGACGGGTCGATACGTATGTGCATCGATTATAGACAATTGAATAAGTTGACGATCAAGAACAAGTATCCGTTACCAAGAATCAATGATTTGTTCGATCAACTGCAAGGAGCTTCGGTCTTCTCGAAGATAGATTTGAGATCGGGTTATCCCCAGTTAAAGGTCAAGGAGGCGGATGTTCATAAGACTGTGTTTCGAACTCGATATGGGCATTACGAGTTTTTGGTGATGCCGTTCGGGTTGACTAATGCACCAGCTGCATTTATGGACATGATGAACCGGGTCTTCCAACCCTATCTAGACTGGTTTGTGGTGGTGTTCATAGATGACATCTTGGTGTACTCAAAGACTGAAGAAGAGCATGATTCGCATCTACGAGTTGTACTGCAGATATTAAGAGAGAAGCAACTGTATGCCAAATTCAGTAAGTGTGAATTTTGGCTGAAGGAAGTGACCTTTTTGGGGCATGTTGTGTCTGCCGAGGGAATTAGAGTGGATCCCCGGAAGGTCGAGGTTGTATTGGATTGGAAGCCACCAAAGTCAGTGGTCGAAATTCGGAGTTTTCTAGGGTTGGCTGGATATTACAGGCGGTTCGTTGAGGGGTTTTCATTAATTGCTGCACCCCTAACTAAGCTGTTGTATAAGGGAGTACCATTTGTGTGGTCAGATAAGCAGCAAGAGAGCTTTGAGAAATTGAAGAAGATTCTGACAGAAGCGTCGGTATTGATTCAACCTGAGGCTGGTAAAGAATTTATTGTCTATTGTGATGCGTCACACACGGGCTTGGGATGTGTGTTGATGCAAGGGGAAAAGTGGTGGCTTATGCCTCACGTCAATTAAGGCGGCATGAGATGAACTATCCCACTCATGATTTGGAGTTAGCTGCAATGGTGGAGACACTATCTGTACGGTGAGAAGTCTATTATCTATAAGGATCATAAGAGTCTGAAGTATCTCCTTACCCAGAAGGAGTTGAACTTAAGACAGCGGATGTGGATAGAACTATTGAAAGATTATGACTTCTCAATCGAGTATCATCCAGGAAAGGCTAACATGGTGGCAGATGCGTTAAGTCGTAAGGTGATATCAGATTTGAGAGCGATTTTCACTCATCTCAGCCTTTATGAAGATGGTAGCCTGTTAGCCGAACTTCAGGTGAAGCCTGCATGGGTAAGCCAGATTAAGGAAAAGCAGTTGATAGATGAAGCGTTGGGTTCTCGACTTTAGCAAGTGGAAAGTGGTGAGATAGGGGATTTTGGATTGAATAGTGATGGAGTATTGTGTTTCTGCGGAAGAGTTTGTATGCCCAAGGTTCGGAATTGAGACAAACGATTCTGCGTGAGGCGCATAGTAGCCCATATGCTATGCACCCCCGGAGGAAATAAGATGTACCGAGACCTCCGTGAGCAGTATTGGTGGCCAGGATTGAAGTGGGAGGTTACTGATTTCGTGAGCAGGTGCTTGACATGTCAGCAGGTGAAGGCGGAACATCAACTGCCGTCAAGGTTGCTGCAACCGGTGAAAATTCCATTATGGAAATGGGAAAGGATAACGATGGACTTTGTTAGTGGGTTACCCTTAACACCTACTAAGAAAGATTCTGTATGGGTGATGGTGGATTGGTTAACGAAGACTGCTCATTTCCTACCTGTTCGTACGGATTATTCGTTGCAGAAGTTGGCCAAGTTGTATATAGCAAAAGTCGTGAGGTTGCATGGGGTACCAATGTCTATCATATCAGACAGGGATCCTAGGTTTACATCACGGTTTTAGAAGGCTCTACATGAAGCTTTGGATACAAGGCTAAATTTCAGCACGGCATTTCATCCACAGATAGATGGCCAGTCGGAGAGAGTAATCCAAATTCTAGAAGACATGTTAAGGGGCTGTGTGATGGACTTCAGGGGTAGGTGGGAAGATTTTCTATCATTGGCAGAGTTTGCGTACAACAACAGCTATCAGTTCAGTATACTGATGGCACCCTACGAAGCGTTGTATGGTCGTAGGTGTCGTACTCCTACTTGTTGGACTGAGCTAGGAGAGCGATAGTTGTTGGGTCCTGAATTGATCTCGGAGACGGGGGAAAAAGTTAAAGTAATTCGGCCTCGATTAAAGAAAGCTTCAGATAGGCAGAAATCATACGCGGATCTGAAGCGTAAGGATATAGAATTTGCAGTGGGTGATCAAGTCTTTCTGAAGGTCTCGCCTTGGAAGAAGATATTAAGATTTGGGCGGAAAGGCAAATTAAGCCCTAGATTCATCGGACCTTACCGTGTACTGAAGCGTGTTGGGCCAGTGGCTTATCAGCTGGAGTTACCTCCGGAGTTAAATCAGATACATAATATATTCCATGTCTTTATGTTAAGGCGTTATCGTTCGGATCCATCTCATGTTGTACTAGTGGAGGAAGTTGAGTTAAGACCTGACTTGTCTTTTGAAAAGGAGCCAGTACAAATTTTAGATCGGGATATTAAGGTGCTAAAAAGGAAGTCGGTTCCGTTAGTCAAAGTATTATGGCGTAATCACGGGACAGAGGAAGCTACATGGGAGCCAGAGGACATGATCTAGCAACAATATCCTCATCTCTTCTAATCAGGTAAATTCCGAGGCCGAAATTTTCTTTAAAGGGGTAGAATTGTAACATCCTGAAATTTTAGAATTTTATGTTTTGAAGAATATCATGCGCTAGGTTAGTTAAAAATGTTAATTGTGTATGTTTAGGGGTCCTAAGAAGGCTCGGGGTTGAATTGGGCCTTAGCAAAATTTTTATGTTTAAGCACTTTAAGGAGAGATAGGTAAGTGACATCAATGCTTAAGGAAATAAATGTGTATTTTGCTAGCATAAGTGAGCATATGGCAAGGAGGTTGTGGCGTCACATGAAGGGCTTTTGGGGAGGAGTTTGAATCCCACCTAGTGCAAAAATTTTGATTAATTTTTTTTTTTGTACTTCTCTTCCAAGTGCCGGCCATGGTCCTAATTAAGGTAAGAAAGACTTTTTATCTATGGAAAGAAGAATAAGAAAATATGGTATGGAAGAAAAGAAGGGATAATGAAGGAAAGAATCAAAAGAAAAAGGCAAGAGAAGGGAACATGTTGGCCTATTATGTGGAGGATGTTTTGGAAAGATTATTTTGGTCAACATTCATCCTTTTGGCAAAAATGATACACGGTTTTGGTTAGGGGAATAGGGAGAGCCAAAATTCTTATTGCATTTTGCAAATATTGTGCATGAAAAGTTTTGTTTATTCTTAACATTTTGGCATTTTCTTTTTCCAACTTCTTTTCCTTTGTTTTGGCCGAATCACTATAGCCTTTTGTTCTTTTCTCCTTTCTTTTGTTTTGCCAAAACACTCAATCCAATTTGGTTCATTTTCTTTTGGTAATAGCCGAACCTCTATACCCCTTTGTCCATCACTTCTTTTCTTCTTCACCATCTCCTCAACCATTCTCCCTTTCTCTTTGATCGACACAACTTTGTTTGGTCGAATCTTCTTTATTCTTTTCTCATCAATAGCCGAATTTCTATCATCTTCTCTTCTCCATCTTGCTAGTTGAACATCTCTTCTTTGATCGAATCGGTAAGTGGCTCAATTCTATCCTTGCATTTTCTTTTCTTCATGCTGAATATGTACCTTCTCTTTGGATGGTTCTCTAAACCGAAACATTCCTCTCTTCTACTCCCTCATTTCGTGATCATCTCCTATTTTTGTAGTGTTCTTGTGGGGTTGGCCGAATCTTTTATTTTGTCGATTCATTCGAGTCGTAAGCCCAATCGGTGGAAATCGGATTTATCATCGTAAGGTAAGAAGTTTCTTTATGGATTATTTCGATCTCGCCCATTGTTTGATTAGTTTGCTAAACGGAATGATGGTTGTGACTAATCGGTTGTTATAGGGGCTAAATCGCTCGTTTTAATTCACTTGTGGATCCTACGGAAATAGTGGTAAGCCGAACCTTTTCCTTAGACAATCGATTTATATCATCGTAATATCGTTTTGATTAAGACTTTTTCCAGTGGAGGCAAGTGGTACTGATTTGAAAGGAAAAGCGATTGGAGAACGCAAATGGAGTGGATTTGCGATTCCAACTCCTAAGTTCAAGCGTAGAGCGGTATTGGCGATTCGGGATTTGCCACCGGGTTGTGGACCATCATCCGGTGAGAATAGGCAAATCGTGGTCGTACACGATTCTAAGGGTAATAATTTTATTAGATCGTTAGATTTAAATATTTGGATTAAGAAAAACCTCATTTGTTGGTTAATCGAGTGAAATGGTGTTTTAGGTGCCAAAGATCAAGAAGGTTTAGTCCTTACAGTAATCAGGTGTGTAATCTCACACTGAAATTCCGTAAACCTGTGATTTAGCATCATATTAGAAATATCGATCGATGTTGCCTAAAAACTTAATATCGGTAAAATGGTATGAATCGAGTGTTTTGTCTAAACATCGTAAATACTAAGATTTGTCAAAATCGGAGTTAATTTGTAAAATTTACGAAAATGCCCTTATGGGTCGAATTTCAAAAATACCCTCATTGGGCCGTTTTTGTCAAAATGCCTTAACGGGCCGATTTGCTTAAATACCTTTAAAAGTGTTGACTTACGAAAATGCCCTTATGGGCTGAATTACCAAAATGCCCCTATGGGCCGATTTACTAGATTGCCTTAGTGGGCCGAATTACAAAGTGCTATAATGGGCCGATTCACTGAAATAAATTATTGGATTAATGATTGTTGTACATATATGTGGATATTATGCTTTATTATGTATGTTGTATGTTACATATTGCATGGGTTGGGAAAAATGTTGAAGAGCAGTGTAGCCTGGTGGTATTGCCACAAAATGTTCATTATTATGTTTACTTATGATTTCGGTGGCTTGGCCACAATAAAAATATATAATATAGCAGCTCGGCTGCAATTTGGTGTGAGCGGCGGGGTGGGTTGACTTGATCCCCACAGGTGTGATTGGTTGGTCAGGGGTGTGATGGATGGATGGGTTGGGTTGCATACATTACTTCATTTTATTATTGATCATGTAAATGGGCTTAAGCCCAAGTTATTGCTAAATGGATTCAGGCCCAGTGGATGACGGTAAGGGGATTATACATTGAGTTCTAGTAACTTACCCCTCCTTCTTATTCCTTTCAGGTAATGCTCAGTGATGTAGACTTGGGCCATGGATGACTCGGTGGAGGCCATACTTTAGAAATGGTGTTTTTTTTGAACTTTAGATTTCTATTTATGTTTACTTTATTACTTTTACTATTTTGGGTTTTTAAGTTGTAATAAGGCCTCTGAAATATTTTATTTTTGCATTATGTTTGACATATTTATTATTTTGCTTGAATTATTTTAAATGGGGATTTTCTAAAAGCATAACCAACGGTTTTCCAAAATTGATTAATCAATGGATTTTATAACAAACGTTTACAAATGATTTAACTCGGACTTTCTTTCAAATTATCAACGACATTTTCAAAAGTCTCGGTTTTAAAGTTCACTACCGTGATTTTTGATTCATCAAACAACCTCTCAAAAAATAGTTGTATTTTATCAAATATTTACATCCAAACTTGTTTTCTTAACCATAACCAAATAACACTTATTTTAGTACAAATCACAAGGACTTTATACGTTTTCCACATGTGACATGTCAGATCCGATCGTAACGCATGGGCCTGGTTTGGGGTGTTACAACGTCGCTTAAGACTTTGGTGACAGGTGTGTGTTCTTTTGCAAGTGAATCTAGATAAAACTAAGCCTAGGATAGTGCCACACAGCTAGCCACATGGGCATGTGGGTTATCCATGTGGACCACACAACCCCCATACATGACCATGTTTCCCCCGGAAACCCTAGGATGCTTGATTCTCACACGGCCTAGGACCCCCATACGCCCGTGTCACCTTTAAAGCTTAACTTTTCATGTTCCACAAAGTCACAGTCTGTCACATGGCCTAGCCACACGGCTGTGTACCCCATCCACATGGTTTAGGGTTTCTCACACTGTCCGGTTACATGACTGTGTGTTCCTTGTACCTCAGATTTTACAGTTTTGACCCAAAATGTTATGTTTTGATCAATTTAGCCCCTGATAATATAAATTATGTTAGAATCTATGATTGACAGCATTGATACGGTATTTATATGTATGTATATTCACAAATTATGAATAGTATATATAACTATTGTATCTATAATTGGGATCATACCTACAACATACTCTATGTTATTGTTAATTCGAATACATGAAAAGCATTACTTTTTCTATGGATTTTTCATGTTTTAGTACATTAATTGCTATCATATTGTTTTATATTAAATATGCCGCATTGCATTGCATGGGATGAGACGATGTGATCGGAGGAAGTTTGACTGTTTATATGCATTTATTTGTTTTGCTGTGCATCCACAACCAAAAACATATTATATCTGCGGGTACTGCTGTGTATCCACAACCAAAGGCAGATTCCAACTACGGGTTTATACTGTGCAATTTACAGCCAAAAGCAGGTTTCATCTGTAAGACTTTTTGCTGTAAACCCACAGCCAAAGGCAGATTCCATCTGCGGTGACTTGATGTGTGTCCACAAACAAATGACAATTATTATCTGCGAACCAGTAGTGGCTTATCCACATCTTGGTGTATTGGAAAAAGGAGTTTAGGGGAACTCCTATTGTGGCTAGGGGGAAGAGAAAAAAGATTTTTAGGGGGCCAAAATTAAATTTTAATTTTTACAATAGTAAAAATGTAATTTCACCATTTGAATAGCTTATATCTTTATAATTTTTAATGGATTAAATTAATTTTTATCATTTTTAAGGGGCCAAAGTGCAATTTTACCTTTCCTAATTTAATTTTTTTTTAAATTAAAGGGCCTAAATGGAATATTTTCCATTTTAGAGGGTATCGAGGCCCATACTAGCCCCCTGCCTACACCCTAGTTATGGTGTGCAGTAGTGGGGTAGGATCTATTTTGTTAAAAACCGAAACTGTATGGCATGTGCATACAAATCTGGAAACTCTGTTTTGATATATATATGTATGTATATTTATGTATATTATGGAAAAATCTGAAAATTGGTTTTTCTAAAAACTATTGTTGTGAGTTTTGTTATATTAATGATGGTTGCATTGAAAAACCGATACTCTGGGCTGTTGTTTGATTGTGATTATGTTTTGCAATATTATTTAATGTGACTTACCAACTGTTTGCATTGATTTTCTTGTGAATGAACTCACACTGAGCGTCATAACTCAGTCCCTCTTAAGATTTCATCCTTACAGATAACCCACCGGGTTAGGACGCGGATGTGACATCCGGAGGTCTTGACTCGGAATGTTTTATTTTATTAAAGTCTTTTAAGATTATTTTTATTCAGAAACTCTATTATTTTATTTTAAGCTATGACAAGAGACTTAGATTTGAGTTTATTTTATTTTGCATGATATTCAATATAAATGATTAAGAAATTATGTTATGATCATTTATTAGTATGCATGAACCCCGATTTTTATTAAGAACAAATAGATCACTTTTCTGATGCTAAATTAGAATTAAGATTTTGAGGAATAATAAAATGGTTTGTAACTAAATTTTATACTAAATTAAACAAATGTTTTAAGATAACAGCTTTCAAAACTCCAATAACTGTGTCAGGCTATCTTGATGGCTGATGTAATCTTCCAAATTTGAGTATAACATTTAGATCGGATTAGAGAGGTTACACTAAATCTAAAGATTGTCAAGGAAATCTATAAATTTCAAGCTAACTCACACACAAAACAACATTTCACAACAAATTCAATCTCAAAAGGTTAAAGATTTATGGATCAAACACTTGGCATGCATATACATAAAGCTTCTTTGCACAAAATATTAATTGATAAAATTATTAGAGCTTTCTTTGTTTTTTTGGTGGGAGTCTCTGACGTTGGGGAAGGTGCACCATCACTCTCATCATCATTTTCCCCTTGTTCTTTTGCCACAACCAGCGGACCTCATGGCCATACAAACACCCAAAAGAGATTTTACTACCAATTTGCAATCTTACTTCAAATTACGAACCCCATGCAAATACCGCATAGACTGAATAATTAAAGAAAGAAGAGATTTAAATAGTGTAGAATATTTCAATACAGTGGTTGGTGTTGATGATGAAGGTCGCAACGATTTAGTCCACGCTCACCGTATCATTATTGATACAGGATTTAGTTGATAGTTGAATTGACCAGTTTATCTTCATTTTGATACTTAGTTGATTAGAGTATTCATTTCATAAGCATGTTAGAAAGAATTGTCGGCTTAAGATGTTTCAATTTTTGTCATTATTTTATTCAAGGGAAAATTCTATGTCATCAGATTGATTTTAAATCTTAATTGATCCGGTCTTCATTTCATCATTTTAAAAAAATTTTACACAATTCAAAAAATTACAAATTTTATAGCGTTTTTTTACCTTTATATTTTAGGATACAAAGATTAAATGAAAATTAGAGATTTGGATAGTTTTCCATATCTGACTAAGAGTGAAACTTGCGATGATGATTTGTAGTCCAGATCTCTAATTAAGATCTGAATCATGAGCATTTTAGAAAATTATTGAAATTAATTAGTATATTCATTATAGTTATTGAATATTTCCAATAATCCATAATTGAATAAATTATTTTCATTAAAATTCTAAGAAATATTTTGAAATTAGTTATAGTATGATAAATATAGTTTTCTAAAAATTAGGGCGTATAATTTGAAATAAATATGACTTATGTATGGAAAATATTGGAATTAATTATTAAAATTTAAAAATCTAATAAATTACTATACTTTCAATAAGAAGTAAATATGTAATTAAATCCAATAAATTACTATACTTTTAATATCAAACTTTTTTATATATTAAAAATGCATATATTAACTTAAAACTTTCATGTAATTAATTCCCTCCATACATGATACAAATAAGCATGTAATACATATATTTCTTAGTTTCCCAAAATTTAATTTGGTTTCCTACCTTGACTCAATTTTAATCATTTTCCACATTTAAAATTAATCAAGCATACAAATAGTAAAAAATATTAAGATATACAAATGCCTATAATAATTCTGGAAAAAATATTGAAGGGACTATTATTATTTATAATAAGTCAGACAAATACCTATAATAAGCAATAACAATTCATAAATAGGTAAAACCATTAAATTGAAACTAAAATATGGAGTGTAATTGATGTATTTTCTTTACATCAATTGGATTTGAAGTTAGATCACGTCATAAGATCAAGCGGTCTAATTTAAATGGTTCGTAGAATTGAGATTATTTTTTTTAAGTCAGATTCTTCTCATTCACTAAGCTGTCAAAAAATTAAATCATACAAGTTGCTTTGTTTGGCAAGAGTTAATTGTCAAGATATTCCTACAGTTAATTTACAACTAAGGAAGAATTAGTGGTTAGAGGTTGTTCCACTGGCTTTTCATCTAATCTGTGATCAATTTCAAAATAAAAACTAATGTTGTACCAGTGGCTAGGGTTTATTTATTTATTTTTGTTATACTTTAAACTTTTTTTCTTTAATTTCATAGATTCACACAAATCTTGGTTGTGAGAAATCATAAAATTGATCAGTCCAAATTTTGCGGGATCCACCCTATTTCGATAGCTACAAATTTAATTTTAGTTTTAAGCGTAAAAGTTTTCTTTTTGTGGATTTGACACCCATCAAGGAGTTATAACCATAATTACAAATATAGTCATAAACAATTCATTTTATAATTATATCCTAAATAAAACATTACAATTCACGGTTGCACTAATAATTGGAATATATCTTGGAAGGTGGATTAAGTTTTAAAAAATAGAATATATCTTGAAAGGTTGATTAAGTCTGGTAAACTGTCTCTTTTAGTCGTCAAATACAACTGGTGTTGTAACCTAAAATTTGTCTGGTAGTTGTAATGTGAAATTCAACATCAAGATAACTAAAAGATGCAGACCGATGATAACATGTTAATTTACATGGTTTCTTGTGTTTAATTCGGTTTATTTCTGAATCAATTCCTGCTAAATTAGTATTTTTATGATTTAAATTTTGTCAGGGATGTAATTGGTCAAAAGCAAGCTGAAAAGGGCCAAATTGAAAGAAAATCATTGAAATGGGGCCAAATAAAAAAGATGAAGGAAGCCAAGGACACATCAAATATTTTGACTTTGTGAAAAGCCAAAAATAGAAAATCTTATTTTATTTTATTTTTAATTATTTTAGATTTTATATTAAATTAATTTAGGCTATTTTTAGTAAACCCCATGTATATAAATAGGGCCTTTTTGTTCTTAGGAAATCCTCAATCAATTAATTCTTCTCCTACTTCAATTTGGAGTTGTATTATCCTCTTTGTTTTTTTTCCTAGTCCAATTTAGAATTTCAATTGAATTTCTTTTTCTCCTTCAAATTGGCGTAAAGCATTCTGCCAATTTCAATTGCAATTGTTTTGCTTTTACTAAATTGGTTCATTTGCCTTCCAAGTCCCTTTTCCTTTCCAAATTCCATCATCCTTTACACAAAGCCAAATCACATTCCACAACCTTCAAGCATGATTAAATTCATGCCACACTAAACCCCTTTCAGCTTTAAGTCGGTGTTAACCCCATCAAAGACCCGTGAGCTACGAACCCGAGCTATTTAACTCCTACTTTTCAATATTTATTATTTCTCTGGATTAAGAGTATGACTTCGTCAACTCACAAAGTCAAATCAACACTAAGTCAAAAACGACGTCGTTTGAGTTAGTGTGGCTAGACGTACAGTTGGGATTCTGAAAGGATCGAGTCTAATCGGTTTTCCGTGAACACATTGGCGTGCCAAGTGGGGATTGCTATTTGGTTCCGTCAAGGGAAGTAGTAACCAGATTTAAATGTCCCACGCGCTTGAGGGCATTGGTTCTAGCTAGGCTCTTCTAGAACGCAAAGCTGTTGGAGTTCTAAATCACGAACGATTCGTAGGTTGTTCGATCAGTAAGGGTTAGTTATAAGACGTTCCATAACTAATTTACACAAGGAAGAGTTGGTGTCCGAGGCATCCTTGGTAGCTAGTTATAGCTTATTGGAAAAGAGGAGTTCATCTAATTTCGAGTATCGGTTCAAAGACGGAAAAACCCGTGCCTAAAGCTGAGCTAAATTTAATTGATTTTTCTTCAAATTTACTTCACTGTTTTTTAATTTTCTTCAGCTTTTACTTTTTACATTTTTTTCCTCTGTTTATTTTAGGTTTCATATTTTATCCCCCATACTTCTTGGGCACGACAACTGCCCAGACATAAATCTGGTCGAAAGAGAAACAATTTTCAGAAAACCCAGTCTCTGTGGGATCGACCCTACTCCCTATACTGCTTAAATGTGCAAATTAGGTGTAGGATTATATTGGTGGAATCAAAAACCACCAACCGATTATTTGTTAAACAATTCGATTTGACAACCTACATTTGTAAGCTCAGTGAATGAGTCAACTATACAAACTTCTATAGTACAAGCTTTGCTAACCAATCTAATTTACCTAACCTGACTAGGTTCCAAACCAATAGGTTGTAAATGGATCTTCAAAAAGAAAATGAAGGTCGATGAAACCATTGATAAATTCAAAGTAAGGTTGGCAGCCAAATGTTTTACACAAAAAAAAAGTATTGATTACTTTGATAAATATGCTCCAATAGCAAGAATTACAACGATTAGACTCTTAATATCACTTACCTTAATGTATAATTTGGTTGTTTACCAAATGGATGTTAAAACTACATTTTTAAATGATAAATTAGAAGAGGAAGTGTACATGGAACAACCAGAAGGATTTGTTGTTCCAAGACAGGAGCATAAAGTATGTAAGCTTGTTAAGTCTCTATATGGGCCTAAACAAGCACCAAAACAATGGCATCAAAAGTTTGACAAGGTTGTTCTAGCTAATGGCTATAAAATAAATGAATCTAATAAGTGCATATATAGAAAATTTGAAAATAGAAAAGGCGTTATAATTTTCTTATATATAGATGACATGCTTATACTTGGCACGAATTTGGAACAAATAGAAAACATAAAGAAATTCTTGTCAAACAACTTTGCTATGAAGGATATTGGTGCAGCAGATATTATTTTTGGGATTAAAATAACCCGAGAGGAAAGCACTATAATTTTATCACAATCACATTACATTGAAAAGGTGCTTAAAAATTTTGATATTTTCAATTGTATACTAGCATCTACACCTATGGATCCTCAAATAAAATTAGTATCTAATGCTGGTAGGACAATTGATCAATTGAAATATGCAAGTCTAATTGGTTGTCTTATGTACATAATGACTTGTACAAGACCAAATATTGCATATGTTGTTGAGAAATTGAGTAAGTACATAAGTAATCCAAGTAGTTTGCGTTGACAAGCTTTGAATAGAGTACTTAGGTACTTAAGAAAACTATTAACTATGGGTTGTGCTATAATGGATATCCTTCAATTTTAGAAGGGTATTCGGATGCTAGTTGGATTGCAAGTTTGGAAGATCATGCTTCTACTAGTGGATGGATCTTTATTCTTAGTGGATGAGTCATTTCTTGGGATTCTAAGAAACAAACGTGTATTTTTTTATTCTACCATGGCAGCCGAATTTATTGCATAAGCCGATGCATCTAAAGAAGCAGAATGGTTAAGAAATTTGTTTTATGATATACCTCTATGGCCTAACCAATTTCACCTATTTTTATCCGTTGTAATAGTGAGACTACTCTAGCAACTGTATATAGCCAAGTATATAATGGAAAGTCTAGACACATTAGATTAAGACATAGCAATGTCTGACAATTAATCTCTGATGGAGTGATCACTATTAATTATGTGAAGTCAAGTGAAAATTTGGAAAATCCTTTGACAAAAAGTCTTGCTAGAGATGTAGTCAAAAAGGCCTCAAAAGGGATGGGACTCAAGTCCATTAATTAGAGTCACCTATGATGGAAACTCGACTCAGCACTTGATATAACATCAAGTCTTGAGTCCAATGAGACAAAGTACATCATTAGTATGTGATTGCTAGCACTATAAATAAATTTATCCTAAGATTAAAGTGCTAGGTACCCGTAATGATAAGGGAAGGATGAGTAGTATACTCTTAATAGACCCATAACATAAATATGTTAGAGTTTTATAATTACGAGAACACTCTTGATGGAGCCTATCTATGTGAGTGGAAGTGTGGCAACTTTTAGGAGCTTAAAGGCTTGGTTCTAACAACACTCATGAAAAAAGAACACAGACACATGGCCATAATAGTGTCCTTGGATACTATGCATTGACCGATGTTGAAATTATTGTGTGAGATGTATTCGGTTAATCAAATGGGATAGCTAGTTCAAAGCTTAGTCTACCATGCAATATCGGTTAACTATAGCATGTTTTCACTAAGTGAAGGTTCAATTGTAAGATACCTTCATTTATACAAATTGATTTCCAAGAATATCAAAATCTAAAATATTTTGAAAATGGGGGGATATTGTTGGAAAAATTTCAACAATATTTATAGTGTTCTAATAATTATAAATGAAAGGGTGTAATTAATCAAAACTTATATCTTTTTAGTTATTGACAAAGAATTATGACTATTCAAACAATATTATTTGAATAGTTATGTTTAATCAAGAGATATTAGATGAATAATTATGTCTCTTTTAAAGATATTATTATTTAGAAAAGACACCTATTGAAAGATGTTTCTATTAAGAGACATGAAAATTCCTATAAATAAGAATGAGATTTCATTTGGAAATCATATCAATAAGTTCCAAAAATTCTTTCTATCTTTCCTCCATCTTCTAATATTATTAGATTGTTCTATAAAGAGTTATTGTAGAAATTATTTATAGAAATTGATTTTCTTGTTATACATTGCTCAGTGCTTAGTGGACTATTTTCGTTAGTACAAAATGCAAATAGTCATCTGGCTTCATTATATCCTCAAGGTTCATTTGCTTGAAACTCATTTGCACATCGAGTATAGGTGGGGGCAAATAGAACCTTAAAGATAGTGGCTTAATACACGCCTTGGAGCCTTGTCCTATTTCTTCATTTTCTATTCGAGTTGTTGTTTGTGTTCCGATCGTGTGTTCGAGATTTTCCTCACCAAAGAGTTGTACTAACAAATAATTGAAACCACAAAGATTATATAGTTTGTGTGCACTCACTCTCAACCCAAACCTCCCCAGAAAAAGCTAACAAACATACTTAAAGATGTATAAAATATGCTCTCACAAAGAGCACAAAGGAAGTCTCAAAACAAAATAGTGCTCGCACGATTTGTAACATCCCAAAAATTGGGCCTAGTAGGATTGGGCCCAATGGGCCTTGGGCGTAGGAGTGTTTAAAAAGTTTGAGAACAAGAGAATGGCATTATTGCAAATTGGACTTATTAGTTAAGTGAATTTGGAAGGTTATGAGGTTTCTATGAAGTCTCGGGTTTAATTGGGCCTTAGGAAAAATTTGGTATTTTAGCACTTTAAGGAGAGATGGTAAGTAGCTTCAAGACTTATAGAAATAAATGAGTAATGTGCTTACATAAATGAGCTGTTGGTAAAGAGGTTATGGCATCAAGTGAAGTACCTTGAGGGAAGAGGTTCAAATCACTTTGTGTGCAAATTTTGACTAATATTTTTGCACTCTTTCCTTAAGTGTCGGCCAAGAGGTATATGGCAAGTTTGACTTCTTTATTTTTGGTAAGGTGGCTAAGGAATTAAGGAAAGGTTGAGGTTGGGGAAAGGAATCAAAAGGAAAAGGTAAGTAAGGGGAACAAGTGCCTTATTTCATGGAGAATGCTATGGAAAGTATGGTTGGCAAAATTATGACCCTTATGGCTATGCATGTGGACGGTTTTGGGGGTAGATAGGTAGCTGAAATTTTTACTTTGGCATTTGGTAGGGTATTGGTATTGTTTTGGCCAAAAATCTCATTTGCAACTTTAGTGTCATCTTCTCCCAATTTGCTATTCCCTTTTGCCGAAATATTCTAGCACAATAGTACATTTTTTTTCTTCTCTTTGTATTGGTCACGTATTCATCTTTTGCCCATCTTCCTTGATAGCCGAAACTTCAAGTGGATTATAGGCAAATTCTTCTTCTTTCTTCTTGATTGCCGAATGCATCTAAACCATTGAGACAAATTGTTCACTCTTTATCCTTTGGAAGAACCGAAACCCCAAAAATACACCTTTTTCATCTTTCTATTCCTTCTCACAAAAGTTTTCAACCTTTCTTTTCCTCTAATCCATACCCTCATAACCGAAAATATTCTTGTTTATTTTCTTCCATAGCCGAAACTCACAATCCACAATCACTCTTTCATAATTTCTTTCTCATTTGAGGTGACATTCCTTCTTCGATTATGAAACACCCCAAACCCGGCCCACGAGTCTCGACCAGATCTGGTATGTTCCTTGAATAGAAACAGTTCAAATTCGTTGGTTCTTTTGAAAATCTTTAAGTGATTTCGGAAAAATTCGATTTGGGTTGGGCTCAAGTTGAAAACCAACTTATTTTGGAATATAAGTTTTTATAAAGATGCCATTGTTAAATTCAAAACGTTTGAGTTAAAAGATATGTCGAATTATAGGTTTTATCTTTAATTAAAATCATGTGAATTTAAGTGTCAAAACATTTAGGGTTTATTTTTAATAAAATACTTAAACTTTAATTTGGTAAAATTCCGTAACATAGTAAAATAATTAAACATGCATGCGAAACAAATTATACTAAGGCCTTATTACATCAAAACAAACCCAATTAATTTAAAGTACTTAAATAAAAAAAATAAAATGTCCAAATAAAATTCCTTGCTGAGCATGGCCACCACTAAGCTCCTGCCGACCCGGTCCATTACTGATCATCACCTGAAAAATGTTCCCACAACAGGGTGAGTCAACAGACTCAATGTGTACACAAACACTAAGTCCAAATAGATTCAGGCATATCAAGTCATACACATTCATATCAAAATATACAGTTAATGATGCATTCCCAAGCCTAAGCCTAGTTACCAACCGCTACACATCACCCGTACCAACCTGCACACCGTGGGGACTACTAAGTCAACCCTCCATCCGCTACACACCATCGAAGGCAGTCGCTGCAGTCGACATGCTCATCGCCCTTATATATTCGTGGCATAGCCACCAGATAGTATTTCGTGTCATGAGACACCACATTCGGATAATGTGACCGAAGTCACCACATTCAGATAATGTGACAATAGTCACCACATTCACTTCCCCTTTCATATTCACCCAAATGCCCATGTCATATGTATCATGCAATTTCATGCCTTAAACCTTATTTCACATTCTTATCACATTCGCTTATGTGCCATAAATCATACTCACAGTAGGAGTAGGAAACGTACCTGGGTATTTTGTACCATCGTATGGTACTTAGCCATATTTTCCACATTCATATTAACACATGCATATAATCAATACCAGAAAACTATTAAGAAATAGTGTGGGGTACACACCTGATTCGCTTAGCGGTTCACTTAAATCCCGAAAAGCCCGATCTAAAGCCTTAAATCCTTTAGTTCCTATAATCGGCCAACACTAGGCATATTAGCAAAAAGGCCTATTCGGCTAAAACCCAAATCCCGAAGGATTCTTGCGACAAAAGTCCTTACCTTGTTGCCGTTTTCACCACTAATCAAGTCCCGAAACTTTGTTGTTCTTCTCCTTGAAATCGGTCAACACTAGATCATCTAAAGGAATTAGTTTCGGTTTTTTTTAAACAATTAAAGGATAGACTTAAAACACCACATATGGCCTTGGCCGATTGTTTATGTGCGCTTACCTTAGGTTTCTCAAATCCCGAAAGTGATTTCTTGGCTATGGAGTTGTCGAAACCTACAGAGTACATGTTAGATCCTCCTCTAACATTTAAATACTAATAAATGGCCCTTAGCCGAATACAGGACTTACCTTAGATCCTTATAAATCCCGAAATATCCCTCCTTGTAGTTGACAGTTGAAGAAACCCGAGAGATCCTTTGTAGATTCGGCCAAGAGACACAGATGGCATTAGAATCTAAATTTCGGTTTTAAAGAAAAAGACTAAACGTTGACAATAAAATCCTTACCCTTAATACACAAGTCGACAACCTCCCTTGCTTGAAGCCCTAAAGAAATCGGCTAGGAAGACTGAATAGTTGTCAAAGATTTCGGCTTTTGGACTTAATGGAGTAATCGGCTAGGGGCTATGGGTATATTCGGCTTTCAAAGAAATAGAGAGAGATTTGACGTTGAAAGAAAAAACATAAGAAGAATAGGGGAGGAAGAGAAGAATTTCGGCAATAAGAAAATAAATGGAAAAAGAATTGCCAAAAGATAAGCACACCTATTTATACTACCCAATTTCGGCAATTAATCCCCAATTAATATTTTAAAAAAAATAATCCATCCTTTATCCTATCTCAATCTCCTATATTATCTCTTAATCACTTATTAAAAATAAAAATAAAACACTAATTTATCACCTCATTATCCCTTATCTTCCTATCTAAAATAAATAAAATAAATAAATAAAATAACATTTATCCTACCTTAGCCGAAAATTAAAAGAGGAATAAGCTCAATCCCCATCCAATTGAAAGTCCAATTGCCGTCCAACCTCTTCTCACCCTTTCTTCCTTGACGCCAAAGCAAAAATAAAAACCACCTAATGCTTCCAACAAGGCTCGAACATGAGACCTGCTGGAGCCCTTGTCACAAGCTGCAGGTAACGCCCCCAGGCCACTCTGCCAAGGCGCTTTTTGTGACATAATTCACCCAGATTTTCTTTTAAGACCTCCTTAGCCAACCGCCTTCTTGACACAAAAATAAAGACCCGTTTGCTTCCCACGCTGCTCGAACCTCCTACCTTCCTCCCAGCTTATGGCGTCACTTGCCCAAGCCTTAAGTGGCGCCTTGCAGCCACTTTACCAAGCCAACCCTTGTGTCATAAATCCCTCACGAATTTCCCTTAAAGCCTCCTTAGCCTAGTTCCCCTTGTCTTAGCGCCAAAAGAAAAATAAAATCACACTACTTGCTGCCAAGGTGATTCGAACCAAAGCCCTTCCCCTTGCTCCTGGTGTCATTCCCCAAGGCCCTAAGTGGCACCTTTTAGCCATTTTTCCAAGCCCAATTGTGTGATATATTTCCCCTATTTATTTTCTTAAAGCCCTACTAACTTAGCTTCCTCTTAAGACTTAAAAGTATAATAATTTCTAAAGCATTTAACCATACACTAAGGTTCATAAATTTCATAAAACACATTCAGAACATTCATAAGCATGCTATCTCACACAATTCAGCAATAATGCATAGGCCATATTTTGGGATATTACAGATTAAGTCGGTAAGTGAATTCTTTTCTATGATCATATTCTTTTCTCTTTATCCGAATAACTATTTATCACTATTCGGTTGTAAATCGTGATCGTAACCGAAAATGGTGTTATCCTCCACTTCTTCATGTCTTAATCACTTTCTTTTTGTAGTGCTTTAAGTGGGAGACCGTGTATTGTTCTAGCCGAAGTCAAACGGTGGAAATTGGATCCAATATCGATAAGGTAAGGGGGTTCATTTTGGATTTTTCGCTATATCTCTATTTGGCTATGTTGCAAATTGGATTGAAGTTTCGACTAATCGACTATATGTTTTAAGGACAAATCACTCGATATATTTCTACCTTCGGATATAGTGGTAAGTGAATCAAGTGTAAGTGATACGAAATCTTTTGGAAATCCGAGGCTAACTTTTGGTTGGTATTGTTCTAGGTCAACGATGAGTGGTTCGTTAGGAAATCGAAATAAGGTGTGTAATCCCGTGCTTTAATCCCGTACTTTCCGAATACATGTTTGAAATGGTGTGTAATTTCACATCTCTCTAAAAGTTTGTATCATATGTTCTGTGATTCGGTCGAAATATCAAGGAAAACCAGAAACCGGAATCCGTAATCACTCGGGCGTGCGTACGATCGTAGTGGTAATCATATTTTGTAATAAAATAGTTTTGGTTAGTAGCAGTGACGTGATTTGGAAAAATCACGAAAAATAGGAGAAAGGGAATTAATAAGTGAATAAGATATCGAATGAAAGCTTACTATGTCTATTTTTATATGAAAGAAACAGAGAAGGAAAAGAAAACCTATATTCTGTGATATTGCAATTTTAGTGAGACTGGTTTTGAATGATTTCGTGGTCCCCTGATCTATATTGGAAAAATCGTATAAAATTGTACAAAGTGAATTATGAGTTATAGTTTATATGTACAGATTCCTTAGTGAGTATATTTTCAATAGAAACAAGTGGGAGCAATATATGAAAACTTTATAGTGAGATATTTGAATTTTGGGTAAGAGAGGTCAGAACCGTTGGATAGTGAAACAAGGGAAACTTTAAGGAATAAACTGTACTAAATAGTTAAGCCAAAAATTCTGGAAAATTTTTTGTAAGAAGATATATGAGTCTAGTTTCAAGGAAAATTTACGGATTTAGATTTCAAGATCCCTAACTTGAGTTATAGTCAGTTTAGTCAGTATGATGTAGATGGACAATTTCAATTTCTATGCCCAAATTAGTAGTTAAGTCCGGGGTTGCGAAATTATCGAAATACCCCTGGGTTGCGAGATTATCGAATTACCCTTAGTGGGTAAGATTACCGAATTATGAAAATGCCTCTAAGGGCCAATTTACCGAAAATGTTCTTATGGATCGATTTATCGAAATGCCCCTAATGGGCCGATTTGATAGATTGCCTTAATGGGCTGACTTTGCAAAGTGTTATAATGGGCCGAATTTTTGTAATGAATCTCTAAATTAATGATGGTTGTTTGCATCTGTAAGTATCATGATTTACTATTTATGTTGCATATTTACATATTGCATGGGATGGGAAACTTAAATGAAGAGAAGAGTAGACCGGTGGCATTGCCACAAATTCTGATAATGGCTATGTGCCAAGTTAAATATGGCTTTGTGCCATCGTAATTAAGGCTGTGTGCCGAAAATATTACCGTATATGATACTCTGATGGCTTAGCCAAAAAAATATTATAAATGGCAGCTTGACTGCAAATTGGAGAGACTGGCGGGGTGGGTTGACTTGATCCCCACAGGAGAGATTGGTTGGTACGGGTGGAGAGATTGGCTGGATGGGTTGGATTTCATTCATATCATTTATTTATTACATGATAATGGACTTAGGCCCAAGATTATATTATATGGGCTCAGGCCCAAAATATTGCTAAACGGGTTCAGACCCAGTGGATGACGGTAAGGGGATTATACACTGAGTTCTTGTAACTCACCCCCCTTTTTCCTTAACCCTTGCAGGTAATGCTACTTGATGTGGACTTGGGTTTTGGATGACTCGGTGGAGGCCATACTTCAGAATTGGTGTTTTATTTTGAACTTTAAATACCTATTACCGTTCTCTTTACTATTTTGGGTTTTTACGATGTAATAAGGCCTCTGGAGTATTCTATTTTGCTATATGCTTGACGTACTTATATTTTGCTCAAATTACTTTAAATGGGGTTTTTTTCTAAAACCTTAAATAAAGATTTTCCAAGATAGATTAACAAATGGATTTTATAACAAAACTTTTACAAATATTTTTAACTTGGAAATTTTCTCTTAAATTATCAACGACATTTTCAAAAGTCACGGTTTTAAAATATCACGAATTTGAATATCGATTCTTCAATTAACCTCTCGAAAGTAATAGTATTTTTATCAAAGGTTTTTAATCAAACTTGTTTTTCTTGATTTTAAAAATCAATACCTATTTTAGTACGAATAAAAAGGTTTAACATGATTTTCTCATGTGACATGTCAGATCCGAGCCTAACTTCTAGGCCGGGTTTGGGGTGTTACACGATTCTAGCTAAATTTTCTTGATACATATAAAGGAATCAACTCTACCTTTTTATAAGTGTGTAGAATAGCTGTAGAGAGCTGGTAATTACTTCAATAAATCTCCAAAATAATCTTCAAAAAAATCTCCATAACAATCCTTCATAATCTGATCATAATTTCTTTCCAAATAATCTCTTGAAAAATCTCCTCATTTATTCCAAATAATCTCTTGAAAAATCTCCTCATTTAAGTCAAAGGATAATCAAAAAAATGAAAGAGATAAAATCTCATATTTTAAGGACTTTCATAACTCCATAATTATTCTAGTTTGTTTTTAAAATATTCCTATTTTGTTGCATAAAAATCATGATAAGTAACACTCACTAAATCTTACAAGTAAAAAATAGCGAACAAACAAGGTATGAAAACTAATTAAGCCCAAACACAAAGCAACATACTTTGTGTCTCCAAAGTATGATAGAGAAAGTTTTAACATATCCAAACAAAGCTTACATATAGTAGAGTACAGGGATAACACGATTTGAACCATGCCTAACAAGTGCCTAATAAGAACTTTAATTACTGTTCCGTTCAAGTTAAGACAAATCATACATTTATAATTACCCAGAAATTATTTTTTAAATTATTTACTATAAATTGACTCATATTATTTAAAAGTGTCATGCAAATCATACACTTGTAATTTCACTTCCATATCAATTTGATAATTGAGTTGTGTTGTTTTCTAATTTTATTATAATACATTTTATTGCATTTCAATTTATCTCATATCTTGTATAGTATATATACAAATTATTGAAGTGCGATACTAAATTTATCTATAAAAAATATTTAAATAATCTTATAATTTTTTACATATTTTATAACTCAATAGTTTATATAATAAAAATATTACCTTAAATTTTCATTTATGAAATATATTTATACTAAATGTTTTAAAATTTGTTAAAAATGTTTTTAAAATTTATTTTAATTTTTTAAAACTCAATCCCATAAATATTCCTTATTATAATAAAATCCAATTAGCATAAAAATCCTTATAATAAAATTTTAATTAGCATAAACTATAACATATAAACTTTAATTTTTAAAATTTGTTTTAAATTTTAAATTTTAAAAATATATATTTAATATAAATAATTATAATTTTTTATATTAATAAAAAATGATTATTAATGAATTACAATTAGAAATGAATTATAATGAAACCAACTTTTTATTTATTAGTCAAAAAACTTTTTATTTAAAAAAATAAATTGTGAAACAAATTCAAAAATTAAAACATGTCCAAAAATCTATTAAAAATAGAAACTTTGTTCACAACTAATAAAATTAATTAAAAAGAAAATTATAAAATTTATATTCTTATTTCTTTTACATTTGTACGATAAACATGTATGTGTATTAGTATTAATATCTAAAAATTTTAAAACATTTTAAATTCTAATGTAAGTAAAAAAAAAAGGCCAAAACAGCAACTAAAAGTTATACATTTTTAATTTATTAACAATACCTTAAACTTTTAAAATATATTTAAATAGTATTTTTATTTTTTTAAATGATTATTTAAAAAACTATTTAAAATTTTATTTTAGTTTGTAATGTTTTTATGTTTATATTTTTTATTTATATTTAAGAAGCTAAAAATATTCTAACAATTTTTTAAATTTTCAGTCATTATTTGATGTGTAACATCCTTTACCCGACCCGATCTTTAGATCCAAGCAACGGGATGCCACATTTTTTGGAGCAACTACAATCATACATATAGTAAAATGATCATTCAAACATACATTTACATGTTAAACACATTTACATTACGTCATACAATCCAATTCAAGCTTATGAAAGCTCTTCTGTCAACCCGAGCATGAAATAAGAGTAAATTATAAAGTTTTCAAAATATTATATCAGGTATCGATACTCCTACCTGGTACCGATACTAATTTGAGCTTCGAAGTTTCAAAAAGTTGAATTAAAACCAAATGTATTGATATTTACCATAAGGTATCGATACTTTTTTCAAAGTATCGATACTTTACCCTTGTATCGATACCATTTTAAGGTTCAATGTTTTGAAATTTTAAGAAAAATTGCTAAAATATCTATACCTTTTCCAAGGCATCGATACCTCAGAACAAAATCTACATTTTGGTGCCTATTGCTTACCACTTTCCAATCTTACCATTTTGTTTCTCACAACATTTTTCCAGCACAAAATATGTCAAAACACACACCAACATCTCACTATATCATCACAATTCAACTAATTCAAGATATCTTCGATTGAACATCTGATAAAACTAACGTCGGTAATGACAATAGAAACGATCTTAGAACAATAAGAAAAGAAAAGAAAAATATAGATTTTACGTGGAAAACCTTTTTAGGAAAAACCACAGTCAGATGAGAAGAAAATTTACTAATATTGAAGATCAAATGATACAAGAGGAGTTTTGACTACATCTACTTAAAAGGTTGAAAAAACTCTATTCTAATCAACGTCAAACAGAATAAGTGTAGTTCTATATGGATTCTACTTGGCCCTTGGCCTTAAGCCCTACACAAATTGTAAAACCCCAAACCCAGCCTAGATGTTATGGCCGAATTCGAAAGTGTCACAAGGTAGAGGATTCAAATAACGGAGTTATCTCATCAAAACATTCATGTTTTTAATTGAAAACACCATCTAATTAGTCAATTTGCTAAAACTTATTACAGCGGAAGCCGTAAAACAGTTGTATTTTGATAACGCAATCGTATTTTAGAAAAACCTTTGTTAGCGTACAAAATGTCATTTTTAGAGAAAAGTGTTTTGCTTCAGCTTGCATTATCAATGTGTAAATCCAAAACCAACAGTTATAAAACCATAAAGTCTAGAGAGTCCCAGAATTACAAACTCTCAAAAATAATCCAAAAACCATAAATAAACCATAAATTATTAATGTTTAATCAATTTTCGATCATGTGGTCACCATAGAGTCTCTGCCACACCGATCAGCCTAAGTCTGTGGATTACCTGACAAAACAGACAACAGATGTGAGTTTACGAAAACTCAGTCTGTAAACCAATAGAATTAAGCATGCAAACATACAGAACTATATGCGCAGTCAGATACAGATACATATACAGATTCAGTTTTAGATCCAGATAATAGATTCACTTTCAGATATGCATAATCCTACCCCCATCCTCTACACATCAACTCCGTCCATCCCATCACACCATGTAGGGTTAAAAACACCCACCCATCCCTACACACTACATTGTTCCTTTAAGACACATATCAGATAATATGCAGTCATGTTGCTAGAATAAAGGCGATTAACGCCGAACATAATACTTCCTCCTCATATACAAATTCCACCCCAAAAACAGATACAGAAATTCAGATACAGATACAACATGCTTAATATAAATAACTGAAACACATACTTCAGTATAGACAGACATGCATTAGTATCCTACTCAGATCAGTCTACTAGAATATCATAGCATATAAACCAAGGTTTAGTTAGCCCTTACCGTCCCTACAGTAGGCCCACGGTCGATCGGAGCTACCCTAGGGAAAATTTCAGTATTATAGGCCCACATGCCTGTGTGACTTGCCCGTGTGGGCCCATACGCCCATATTGGCCTTTTCCCGTGTGGCCTACAGAGCCTGGTGTAACACCCCAAACCTGGCCTAGACATTATGACCGAATCTTGGCGATGTCACATGGTAGTGTTTTGGAAATAAATGAGTTTTCGTAAAAACCACTTCTCGAATTAGCCTCATTACAAAATCTTATGTTAATTCTAGGATGCGTCGTTCATTTTCAAAATGTAGTACATTATCACAAAAATATTCTGTTTCAAAACGATAATAATTTTCAAAACGTCACTTATCGTAGAAGCTTTTTAAATTAGTTTGCGTATTTGAGTGTATTTTGTTAAAACATTTGATTCGTTTTGAAAACTCGATTAACCCTACTACTAGCAGTTGTAAATCAAAATAATAGAAATCTCAAATTAACCATGGAAATCTTGAAAGGCCATTATTATAGTAAAATATCCTAAAATAAACTTAAAAATCATAATTAAGTACTAAAATAAAACGAAATGGGTCATGTGGCCACCGCTGAGTCCTCCGTCGCACTGATCCGCCTATGTTCGGGGATTACCTATACATTTAAAACAGAAGGGTGAGTTTACGAAAACTCAGTGTGTAATCCCAAATAGCACAAACAGACAGACAGAAGGCAATCACAGTCTGGACCTAAGCCCTATTCAGAATCAGTGACAGTATCAGTTTGGGCTTTAGCCCATCTCAGTACAGAGGCAGTCATGCATTTGGGCCTTGGCCCATTACAGTATCAGTAATCAGTACAGTATCACAATATGCAGTATACAAGTCCTACCCAGCCAGCCTCTACACTCCATCTCCGTCCAACCCTACACTCTATGTGGGGATATAATCAACCTACCCATCCCTACACTCCAAGTAGTACCGGTTGCTGCACTAGATAGTAGTTTGCAGCTGAGCTGCCAGTAAGTTAGGCTCGAAGCCTTTCAGTACACTTCCTCTGATCCATATAAACTCATCCCCATGTAATGCATCATACAATCATGTCATGCCAAATCATGGTATCATATATGTATTCAGTACACTTTTAACAATATGCTCACAATATAGCCGTACATGTATATATATAAAGTACATTGATATAACAGTCATTCAGTCAATTAGGGATCAAGGTAATCTTACTGACCCTATAGTAGGTCCACAGTCAACTCGGGCGACCCGTGCAACCTTAGCAGTCAAAACAGTGAAAATGGGCCCACAAGCCCATGTAATTGCCTATATGGGCCCACAAGGCCCAAAATGGCCTTAGTTGTGTGGATCACACGGCCTGGCCCAATAATCCCACACGCCCTTGTGGTTCACCCGTGTGGAACCCATAAGCCCATAGGCCCACACGGCCCAATTCGGCCCAGCCCATGAATCGCACATAGCCTGCCTCGTCGATCACACGCCCGTGTTCGATCACACGGCCTACCACACGGGCGGCTACACGCTCGTGTGGTGTCGATAGTCTCACTTTTCGACTTTTTACCGATTTCCGTTTGCAGAGTTGTGTTTACACACCTGTGTCATTCTCGATGCTTAAGCAGTTCCTAACCTTCTGGATCTTGCAAACAGCGTACCCAATCTCGAATTTAATAACTAAAACACAATTTAATCAACACCAAAACGAGCCAAATGCACTCACTTACTGCAATCACCCCCGACTACTCGCACCAATTACTTCATTGGGAAGAAAAACCGCTTCACGATCGTCCCCTATGCACAAACAACATAATCACAATCTTCCAAAACCAAAACTAAAAGAACACAACAACACTACTTGCCGTTATCGCACGGAACAAAACCCTAGGAGCAAGATAGACTGAAAACAAAAGATAAGGGGAAACATTTGAAATTTCGGCAACAAAAAGAGAGAATTGGAGTCAAGAGAAAACGAAAAAGGGGTGGGGGAGAAAGGGACAGAATTCAACTATGGAGGCAGAGAGAAAAAATAAAATAAAAATGAAAGATAGTAGAGGAGAATTCTGCAGAGATTTTCAGAATCAAAGGGTAACTCCCCAAACTCCTTAATTTACTCCACTAAACCACATCCATTCCAACCATTCAGTATCCCAGTCCATCTCAAGCGCCTCAACTCTTTACTTTCTCCCCAAATCCCTTATTTCCCTCCCAAGCTGTCCAACACACTCTCACCACCCTCAAACTCTCAGAATTTTGGTCAAACTAGAACACACACACGACACAAGTAGCAAAATAAAACACTCCCTTGCACACACCAGGACTCGAACTCAAGACCACCAACATATTAACACTTCACTTAACCACCAGACCAACAGGCCCATTCTGTCATATTTTTCCAATATTTATTTATAAGCCTACTAGCTAAAGATAGGGGTTTACTCAATTAAAAACAAAATTTTGCCCAAGCTAAGGCTTAAACTCAAGACTTCTCAAACACTCCCAGAACACTTAACCACTGAAGCAGATACAGATTTGTGTCAGAACATGCGGAAATAATTATAAGGGATTTTTGGGGCGCTACAACTGGCCTAAAATCCACACGCCCGTGTGACATACCTATGGGGGCCCACACGCCCAACTTGGCCTTGCCCGTGTTGCCCACACGACCACACTCGAGCCATCACACGGTTGTGTATTGCGTACGGCCATGCCTACGTTGACCACACGACCGTGTCTCGCACACGGCCATTCATACGGGCAGCCACACGCCCGTGTGGCGTTGACAGTGAGAAGTTTCTGCTTTTTCGCTATTCGGGAACACACCTGGTACGGTTTCGATGCAAAAACACCCTTGAGACATTCAGCACCTTCAAACAAATAACGGAGATTTCGCACAATTAGGACGTCGATTGGAAACCCCCAGCCCCTTGATCTTCTCCTAAACATGAAGGAGAAAGGGGAAAAAATGGTAGAGAGCAGAAATAAAAGGAATAACGTCAGATTCTTGGGAAATTCTGGAAGAGAGAAAATTTTGGGGAAGAACCAAAAAGGTAAAAATAAAATAAAATCAGATAAGTTATCAAGAATCCCCCAAATTCCTCTACTATCCCACTGACCACTACTTCCTCAGAAACCCAACTCCACCGAAACACTAACAGTCAATAGAGCAAAAATATTACCCATGCTCGCACACAGATTCGAACACAGGACTTACAATACACCAACACCTTTGCCACTCGAACCAGCAAGCTCATTCTCCTATGAATTTACATATAATTTAATAAAACCCACTAAGCAAAGATAAGGCTTAGATTAAAAAAACCCAAAATTGACAGAACTGAACTTAAACCCAAGACCTCACACACACACCCAGAACACTTAACCACTGAAACAGATACACATTTGTGTCAGATATTCATAGAAGCAAAATTAAATTATTTAGGGCGTTACAATTCTACCCCTTAAAAGAAATTTCGACCTCGAAATTTACCTGATCAAAACATATAAGGATACTGCTGACGCATCGAGTCCTCCTGTTCCCATGTGGCTTCCTTAGTGCCATGATTTTGCCACAGAGCCTTCACCAACGAAATGGGCTTCCTCCTCAGAACCTTAACATCTCGATCTAGAATCTGAACCGACTCCTTTTCAAAAGTCAAGTCCGGCCTAACCTTGACCTCAACAGAAACAACATGAGAAGGATCAGACCGATACCGCCTCAATATTGAGACGAAGACATCGTGGATACGATCCAACTCTAGAGGTAGCTCCAACTGATAAGCAACCGGTCCCACACGCTTCAGAATTCGATACGGCTCAATGAACCTAGGGCTCAACTTGCCCCTACGACCGAATCTTAGAACCTTCTTTCATGGAGAAACCTTAAGAAACACCAAGTCCTTGATAGAGTACTCAATATCTCTCCTTTTCATATTCACATAAGAATTCTGCCTATCAGAAACTGCTTTCAAACGATCCTGAATCAGTCTAACTTTATCCTCAGTCTCGAAAACTAATTCAGGACCAAAAACCTGACGCTCACCCAACTCAGTCCAACATAGGGAGTATGACACTTACGACCATACAAAGCCTCGTAAGGTGCCATTTGAATGCTAGTCTGAAAACTGTTATTATAGGCAAACTCAGCTAGCAGCAGATAATCCTCCCAACTACCTTAGAAATCAATGACACAACTACGAAGCATATCCTCCAGTATCTGAATCACCCTCTTTGATTGACCATCGGTTTGAGGATGGAACGCAGTATTGAAGTCCAACCTCAGACCCAGAGCCTCATGGAACTTCTTCCAAAATCGAAATGTGAAGCGAGTATCTCTATCAGAAATAATCGACACCGGAACCCCATGCAATCTAACAATCTCAGAAATGTAGAGCTTCGCTAACTTTTGCAGAGAATAGCCCGTCCGAACCAGAATAAAGTGAGTAGACTTGGTCAATCGATCTACGATGACCCAAATAGAATCCTTCTTAGTAGGTGTCTAGGGCAACTTACTAATGAAGTCCATTGTCATTCGTTCCCATTTCCATAAGGGAATCTTAACTGGCTGCAACAACCCCGAAGGCAACTAGTGCTTAGCCTTAACCTGCTGGCACGTCAGACAGATAGTAATGAAATCTGTAACCTCACGTTCCAAACCCGGCCACAAGTATAACTCACGGAGATCCCAGTACATCTTATTACCACCAGGATGCATAGCATAAGAGCTACTATGCGCCTCCTTCAGAATCGACTGCCTCAAATCAAAATCATTCGGTACACAGTTTCGTCCTCGAAAACATAGCACACCATCATTATTCAACCCAAAATCCGAAGTACTGCCACTCTTAACCTGACGATAGCGCAAACCCAGAGACTCATCCCCCAACTATTTAACTTGAATCTGATCAATCTAAGTCAGCTTATCTTGCAACTCGGCTAACAGACTCCCACCATCACACAGACTAAGTCGAGCGAACATCGCTCTTAAATCCATCATCGCCCTACGACTTAGAGCATCAGCCACCACATTGGCCTTACCAGGATGATACTCTATCATGCAGTCATAATCTTTGAGCAGCTCAATCCATTGACATTGTCTAAGATTCAACTCCTTTTGAGTAAGAAGATATTTTAGGCTCTTGTGATCGGTATAGATAATACACCTCTCACCATACAGATAGTGCCTCCAGATTTTTAACGCAAAGGCCACTGCAACTAACTCGAGATCATGCGTCAAATAGTTCCCTTCGTGTGTCTTAAGTTGACGGGACGTATAAGCCACAACCTTTCCATCTTGCATCAATACACATCCCAAACCGATATGCGATGCACCACTGTAAACTACAAACTCCTTACCAGATTCAGACTTTATCAGAACAATAGCCTGAGTCAAAACAGACTTGAGCTTCTCGAAGCTCGATTGTTGCACATCAGTCCAGACAAACGAAACATCCTTACATAGAAGCTTAGTCAAAGGAGTTGCAATCAGTGAGAACCTCTCAACAAACCACCGATAATAACCCGTCAAACCCAGAAAACTATGGATCTTAGATACGTTCTTAGGCCATTTCCAATCGAGTATAGCCTCAATCTTCCTTGGATCAACACGGATCCCCTCAGCAGAAATCGCATGCCCCAGAAAGGTCACTTTGCACAATCAGAACTCACACTTGCTCAACTTATCGTAAAGTTGTTTCTCACGTAAAATCTGCAGCACTACTTTAAGATGCTCATCATTCTCATCATCGATCTTAAAGTATACCAGAATATCGTCGATAAAGACCACGACGAATTGATCCAGATATGGCTAAAACACTCGATTCATCAAATCCATGAATACCGCCAGAACATTCATCAGACCAAAAGGCATAACTAGGAAATCGTAATGTCCATAACGAGTCCTAAATACAGTCTTATGAACATCTACCTCCTTAATCCTCAACAGATGATAACTAGAACGAAGATCGGTCTTTGAAAACATCGAAGCCCTCTGAAACTGATCAAATAAGTCATCAATCCTTGAAAGCGGATACTTATTCTTCACAATCAACTTGTTCAATTGCCGATAATCGATGCACATCCTCATGGTCCCGTCCTTCTTCTTAACAAACAGAACTGGTGCTCCCTACGGAGACACACTAGGATAGATGAAACTACGATCTAGAAGCTCTTGCAGTTGAGCCTTAAGCTCTTTTGGTGCCATACGGTATGGAGCGATGGACACTGAAGCTGTACCCAGTAGAAGCTCAATTCCGAACTCATCTTCTAGATTCGGAGGTAAACCCTGTAACTTCTCAGAAAAGATGTCCGAAAAGTTCCTCACTATTTTGATATCCCCAACAGAAGAGTCCTCAGAATCAAAAACACTGATGTAAGCCAAGTACGCTTCACACCCTTTTTGACCTAGTTTTTCATCCACAAGAGCAGAGATCACATTGGACAAATAATCTCGACGCTCACCAATCACAACTACCTCCATATCATCATTGGTCCTCAGAACGACCTTCTTAGATGCATAGTCCAAACTGACTCGGTGCTAAACCAACCAGTCCATACCTAGAATTAAATCGAACTCCCTAAACGGAAGCTCTATCAGATTTGCCAAAAAGATAGCCCCTTGTACCACTAACGGAACATCCCTATAGAGCTTACTAACCCGAATAGACTACCTCAACGGACTCAGTACAGTAACCTCACTAGTAGTGCTCTCAACAGAAATCGCGAGAGTTTCAGATACAATACTAGCTACGTAAGAGTGTGTAGAACCTATGTCTATCAGAGCAATCTAGGGTACATCAAATATAATGAACGTACCGGTGATGACCTCAGGAGCATCTTTATCCTCTCAGCGTCGTACATTATAAACCAGTGTAGGCTGCCTCGCCTCAGTCTGACTAGTACCTCTGCCCGGTGCTCTCTGCCCACGACCCATACCATTACCACCCCTAACCAGTCCATGACCCCTAGGTGGCTACTGAACTGCCCTCTAAGGTTGCGCAGAACCTGGTCCCGAAGCTTGCATCTGTATAGTTTAAACAAGCCTATATCCTCCTCCAACACTCGCCCGGATGGCGCCTACCACGACCACTATACAGCTGAATCCCAGTAGGAGCAACAGAAGTCCCTACTTTAACCGGCCCAACAGGTCTGGCCTTTTTCTTAGTCCTCTGAACAAAACTAGAGGGCTCCGATTCCCTTTTTTTCTTACCCCTCTCTCGATCCCTATTTTGGCACTCCACGCACTTAACATCTTCAGCAATCTTCACCTTCTCAACCAAAACTGCGAACTCCCACTCCTTCTGTGGAGTAATCAGAACCCTCAAGTTATCCCTCAGATCGTGTTCAAAGTGGACACACCCCTCACACTCAGACGCCACCATGCCTCGGGCGTAGCAGCTCATCCTCAGAAACTTGGCCTCATACTCGGCCACAGATCTATCGCCCTGCGTGAGGTTTATGAACTCATGCCTACGAGCATCCACATAGCTAGCCCCTACATACTTACTCTAAAATGTAGTCTTAAAGAAATACCAACTCAGATGATCAGGCTGAGTACCCTCTTCAACCGTTAACCACCACTAGTAAGCCTCATCACGAAGTAGAGAGATTGTATCCTTAAATTTCTATTCGGGAGTACAGTCCAGATCATTCATGATCCTCTCGGTGGCCTCCAACCAGACCACGTTAGGGGTGACTCCAGTGACATCTCTAAACAACTCAGCACCATTGGACCGGAGTCGTTCAGTTATCGACCCTCGACCCCTAGCTCTAGAATGGGGTCCAACGACCTTTTCCAAAATCCTCAGCATGGCTTGAGACAGTGCGTCGTCCCCAGCCGAGCGACTTTGAGACCCAGTCTCAGTAGTAGGTGAAACTCGTATCTCACTCGTATCTAAGTTCGGCATACTGCCCAAAGAGGATGACTCAGCTCAAGCCCCCTTACAGCCTCTACCACGGCCTCGGATACCACGTCCACGAGTTCCACGAGCGCTCATTGTATATTTCAAGTTTTATCTATATTAAAAAATTTATGCATCAGTTTCAGTATTATTAGCAAATGTTTTATGAATAAATTATCAGAAGTTTAGAATTATTTCCAAAGGTTTCTGTCTCTAACTACTCAGTTTAGTTTCAGAAAGTACTAAATATAGTGTTTCAGAGCAGTTCTAACCATGTTTCAGAAATACTTACAGAATCGACGCAGGAGACTTGGTGTACCACATACTTTCTCTATTTATTTATATTATTTAAAAACCAATTCTTTTTGAAACACAATTTTGAAACCCAAAATTTATAGCCGAGTTTTACAACCTGGCTTTAATACCACTAAATGTAACACCCCAAACTTGGCCTAAACGTTATGACCGAATTCAAAAGTATCACAAGATAGAGGTTTCAAAAAACGGAGTTATCTCATCAGAACATTCATGTTTTTACTTGAAAACACCATCTAATTAGTCCATTTGCCAAAACTTATTACAGCGGAAGCCGTAAAACAGTTTTATTTTGATAACGCAGTCGTATTTTAGAAAAACTTTTGTTTGTATACAAAATGTCATATTTAGAGAAAAGCGTTTTGCTTAAGCTTGCAATATCAACGTATAAATCCAAAATCAACAGTTATAAAACCATAAAGTCCAGAGAGTCCCAGAATTACAAACTCTCAAAAATAATCCAAAAACCATTAATAAACTATAAATTACTAATATTTAATCAATTTACGATCATGTGGTCACCGTAGAGTCTCTACCGTACCGATCCGCCTAAGTCTGTGGATTACCTAACAAAACAGACAACAGAAGTGAGTTTATGAAAACTCAGTGTGTAACCCAACAAAATTAAGCATGCAAACATATAGAACTATATGCGCAGTCAGATACAGATACAAATTCAGTTTCAGTTTTAGATCCAGATAACAGATTTAGTTTCAGATATGCAGAATCCTACCCCCATCCTCTACACACCAACTCCGTCTATCCCATCACACTATGTGGTGTTAAAAACACCCACCCATCCCTACACACCACATTGTGCCTTTAAGACACATATCAGATAATACGTAGCCATGCTGCCAGAATAAAGGTGATTAACGCCAAATAGAATACTTTCTCCTCATATGCAAATCCCACCCCGAAAACAGATACAGAGATTCAGATACAGATACAACATGCTCAACATGCTTAATATAAATAATAGATACACATACTTCAGTATAGACAGGCATACATTAGTATCCTACTCAGATCAGTCTACCAGAATATCATAGCATACAAACCAAGGTTTAGTTAGCCCTTACCATCCCTATAGTAGGCCCACGATCGATCGAAACAACCCGTGCGATCCTAGGGAAAATTTCAATATTATAGGCCCACATGCCCATGTGACTTGCCCGTGTGGGCCCACACACCCAGATTGGCCTTTACCCGTGTGGCCTACATTACTTGGCCCAAAATCCACACGCCCGTCTGACATGGCCGTGTAGGCCCACACGCCCGTATGGCCCACATACCCAACTTGGCTTTGCCCGTGTGGCTGACACGGCCACACTCAAGTCACCACACGGTCGAGTGCTGCGCACAGCCATACCTTCGTCGACCACACGGCCGTGTGTCGCACACGACCATCCACACGGGTGGCCACACGCTCTTATGGCATCGACAGTGAGAAGTTTTGGCTTCGTTTTTCAGGATTCGGGAACACACCTGGTATGGTTTTGATGCAAAAACACCCTTGAGACACTCAACACCTTTAAACGAATAACAAAGATTTCGCACAATTAGGACGCCGATTGGAAACCCCTAGCCCCTTGATCTTCTCTTAAACAAGAAGGAGAAAGGGGAAAAAATGGCAGAGAGCAGAAAGAAAAGGAATAACCTCCGATTTTTGGGAAATTCAAGAAGAGAGAGAAAATTTTGGGAAGAACCGAAAGGATAAAAATAAAATCAGATAAGTTATCAGGATTCCCCCAAATTCCTCTCCACTATCCCACTGACAACCACTTCCTCAGAAACCCAACTCCACCGAAACAATAATAGTCAATAGAGCAGAAATATTACCCACGCTCTAGCACAGATTCGAACACAAGACCTCCAACACACCAACAACTTGACAAGTTTGTCGAAACATGACAACCACATATCAATAAGTCGAGTTAAACAAATATGTCATTCATATCAATTGCAAACTATCATGCCAAATGCATAATTTATGCCATATAATTTAATATAACATGCTCAATTAACTAATTTAAGAATATATCATAATAACATGCCATTTTTCGAATCGAATCGATTAATTCGTCTCATTTTCATATCAATATTCCAGACTTATAATCCAATTCAAAAAATCTTATTCAGAAGCAATTCAATTCTTATAACATTATCAAATTTCCATTTTAAATCCCTATTAACTTGACTCGGACTCGAATGGATACACAGATCCAACTAACACACCGATTTTGCAACCAGCGCCTCATCAAAATGTTTAAAATAAAAAAATTGCGCCCAACGCTTATCGGTTTAACTAAAATAATAATTGTGCCTAGCACTTGTCAGAACATTCGAAAGAAAAATGCGCCCAACACTCATCAACATATAGTTGAAATAACCAGTACTTAAACTATCCTATGGTATGCCAACTATATCTAACTCTGCCCGAACAATTAATAGGGTAATTAGTAATCCAATATTATTATAAGTTCGATTCTCATTCTATCGATCTCAATATTATCAATTCATGAATAAAGATAGCATTTCATACATAGCATAGCATGTTTTGTCTCAATTCCAGGCCAATTTCACAATTACACCAAGTTATACTATTTTTAATTTTATTCAATTTAATCCTCTATATAAATAATAAATCAAATTCACACCAATATGATTTGATCAGTCATAATAAACTATTAATTTATTAAATATATAAAATTGAAATTAATTATATTCAATTTATTAGTCAATTTATCATTTCTTTACGATTTAGTCCATATCTCACATTTTGTACCAAATTGCAACAATTCAAATTACTATAAAACATACACAAATTCATAATTCAAATATATAATAATTTACATGCAATCATACCATATTAACTTACCTAATCAAAACGACAAACAATCAAATCTTCAAGGATTAATCAATAATTTCGCCTTTTCCCCGTTTACCTCATTTTGGCTCAATTCTCGATCTACACAATTATTCAATTAAATTTATCAATTCTAATTCTCTTATTTCATCCTATTATAAGTATGTATTAGTTCATTTTCATTTTTGAATGCCCCTAAAGTTTTTCATTTTATTCAATTTAGTCCCTAAAATTAAATTTGCTATAACTTTTAAATTTGAGCTTCGTTTTTGAAATCAATCTCAATTAAATCATTTTAAGACCCTCTAATGTTTATAATTATAGAAATTTCATACCAATTTCAAAATATTTACACTTTAGTACCAATGTTCATAACTAACAATTTTCACAATATAAACTAGTCCTTTTTCATACCTAAGTTTTAAATCTAACCATTTAATAGCAATTTCATCAAGAACTCATCAATGACAACTTTCAGAAATTTTAACAGTTTTATATATTGGTACATGGGCTAGCTAAATCAAATTCTCTAAACCTAAAAAAACATAAAAATTACAAAAAAAAAAAATTAAAATCATACCAAATTGAGGGGCCAATTGTTAAAGCTTCCAAAACCCTTTTCTCCATTTATTCTCTCGTGAAATGAAGAAGATGAGTAGAAAATATGTTGTTTTATTTTTATTTTAACTTATATACCTTAATTAATAATTATTTAATTATAAATTATTTAATTAAACCTTAATTAACAAATCATAATGACAATTAACTATATTGGTGGATGAAAGTTGTCATCCACCACCAATTGGCTTTATAAATAAGGTCTAATTGCTTAATTGGTCCCTCAATTAAATAAAAATCTATAACGATTAACTTTTACAATTTTTACAATTTAGTCTTTATACCACAATTAACTATCCAATTAACAAAATTAAAGGACCAAACCTTAATTAATCTGTATATTAACCTCACAAATATTAAATAATAATATTTACAAGCTTGAACATCGAAAATGAGATTTCGTAACCGCATTTTTCGACACCACTGATTTTCAAGTTGTTACATGAAGAATAGTAATAACTTGTTTAATAATTAAAAAAATTTTAAAAACTATAATGGTTAATAATTTTCTTTGTTTTTATAAAAATATTTTTTTATTTAGATAGTGTATTTTTAAAAAAGTAAAAGTATAATTTTGAAATTTAAAATAAATTTGGTTAATTATATTTTAAGTTTTAAGATAACTTGTCTGAATATAATTTTTAAAAATTAAAATTAAAATTTGAAATATATTAAATTTAATTATTAAAATTATTTTTAAAGAATATAAAAATAAAATAAAAAATGATACGTCATTTGTCGTTATTATATAGTTTTGTACCTTATTATATCATATATTTATATATATGATTATGATAATATTGTCACATCAATTTAATTAAGATGGTTTATTTATACTATTTAAATTTGAGTGTGAATATATTCAGATTTTCAAACTCTTTTCATGTATTTTCTTTTTCTTTTTTTTTTTTTTTGGGTAAAAGGAAAATTTCAAAGCAATATTGATGGGGTTGAAAAGTGAATTTGAAAATTTCGATGATAAGATGCATATTATCTCCAAATAATCTGCTTTGTACAGAATATATCAACCCTTTTTGTCTTCTTTAGCACTAATAGCCGACTCCAGATTTCCAATAAATAATTTTCAGGGTTCAGAAATCAGCAGCCATAACCATTGGTTATGGAACAATTCTAATAAGATAAAGTTTGAACAAAGTTTTTCAAATGGTATTGAAATGTTGTCCCAGTTGATTCCCTGGATAATGTTGAGGCATTAAAATCTTCTCAGCAGTGTGGTTGGCAATGAACTGTTTGTACCAAGTTGCTGATCCTCTTGGTGTTCTCTTGAGAGTGGTGAAATCAACATGGTGAAGGCCAAACCTAATTGTAAATCCCAATGTCCATTCAAAATTGTCCAACAAGGACCACAGAAAGTACCCTCGTACATCTGCTCCTTTCCTGCTTATTCCATCAAACATGTCAAAATTATAAGGATAATTTATCTCAAATCCTGGGTTTGTTTGCAATTCTTAAGATGTGTAGTATGGTACTGAAAATATCGACAAAATTATTACCTCAAAGCTGCTGCAAGGGCATCCAAGTAGCCACTTATGTATTCCACTCTGTTCACATCATTGAGTGTCTCTTCTGTAAGGCTATTCGACTTGTCATTCTCACAAAACCCTAATGAAAGAACAACCACAATCATTGATAAAAATGTACTGGTTTAATGCTAATGATAACACTTTAAGTTCTGTTTTTCAACTCACCATTTTCTGTAATGAACATTGGGATGTTATTGTACCTCTCTTTTACGTATGTTATTATCTTCTCCATTCCTTGAGGATGAACAAATAGCCAATCAAGTGCAGTCTACATGGAACCAATTGCAAAAATTAGTGTTTTTCTAGGAAACGGGAAAGTTGGGTATATGTTGAAGTTACATACTGATTCACCTATGAAGACCCCATTTTTAGTAGCTGTTCTTAAGGCAAAACCTTCTGTTTTGGTATTTCCTGGTCCTTGTTCACACACTGAAAACATGCAGTCTTTTGTGTAGAAAGAGGTGTAGTGATTAATACCAATAAAATCAAGTCCAGTACTGTTTAGTTTCTCCTGGTCATGATTTGAAAATGAAGGCAAATTGGAGTCAAGGATTTCTTGCATTTCTTTAGGATATTTCCCCATTATGATTGGATCTAAGAACCTGAAGTTGTAAAGAGAGTCAAAGCAAGACTTGAAAGCTCTTAATTTCATTTCTGAATGTTTGATTTCTTACCAATTCATGTAGAAAGCTTGGGCTCTCTCAGCTGCTTGTTTGTCTTTTAAGGAATTGCTTATAGGTTCATACCAGATTGCATTCATGACAATTCCAATGCTACCTCCTTGTTGTTTCTACATAATTACAATGAAACATAATGGTTTTTGACATTGAACTATGTTGCTCAGAGTTTGAGTAATTGAATTTACCTGGTATTTGGTTCTGTAAACATCGACAGCAGCTGCATGTGACAAGATGATGTTGTGGGCTGCAATGAAAGGCTCTTTTTCAGAATCCCCATTACTGCAATTCCCAAATGAGCTTGAACAACGAGAAGGTGGGTAAATCCCTGATCTATAGCCCCTTATTACTGCAACATTAGGTTCATTGAAGGTAGTCCAATACTTCACCCTGTCTCCAAAATATTTGAAGCATATATCTGCATGATATTTGAAGTCTTCCCTGAAAATGTTCAAATCTATATTGATGGGAGCCAAATGAAGATGGAATAGCAAGACAAGGAATTGTAGGAGGTTGATTGCCACTTACTGTACTTGGGAACTTAACCATGCCCCATATCTATTTTCAAGTTCTTGAGGAAAGTCGTAATGAGTCAATGACACAAAGGGTTGGATCCCTGTGACACAAAAAAGATCCTCCAAATACATGGGAGAAACCCGTATCTGAGTAACATAAAGGGGAACTAGAGAGAGACCTTTAAGGAGAAGAGTGTTTATGAGCTTGTTATAGTGATGGATGCCAGCTTTATTAACACTTCCAAATCTTCCCTCTGCACAAGTCATTTTGAGATTAAGAGACTTAAAAGAAACAGCCATGACTAATCATGTTAAACTCATTCGTTTTCATGAAACAGAACTCACTAGGTAGGATTCTTGCCCATGAAATGGAGAAGCGATAGCTGTTGACCCCAATGTCTTGCATCAAATCCAAATCTTCCTGTTTCAAAATCATATAAAACTTGTTCATTTTCATGGAACATGTTTAGATATTTGAAGAAAATGCAGTCCTATTTTGAAACTATTGCCTGATATAGATGGTAATGGTCAACAGCTATATCTCCATTGCTTCCATCCAGAATATTGCCTGTAAACCCCCCCCCCCCAACATAAACTGTTTTTAGCACCAAAGGAACAACAGATAGAACACGTGTGCATTGAACTTTGTATAATATGAGTAAATCTAACCAGGCTTGTGAGTGAAAACATCCCAATTGTTTAGGCCTTTGCCATCACTCAAGAATGCTCCTTCAAACTGGGAGAAAGTTATGTAAACAATCCATTAGTGGCTAAAAACAAACTGTAAAAAGAGACTGATAAAAAGCAAAAAGGGAACCTGATAAGATGAAGAGGCTGTTCCGAACAGGAAATTACTGGGGAACGGGGATGCATTTGGATTCCCCTGTAGATACACTGGATAACATAGTAATGCTATAATTGTGGAACACATCTCTAGCACAAAGAGTGAGAACTCCATAACAAGAGAACAAAAGCTAGACAATAATCTCTGCTGCTTCAGTAGTTTAGTATGAGTAGTCACTGAAGAAAGCTTGGGGTGCCAAGTGACTGATGCAGGAGGAGAAATTTAAACATGAGTATCGAATACGAATCATATTTTTCATGTCCATATATGCGCATTGAGAGGACAGATATTTTGAAACAAAAATAAAGAATTGGAGCTTGGAATCGGCATGGAAAGCTAGTGCCAAGAGAAAAAAGCTGAGAATGATAAAAGCCAAAACAACAATCATTGGCGGAACCAAAACTATACTATATTTCTTAGCCTAACTCTTGCTCATTAGCAACTACAGAATCTCATTTGAGCAAATTTAAGCAAAAAACCCCATAGTGTAATTAACATATTTCATTCCACGGTTTTCTCCTCCTTTAAGAAAAGCAACAAATTTGGAACTACATGAGATTTTTCTGATAAGGTGACAATCGAGGGTATCTTAGAATTTTAGTCTTCATCTCATTTCGGAGTGCAGTTTCTTATATGGAATTCATGCATTCGGGAGTTTACTTATAAAAATCGAACCCAAAGTAATTTCTTCATCTCAAGTTCCTGTTCTTTTTAACCATAAATAAATTTCAGCAGTGGTTGTTTAAATAGATGAGTTAGACAAGGTGTTGGGCAGACATCCAATAATGGAGAAACAGTATCAGCACTAAAAAAAAAATAAGAAAACACCAAAAAGATATAGTTATGCTGATAGGGTGGGATGCGATGTTGACGAATCTTATAAATGGGAATAAAAATAATGATTAAATTAACATAATAATAGAGAAAAAGAAGGGGAATGCAATAAATTATGATGGGAAACAGAATATATAGAGGGGAATCTCATCCTTGTAAAATTCCATTCACTCGAAATAATCATTTCCATATTAATAAACTAAACAATATTTGTTTTAAGAAATGTTGTTATAAAATTTAAAATAAATATATAATCAACAAGGGAAGATGATTCAACTTTCACGTTAACATTCAATATTCTTTAAAATCCCTCTGTGTATAGGGCTTCAAAAACTATAAGTTACAAAGTATTAAAGACCAATATTAATGTACCTTATAAATGATTTAGGGGTTATAAGATAATTAATTTTTTTTTGGTGACAAGAAAACTCAAAAAAACCTAAAAAACACAAAAAGCTTTATCTTGTTGGGAAGCCATGGCCACCACGTCAGGCGGAACTTCAAAAATTTGAAGAGAATTCTGCCAAGAAAGACCAATCTTCGCTAATTGATCAGCTGTTAAGTTATGCTCCCTTGGAATATGATTTATTTCCCACTGGCCATCAGAGTCTATTAGTCTTTTAATCCTCCTGAGAAGAGTAGAGCCAGAATCTACCATTTCCTTTATGGACAAGGCCTTAAACACTTCAAGGTTATCGGTCTGAACTTTGACCCTCTTGTACCCCTTGTTAAGTAAAATAAGCACTCCATCAAGAATGCCCCAAAGCTCTGCCTCCAAAGGTGAACATATGCCCAAAAAATGAGTGAATCCTAAGATCCAATTGCCATCTCGATCGCGATAGACGCCACCTGCTGATGCGTTTCCAGATATTCTAGCCACTGCTCCATCAGAAGATAAAGAAACCCAATTTTCAGCACAATACTGATGGGGTTCCGGGAAAAATGGTGAAATCGTAGGCCCAATGATTAAGGTCTCAAAATGTTGTGCCCAATTAATAGAGAACTTGATGAGATTAAGGGCCGTCCATTCAATATTCTAGAAGATGAACAAATTCCTATTCTTCCAAATTCTCCAAGCTATTATCCCAAAAAGACATGACCAAGTAGTTCCCGTATCCTGCAATTTAGTATGACAACAAAGATTAGTAGATAACCATGTTTGTAAAGGGTCCGAAAAAAGCCTGGATTGCTGCTTTGGAGGAACTAAAAGCTTCCAAGCCTCCTTGGCGATCGAACAGTCTCTAAGAACATGCATGACATCTTCCAAATCATGGCCACATCTTGGACACGCGCTGCTTTGCCCAATTCCTCTCCTGACTCTTTTGGAATTAGTAAAAATCCTTTGATTGGCTACAAGCCAAAGAAAAAGACGAACTCTCTACGGGCCTTTATACTTCTAAATTGGTTTCCAAATGTTATCTTTGGGTCTCCAAGAGTTTTCCTTTAAAGACCGGTAAGCACTCCGCACGGAAAAGGTACCTGCCCCTGAACGAGCCCAAATAATTCTATCCTCACCCCCAGCAGGATGGGGCGGGGGAATACTAACAATGCGCTTAACCATATCATCTGATAACCAAATGCGAAGCATGTCTACATTCCAAGAACCATCCTGTAGAACCCAGTCTTTCAAAGTACTATCCAAATTGAGACTGTCCTGAGCAGGCACGTGATTTCGCAGAGGCCCCACATCAGGTATCCAATTGTCGTCCCAGCCTCTGATTGTATTACCATCGCCAACAGACCACATAAGATTCTCATAAACAAGCGGCCATACCTTAGAGAGGGACCTCCAAAGGTGAGAGCAATGGCTTTTTCGGATAGAATCAGGAAGCTGGCTTTTCCACCCATATTTAGAACGAAGGACTCTTACCCATAGAGCATCCTTTCGAGAAACAAGATTAAAACAAATTTTCATAAGGAAAGAGTAATTATGGTCTTGAAGGTGTCTAAGACCAAGTCCTCTGCGATTCCTCAGTTGACAAATGAAATCCCAACCAACCAAGGCAGTTTTTGGCTTATCAGCTGAGCCCCCCCAAATAAACCTTCTTGCTATCCTTTCTATCTCATCACACACCCCTTTCGGAATAGCTAAAGATTGCATGAAATAGCTAGGAATAGCGAGAAGTACCGATTGAGCAAGAGTAACGCGCCCCGCAAAAGAAAGTTTTCGAGCTTCCCAATTTTGAAGCTTACTCCTCACTTTCCCAATAACAAAGTCTAAGGTACTCTTGGTAACACGGTTGTGAAGGAGAGGCACCCCCAGATAACTACCAAGATTGAGAACCTTCTGGAATCCAAAAAACTGACTCATCTGATCTCCCACATTAGGCTCAACACTTTTAGATGAAAACATGCTGCTCTTCCTTTCACTGATCTTATGACCAGAAAGATCACAAAATCGTCTTAAGATTTCTTTTAAAATAATAGCTTGATCCATCTCTGCTTTGCTAAAAATAACTAGATCATCTGCGAAGAACAAATGAGATAAAGCCGGACCCGATCTAGATAATCGAATAGGAGACCACCTGCCAGCGACCATCTCTAATCTGATGAGATGTCCTAGCCATTCCATACAAAGAACAAAGAGGTATGGCGATAACGGACATCCCTGTCTAATCCCTCTTACAGGTGTGAAAGCTTTGGATGGGACTCCATTCCAAAAAATCTGCATAGTGGAGGAGGAAATAGCGTTCATAATAACTTTCCTAATTTTCTCGGGAATTCCAGTTGCCACAAGCGACACTTCTATAAAATCCCAACTGACCCTATCATAAGCTTTTTCCAAATCTAATTTAATGGCCATCCACTTCCTTCCAGCCTTCCTGCTACGCATAGAATGGATCACCTCTTGAGCAATTATGACATTATCAGAGATATTTCTCCCTGCAATGAAACCCACTTGTTCTGGAGAAATGAAGTTCGGAAATACAGCTTTAAATCTGTTAGCAATCACTTTCATCACCAATTTGTACATAACTGAACAAAGACTGATTGGCCGAAATTGGCTGAAGTCTTCCGGTCGGTCTTTCTTAGGAATGAGCACAATAAGAGTATTGTTGAGCTCCCCTTCGGTTTTGTTGCTAGCAAAAATACATTAAACCCATTCACAAATCGCCCCTCCAATGACTGCGCATGGAAACCATCACTTCCCGGAGTTTTCAGCGGAGCCATGTCAAAAAGGGCCTTCTTGATCTCATCATTCAGTACCGGCTTATTAAGGAAGTCAATATCTTCCTCCTTGAGGCGGGGAAAGATATTAGACGGAATGTCAGACATAGGCTTAGGAATTTCACCATATAACTTCACAAAAAAACTGACGGCCTCTTCACTAAGAAAAGACTAGTCTGAACACCAATCTCCATTATTGATGCGTAAGGCCAAAATACGATTAAACTTCCTTCTTTGAAGAGTGCGGCTATGGAAGAACTTAGTGTTCCTATCCCAAAACTGGAGCCAATCACACCTCGCCTTTTGCCTCCATAAGAGCTCCTCATGGTTAAGCACACTCTCCAATTCATCCCATACCTCCATCTCCAAAGTAGCTAATCTCCTGGAAGACGACTGATCCATGGCCTTTTAAATGATGCCAAGAGATTTCAAGAGCTTCCTTTTGCGAGTACCTAAGAAACCATAGACGGACCTGTTCCAATTTTTCACGTGATTAGTAAATTTAGATAAAGATTCAGCCATGTTACCTGAATAATTCCATTTATTGGAGACCAAATCTTTGAAGTTTGCATGCTTCGTCCATCCTGCAAGAAATCGAAACGGTCTTCCTCTTGGAATATTTAGCTCAGGATTCGTCTTAAGAAGAATAGGCCTATGGTTCGATTTAATACGAGGAAGGTGGTAAACGAGTGTATGAGGGAAGTTCGAGATCCAAGCATCGTTAGCTAGTGCTCTATCTAAACGCTCTGACGTATTCCCTCTTTGCCAGGTGAAAGAAGGTCCTATAAACCCCAGATCCTGCAAATTACAATAATAAATAAAATTTCCAAAGAAATTACATCTCTTACCGGTTGTGCGATCACTTTTTTTATCTTGAGGAGATAGAATGGCATTAAAATCTCCCAAGATCAACCATGGAAAGGGTTCCTGAGGCACCACAGTCAATAAATCATCCTAAAGAGATTTCCTTTTGGTTCTGTCAGGATTTCCATAAACAACAAACATAAAAAAAACCATTAATTTAATTATTATCCTGAACATGAAGAAGCATGAATTGAGAATGATTATGAATAATACTAATGGAAATATGATCCTTCCATCCAACCCAAATTCCACTGAAAAACCAATAGACTCAATGCGATGAGACCGCTCAAAACCCAATTTATCAATAATAATATTAGCTTTTTCACCACTAACTCTCGGCTCCAGGAGACAAACAATATCCGGTTTATACTCAATATTATATTCACGAAAAGCTCTGAGAAATTTACTACTCGCACACCTTTGACAATTCCAGGAAAAAATAGATAAATTAAGATTCATGGAATAAAAAACAAGAAAATAAAATCAAAACTATAAACCAAAGCATTTAAACAAAGAGTCACAAAGAAGCAAATTAAATGCTATTACCGAGGTTCGGGCCAGAAGCTGCCGACTCCACTTGTTTAAAAGTGGTTACAGTCTAAGCCAGCCTAGACATAGAATCACTCAAGGGAACTTTTGAAGGATTTTTTATTTTAAAATTGTCCCCTTTCCCATACGAATTTTTATTAATTTTCCTAATGGTCCGAATACCTCCCTCCTTACCAACCATTAATTTACCTGCATTTCGATTTTTGTTACCTTCCACCACTGGACCTTTCCTTTTGAAGGTCCGTATGTTTTTTAATAGGACCATCCAAAGAATCACCCTTCTGCATTCCAACTAAATTTGGCACTGAAGAATCTGACTTGGAAGCCTTAATATTCCCCTGTTCCAAATTAATAATCTGACTTTCAAATACAGGGTTAAAACGAGAATTATTAAAATTATTATCAACCAATAAAGAAATATTATCATTCGTCTTATCAACTAAAATAGGAGCAGGGGTATTCGGGAAAACTCCTCCTGATTTAATAATTGGCAGGCGTGCTTTGGAATTAATATGGCCCAACTCGACATTGGTCTTGGCCGCAACTTCCATTGCTGGATTGACGTCAGCACCATCTACTAGTGGGCCTGGTAATGCTCCACCATTAGCACCATCAATCGAAGCCCGAACTGTTGATTCTTTAAGAAGGCCTGAATTTTGAATTTCCATCGCCCCATTCGCTTGAGTAATTGCTGCCAGCTGTACTCCTTTATTAACCTTAGTACTTTTCAGCTGTAAAGGAACCTGCACCATAGCATTATTACCAAATTTAGACACGACCTGATAATCAGCTATATGTTCATCACCCTCCTGGTTCATCGTTTCCCCCTTTTCTCCTTTATTATCGAAATTAGCTAAGGCTTCAAATTTTGACCCTGACTTTTCTTTTCCCTTATTTTCTTTTTTGGAAAACTGAGTATTTCGTGAATTAATGCGTGATTCCCGTTCAACTATCATCCAAGGCTCGTAAGCCTCGCTATCTCCTCCTTGCCCCGCTACCGTCTGAATATCCTTCGCCTGAACGTTTTCCGGTAAAGGTTCCGTTTGTAACGACGAGCATATTTCTTTAGTATGACCGTACTTTCCACAAGTAAATTAGATGGTTGGCAGCGCTTCATACTCCACTCTCTGTTTTGTACCATTCACAAGAACTTGGCCAGTCAACAGATTATTTAAATTGATGTACACGGCCATTCTGGCGAATCGTCCTCTGGTTCGGCTATCGGTGTTGTATAGTCTTCCACTGAGTGAAACTTGGCCAGATAATAGCCATTTTCAATATCCATTAGGTGAAAAGGCTTAGCAGGATTCCAAAGAGTGTTGATTCTGTTGGAGAGAGCCCCGTACCCAATGTTCCTTCTGAGTAACTTAAGAACTACAGTTAGTTCCATTTCCTTGAATAAAATTTGTTGTATTTTCTCCGAAAAATCAATAGCCGGAATGCCATTAACAACAGATCTATGGATGTCTTCCTCCAAAAAAACGAGATCTTCATCTTTGCTTGTGTTGGACAATCCTGACTCATCCTCATCAGATCCTCTAGATTTGCCCCCCAAAAGTTTGTCCTTGCAGGATATTGTAGAAATTGAACGAGATTCAGTCAACATATTCGTGTCTTCATCACCTAATCCTTCTTTAAATCTTACTTTCTTCGTGTTACGGTCAACTTCCAGTCTAGATTCGACCCCACCGTCGTCTTCCAGAAGAGAACTATTGACAATCATCGCCGGAGAAGATAATGAATTTAGGGGTTATGAATATTCATTTTTTAGGAGATACAATAGGATAAATTTGGGGGGTTATGGACATCCATTTATCAATGGATTTACAACACTCTCCCATAGATGTCCATCAATGAAAATGTATTTTGTTAAAACTGTTGGAACGCCGGTACCTCATGGCACAGTAGAATAAAATTAGATCCGGCGATCCAAATCATGGATCCATGTGTGAGGAACGAATCGGGGTGAAATAAAGGTTTCAAAATTACCAAAACTTCAATCTGAGTAGACAACGACGCCTTGGCAATAAGAGTTTTGATCTACTGTCGAATCAAGCCACAACCTTTTTCGATGTCGGCCTCTACGTAATCCACCTGGTTTGACTATGAACGGAAGAAATCTCCAAAACTGTTTTGGAGGTTTATTTGCTTGACGGCTGCTAGACCTAACAAGCAATCACTTAGGGTTTTCTTGTTAAGTTTTGTCTCCTTTTAAGACCTTTTATAATGGGTGCCTTTCTCATTGGGCCTTTTATAATAGGTATCCTCTTAATTGGGCCTTTTATAATTGGTATCTCTTGAATGTATTACAAGATTAAATAAATACAATAAAGTTTTTAACCGAAAATTATAATTACATTAATTATATCTGAAAATTATAATTACATTAATTATAATAAGGATTTCGGTAAACTATATTTATTTAAATTTATATATGAATCAAATTCATATATTAATAAAATTATGTTATCATTATGTGTACAACATCCTTGTACATATAATATGTTCAATATTTGATTGCCCAATTAAATTAATTCTTTAATTAATTTAATTCATGTGACAACCAAACACAATACCAACTATATTTTATTCCGTTCATTTCAACCATAGGGTGTGACCCTGTAGGTTCTTGCAACGTTAGCAGTAATACTAGAACGATTCTATTGTCACAGACAATGAGTGGCATCTAGCAATGCATCATTGCTACCTAAGTTACAAGAAGTCATGATTCGACATAACCTTTCGTGATTAACCTTTCATGCATTAATCCTTAAGTCCTTTATCTCTGGAACGGATACAAGTCATGGGATAGTCACACTTGCATAGTCCATCCCATGTTTCTTGATATCTTGAGTAGACTATGATATACAAATTAGTATGACATCTCATATCAACTTATTTGAGCATGGCCATGCATTTCTAGTCTCACTCAATCAAGTGGCCTAAGATATTACTCCTATTATGTAGGAGGGACTTATCCTTTATTGATCAACCATATCCCTTTACATAGATTGTGGTATATCCAACATCAGCCTTTATAGAACAACCTGTTATGGTGTACGTTTGGCTGTATCAAAATATACAACTCACGATGCTGGGATAATAATGATCTCAAGTCTGAGGATCATATACATATTAATCACTATGAGTAATGTTGTGACAATTACATAATAATCCAAGAAACATACTCATAGCGGGTCAATCCAATATGTTGTTCTCTAACACACATATTCATGCATTGATTTTGACACTCCATATCAATGACAACTCTTTATCATCAATCAACTACATGTTAGTCTTAATGCATTATTGTTGTCCTAGTCAACAATAATACTCGACTAAGGATCTTTTAAGAATAATCATATTATTCTCAAGACATTATTATAAAACAGTTTATTTGTATACACAGATAGAAAAACTGAAATAATAATGACAACGCTTTATATTAATAAATATGGTAAATAAAGTATGTTATTACAACCATCTCATGATTGATCTTTGGGCATACTCTTACAATCTCCCACTAGCACTAAGACCAATCACTCATATATCTAATACCAAGCGACTTAGTGTGACGATCATGCTTCTGCTGTGTCAGAGGCTTGGTCAGGGGATCAGCGATGTTATCATCTGAAGGTACTCTGCATATCTCTACATCTCCTCGATCGATAATCTCTCGAATAAGATGGTAGCGCCTAAGTATATGTTTGGATCGCTGGTGAGATCTGGGTTCTTTAGCTTGTGCAATGGCTCCATTATTATCACATCAGAGTTCTATAGCATCTGATATGCTAGGCACAACCCCTAGTCCAGTAATGAACTTCTTGATCCAAACTGCTTCTTTTGCTGCCTCACTGGCTGCAATATACTCGGCCTCTATTGTAGAATCGGCTACTGTACTTTGCTTTGAACTCTTCCAGCTCACAGCACCACCATTAAGGCAAAACACAAAACCTGATTACGATCGAGAATCATCCTTGTCGGTTTGGAAGCTGGCATCAGTGTAACCTTTTACACTTAACTCTTCCTCACCTCCATATATTAGGAACGTATCCTTAGTTCTTCTTAAGTACTTAAGGATATTCTTGACTATGGTCCAGTGACCTTCACCGGGATCTACTTGGTACCTGCTTGTCATACTTAAGGCATATGAGACATCTGGACGAGTACATAACATGGCATACATGATAGATCCAATAGCGGAAGCGTATGGAATTTTACTCATGCGTTCTCTCTCTTGTGGAGTTGAAGGACACATTTCCTTCGAGAGTGAAATACCATGTCTCATAGGTAGGAATCCTCTTTTAGATTCTTCCATACTGAACCTTTTCAGTACTTTATCTATGTATGTACTTTGGCTTAGACCTAGTAGTCGTCTTGATCTATTTCTATAGATCTTGACTCCTAAGATATAAGTGGCTTCGCCCAAGTCCTTCACAGAAAAACAACTTCTTAACCAAGTCTTAATAGACTGCAAGGTACGTATGTCATTTCCCATGATAAGTATGTCATCCACATATAGTACCAAGAATGTGATAGTGCTCCCACTAACTTTCTTGTAAACACATGGTTCATCTTTATTTTTGACAAAACCAAACTCTTTGATTGCATCGTTAAAACGAAGATTCCAACTTCGAGAAGCTTGCTTTAATCCATAAATGGATCTTTGCAGCTTATATATCTTTCTAGCATCCTTTGGATTTTCAAAACCTTCAGGTTGTGTCATATACACATCCTCTTCAAGTTTCCCGTTAAGGAAAGCTGTTTTGACGTCCATCTGCCAGATTTCATAATCATGAAATGCAGCTATGGCGAGCAAGATCCTGATGGATTTAAACATAGCTGCAGGAGAAAAGGTTTCATCATAGTCAACACCATGAATTTGGCGAAAACCTTTAGCGACTAATCGCCCTTTGTATGTTTGTACATTACCATCCATGTCAGTTTTCTTTTTGAAAACCCATTTGCACCCTATAGGTTTAACCCCTTCAGGTGGATCAATCAAAGTCCATACTTGGTTTTCATACATGGAATCCATCTCAGATCTCATGGCCTCAAGCCATTTCTCAGAGTCTGGGCTCGTCACCGCTTCTTGATAAGTCCTAGGCTCATCTTGATCTATAAGAAGAACGTCACCATGCGTTGTAATGAGAAATCCATATCTCTCAGGTGCACGACGTTCTCTTAAAGATCTGCGCGGTGGTTGTGTTTCTATAGCAGTTGTTTGTTCCTCAATTTCTTGTGGAATTTGGTTTTGTTCAATCTCTGGTTCAGTGGTATCTTGTGATTCTTGAATTTCTTCAAGTTCAATCTTTCTCCCACTTCCTTTTCTAGAAGTAAATTCTTTCTCTAGGAAGACAGTAGTCCGAGCAACAAAAATTTTGTTCTCAGTGGGATTAAAAAAATAATATCCTTTGGTTTCTTTTGGATACCCCACAAAAATACACCTTTCAGATTTGGGTTCAAGCTTAGTAGACGTCTGACGTTTAACATAAGCTTCACAACCCGAAATTTTCATAAAAGACATACTAGGACGTTTCCCAGTCAACATCTCATATGGCGTCTTTTGAACCGATTTAGATGGAACATGATTTAGTGTGAAAGCAGCAGTCTCAAGTGCATGTCCCCAAAAGGAAGTCGGTAGATCAGCATGACTCATCATGGATCGAACCATGTCTAACAAAGTTTGATTTCTTCTCTCAGATACTCCATTACATTGAGGAGTACCAGGAGGAGTAAGTTGTGAGACAATCCCACATTCTTTCAAAAGATCATCAAACTCTAGGCTCAAATACTCTCCACCTCGATCAGATCGAAGTGACTTGATAGTTTTGCCTAGTTGATTTTGTACTTCATTTTTGAATTCCTTGAACTTTTCAAGGGAATCAGACTTATGGCGCATGAGATAAACATACCCATATCTACTGAAATCATCAGTGAAAGTAATGAAGTAGTGAAGTCCACCTCTGGCCTGTGTATTTATTGGTCCACATACATCAGAATGTATTAGGCCCAATAAATCACTAGCTCGTTCACCTTTTCCAGAAAAAGGAGATTTAGTCATTTTCCCAATAAGCAAGATTCACATACTTCAAATTGTTCAAAAACAAATGAATTCAAGAGACCATCTTTATGGAGTTTGGATATGCGTTTCTCACTTATGTGGCCCAAACGACAATGCCAAAGATAAGTTTGATTTGAGTCATTTATTTTAGATTTTTTACTATTTATGTTGTAAATGGGATTCGTCTGATCTAAAATATAGAGGCCATTAATCAATTGTGCCGAACCATAGAAAACATTATTGAGATAAAATGAACAATAATTATTCTTAATAATTATCTCAAAACCAATTTTGTCTAAACAAGAAATTGAAATAATGTTTTTAGTCAAACTGGGCACAAAATAACAATCCTCTAAACATAAATCAAGTCCACTAGGCAAAGATAAAGTATATGTTCCTACAGCTAATGCAGCAACTTTTGCTCCATTTCCAACTCGTAGGTCCACATTTCCTCTAGCCAAAGTCCTACTCCTTTGTAGTCCCTGTACAGAAGTACAAATATGAGAACCACAACCAGTATCTAATACCCAAGAAGTAGTAGTTGATAAATTAATATCAATAACATAAATACCTGAAGCAGACATTCCGCTTGCTTTAGCCTTCTTGACTTCTTCAAGATAGGCAGGGCAGTTCCGTTTCCAATGTCCAGTCACACCACAATGAAAACAGTTTCCTTCCTTAGACACCCCACCTTTAGGTTTCAGTGCAGCCTTTCCTTTTCCAAATTTGGGCTTACCTTTGCCCTTGGGCTTTGTTTGAACTTTGGCCTTTCCCTTGCCCTTGTTATTACGGACCATCAGTATGGGCTTGGGTCCAACCTTTTTCAAGTTGCCTTCAGCAGTTCATAACATACTGAGTAATTGTGGTAGAGTCTTGTCAATTTCATTCATATTGAAATTAAGGACAAACTGGCTGTAGCTATCCGGCAATGACTGTAGAATAACATCAGTGGCCAATTCTTGGCTCAATAGAAACCCAAGCTTAGATAGGCTTTCAATATAGCCAATCATCTTAAGAACATGAGGTCCTACTGGGTTTCCTTCAGCCAACTTACATTGGAATAGGGCCTTAGAGATATCAAACCTCTCTTGCCGTGCTTGCCCCTGATAAAGTTCTTTCAGGTGCTCGATCATATCATAAGCAACCATGTCCTCATGTTGCTTCTAAAGTTCAGGATTCATAGTGGCAAGCATAAGACATCCAACATCTATCATGTCATCGAGATACTTCTTGTAAGTATCTCTATCAGTCCTCGAGGCATTAGCGGGTGGTTTATTAGGAAGCGGTTGTTCAATGACATATAATTTCCGTTCTTGTTTAAGGACAATCCTCAAGTTACGGAACCAATCAAGAAAATTCAAACCATTCAATTTGTCCTTCTCAAGGACCGATCGCAATGAGAGTGTGCTAGTGTTTGCAGCCATAATATATCTACAACAATTAAATATGCATGTGAGTAAATTTACCAATTTTATATCAATCATTAAAAAGACTTTATTAAATGATATTCCCACTATTTTATTTCAAAATTAATAACCCTCGTATATTAATTTCGGAAAAACTTTCTCAAAAGTATTTCTAGTAGGTTAAGGATCTATATTTCACCACCTCTTAAGTCAGCTTTGGCTTTACTCTTAAGATTATGGTTATTTAGGTAAGAAACATTTGCTAATTACATCATATGTAACTCCTAATATTTGGTGAACAACTCTTGTTCTAATCATCTTATGATTTATCCAATTTACTTGCCTCTAGGTTTCTAATCCTATTAGAGTAACCTAGTTAAGTCATTAACCAATTTTTTTAACCAGCGAATATCACTTGTTTATTCTTCGCGTTTAACCAAGATAAATACTAGTACTTCACTTTGGTAGAACCTACATAGTATTGATCGAGGCCTTAACGAGGGCAAAATTGGAAGGCTATGTTGACTTAATATTTTAATAGAGGGATTTTATTAAGGTTGTTGCATCTCACCAATTATGGTCTACTTTAGCCCATTTAGTCTTCTAATCGATCTCATCAATTAATAGGGTTTATTATCAACAAGGTTTATTATCATCCATAGCATCTCATACATGAATAAATAAAGCAATAAATAAATGCAATAGTTATAGCCCATAAAATAAAGTGGTTCAACCCAAACCAATGGGAAAACCAAAAGGAAACCTAAAGGTGTAAGCCCTTTCACAAGCTATCATTCACAATCATTGTCCCACCTTCCTTCTTGTTTGGCCCACAGCAACTCTTGCAAATTACAATATGCAAAAACTCATAACATACGAGGGAATAAAATGAGAAGAGAAATACAAGAGAATAGTAGTAAGGCACGACACGCAGGCCGTATTAAAAAAATACAACCTTTTATCGAATGGGTCATTGGGCTATAACTATGCATTTCAAACACCGTGCATGTCAAAAATAGCATAATTAATTCAATGCTTTTTGCTAAGGTGAATTATAAAATATCCTTTCAACCTTTTGTGGCCTATCAAGTTTATAAATTTCTTTTATTAACAAAATTTTTTGCGGGGGTCTGAGGATGTTGGAGGAAGCGGACCGAAGGCCTGCGGCCGGAGCCATCCTTAGATCCTTATCCCGGGGGGTGCGGGGGCGGAGCCCCCTCGGCGCGAATCGCATACCCCAGTCAAATAAAGCCTCACGATTTGATAAATTTTTATCAATAGAATCGTGTTTTTAGGATTTTAATCCTTGAGGTTTCATACTGGAACAACCCTTGTTCCACTAGCCAGTTAACACTTACTGGAAACTATAAATACCACCGCCGCATTATTACAGATTTGTTAATAGTTAACAGTAATAACATAAAATCGAATAGGCCACAACACCGTGATTAACATTTAATCAATTACCGAAAGGAACAATTATCAGGTTATGCTTAAATGATTTAAACAATCAAAAATATAATAAGATCAAAACATGTATCTCATACAATTACATCACCCAAGTATTTAAACCCGAGTTCGTATCACACAAGTGGCTCTGATACCACTGTTGGAACGCCGGTACCCCATGGTGTAGTAGAATAAAATTAGATCCGACAATCCAAATCATGGATCCATGTGTGAGGAACGAATCGGGGTGAAATAAAGGTTTCGAAATTACCAAAACTTCAATCTGAGTAGACAGCGACGCCTTGGCAACAAGAGTTTTGATCTACTGTCGAATCAAGCCACAACCTTTTTCGATGTCGGCCTCTACGTAATCCACCCGGTTTGACTATGAACGGAAGAAATCTCCAAAACTGTTTTGGAGGTTTATTTGCTTGACGGCTGCTAGACCTAACAAGCAATCACTTAGGGTTTTCTTGTTAAGTTTTGTCTCCTTTTAAGACCTTTTATAATGGGTGCCTTTCTCATTGGGCCTTTTATAATAGGTATCCTCTTAATTGGGCCTTTTATAATTTGTATCTCTTGAATGTATTACGAGATTAAATAAATAAAATAAAGTTTTTAACCGAAAATTATAATTACATTAATTATATCTGAAAATTATAATTACATTAATTATAATAAGGATTTCGGTAAACTATATTTATTTAAATTTATATATGAATCAAATTCATATATTAATAAAATTATGTTATCATTATGTGTACAACATCCTTGTACATATAATATGTTCAATATTTGATTGCCCAATTAAATTAATTCTTTAATTAATTTAATTTATGTAACAACCAAACACAATACCAACTATATTTTATTCCGTTCATTTCAACCATAGGGTGTGACCCTGTAGGTTCTTGCAACGTTAGCAGTAATACTAGAACGATTCTATTGTCACAGACAATGAGTGGCATCTAGCAATGCATCATTGCTACCTAAGTTACAAGAAGTCATGATTCGACATAACCTTTCGTGATTAACCTTTCATGCATTAATCCTTAAGTCCTTTATCTCTGGAACGGATATAAGTCATGGGATAGTCACACTTGCATAGTCCATCCCATGTTTCTTGATATCTTGAGTAGACTATGATATACAAATTAGTATGACATCTCATATCAACTTATTTGAGCATGACCATGCATTTCTAGTCTCACTCAATCAAGTGGCCTAAGATATTACTCCTATTATGTAGGAGGGACTTATCCTTTATTGATCAACCATATCCCTTTACATAGATTGTGGTATATCCAACATCAGCCTTTACAGAACAACCCGTTACGGTGTACGTTTGACTGTATCAAAATATACAACTCACGATGCTGGGATAATAATGATCTCAAGTCTGAGGATCATATACATATTAATCACTATGAGTAATGTTGTGACAATTACATAATAATCCAAGAAACATACTCATAGCGGGTCAATCCAATATGTTGTTCTCTAACACACATATTCATGCATTGATTTTGACACTCCATATCAATGACAACTCTTTATCATCAATCAACTACATGTTAGTCTTAATGCATTATTGTTGTCCTAGTCAACAATAATACTCGACTAAGGATCTTTTAAGAATAATCATATTATTCTCAGGACATTATTATAAAACAGTTTATTTGTATACACAGATAGAAAAACTGAAATAATAATGACAACGCTTTATATTAATAAATATGGTAAATAAAGTATGTTATTACAACCATCTCATGATTGATCTTTGGGCATACTCTTACAAAAACCTTATTAGAAAAAAACCTTATGAGATAAAAATCTAATGAAGGAAAAAGAGTGCACAATCTTCTATTGCAAGCTGACTCGTTAAAAACTTTTATTAGGAAAACCAAATGGGACAAAACCTTGGTTAAAGGAAAAAAGTATAAATTGTTTTAGACTCCCCTTAATGGCAACATCACATTACATCTTTGAGTCGACGCATTCGATCTTGTATACTAGTCTTTCAAATGTTGTGGTTGGCAATGCCTTTGATGTAACCACCTTTCAATTGAGTTATACATGTATTATCTTCATATAAGATAGTTGACATCTTTTCTAGTACAGACAAATTACATATCTTTTGGATATGTTGTGTCAATAACCTTAGCCAAACACATTCTTGGCTTGCCTTCTGCATTGAAATTATTTCTATATGATTTGAAGAGGCGATAGTTAATGTTTGCTTTATTAAATGCGACGATATGATAATACCTCTACATGTAAATAAATATCCTGTTTGAGATCGACCTTTATGTGGATTAGATAAATATCCAGCATCAACATAGCCAACTAATAGAGATTTTGAATCATTTGAATAAAATAATCCTATATCAATGGTCCTTCTGAGATATTTGAATACATGTTTAATTGTATTCCAATGTCTACGTGTTGGGGAAGAACTAAATCTTGCTAACAAGTTTACATCGAAAGATATATCAGGTCTTATGTTGTTTGCAAGATATACTAATGCCCCTATGGCACGTAGATATGATACTCAGGACCAAGAAACTTTTCATCATTCTTACAAGGACAAAGCTGATCTGTATTTACATCTAATGATCGTACAACCATCGGGATACTCAATGGATGTGTCTTATCCATGTAAAATTTCTTGAAGATCTTTTCCGTATAAGTTGACTGATAGACATGAACTCCATCTTTTAAATGTTCGATCTACAGGCCAAGAAAAAAAACTATTTTTCCAAGATATTTCATCTCAAATTCTTTGTTTAAACAATTTGCTGCATTTTGAAGCTCTTCAAGAGTTCTAATAATATTTAGATTATTAACATAAAAAGAAATAACCACAAAATCTAATCCAGACCTTTTTATAAAGGCATATGGACAAATTGGATAATTTTTTATCGAACAATTTTTCTAAGGAACTCTATATCCTTCTAGGATTTTAAATCATTCAAGGATCTTTATATAAATTTCAGTATTAAGTGAGCCATACAAATAGGTTGTAACAGCATCAACCTGTCAGACTAATAAGATATCTAAACGTGATTGCATTCACCACATGAGAGTATGTCTCTTACTAATTGATAAACCATAAAAGTAACATTTTTTTAATCCCATACTTGGCATGTTTTTGGATGATTTATTATGTAAATTAGTGAATTTGATGCTCCTAATCCTTTAAATTTATGTTTCTATACTTAGGTGAGCATAGGGAAGTTAAAGGAGCAAAAAATGAGAAAAAAATAAAAAAAAGTTGTTTTCAGGAACCACACGGCCTAGGTACTCCCACACGGGCTAGGCATACGCCCGTATGAGCCACATGGGCTGACCACACCCCCATGTGCCAGCCCGTGTCGATTTCGAACCCTACTTTTCTTTTACAAAGAAAAACCCAATTTTTAGGGTTGCTGAGCATTCTAAAGTTTATAAATACATATTAGAAGGGGACTAAGAGGGAGGACACAGAGTAAAACGAAGAAATTACTTGAAGAACGTGTCAGAATCAACTCAGAAGCAGATCTCCTTCAAGATTGAAGATCTCCATTCAAATTTCCTTCGAAGTTTTATTGGGTTTCTTATGTCTTGTTGTTATTCTAATTTTGAGATGTTTCCCTCCCAGATTATGAACTAAATTTCCTAGATACCTAGGGAAGATGAAACCTATGATGGATCTTATTATTTGATTTTCCCAGATTATGAAAGCGTAGCTCGCAAAAACCGTAGAGAAGTAAGGCAGAATCGGCAGAATATAGTATTATCATTCCTGAGGAGATGGCTGAAAATTAGAATAATCAGCTACCTCCTATGGTTGCTGCAAATCCTGTAAATCTGAATCCTGCTCCTCGTACTATGTATGATTATGCCAAGCCCACTTTAACTGGGGCTGAATCGAGTATTGTGAGACCTGCTATTGCTGCAAATAATTTCGAACTAAAGCCAAACACCATTTAGATAATTCAACAGTTTGTTCAGTTTGATGGTTTGCAAGGTGAAGATCCAAATATTCATTTGGCTAACTTTTTTGGAATTCTGCGACACTTTCAAGATTAATGGCATTTCTGACGATGCCATACGCGTTTGGTTTTTTCCCTTCTCGTTGAGGAGTAAGGATAAACAGTGGTTGAACTCCCTACCAAGAGGTTCTATTACTACATGGGATCAAATGACCGAAAAATTCTTACTGAAGTATTTTCCACCAGCTAAGACAGCCAAGCTGAGGAATGGTATCTCTTCCTTCGTGCAAATGGGTTTAGAGACCCTATATGATGCATGGGAGAGGTATAAGGATTTATTGAGAAGGTGCCCTCACCATGGGTTACCTCTATGGCTATAGGTTCAAACTTTCTACAACGATTTGTATCCCTCAACTAGGCAATTGATTGACGCAGCTGCCGGTGAGACTCTGAATAATAAATCACATGAAGAGGCTTATGAGTTTATAGAGGAGATTTCACTAAATAATTATCAGTGGCAAGTCATAAGGACGAAGCCCACAAAAGCAGCCGGTGTTTTTAACGTAGATGCGGTCACCATGTTATCGAATCCGGTGATGCAATGCGACACAAATTGAGGAGGGATGAACAATCCAGAAGGTCAATCTTACAGCCCTAGCACAGAGAACGAACAAATCAACTATATAGGTAACAATTTTAGACCTCAGAATAATCCCTATACTAACACTTACAATGCAGGTTGGAGGAACCATCCTAATTTCTCTTGGGGTGGTCAAGGAAACCAAAGACCACAACCCCCTCCAGGCTTTCAACCACCTTACCTACAAGAGAAAAAGCTAAACCTTGAGGAGATGCTGACGAAATTTATTTTGGTGTCAGAAACCCATTTTTAAAACACAAAAACAGCACTTAAAAATAAAAAAAAAATCGATTCAAAGGCTCGAGAATCAAATAGGTCAGCTTGCTAAGCTGATTTCAGAAAGACCACAAGGTAGCTTGCCTAGCAACACTGAAACTAACCCAAGAGAGCAGCTTTATGCAATTACGGTTCGAGATGAAGAAGGGTTAGTTGAACCTGAACCAGAACTAAGGCAAGAAAGTGTGGAAGTCAAGGTAAGGTTGAGGTGAGCCACAGTGAACAAAAACCGGTAGGTAAGGAGTATAAACCTCGTGTGTCATATCCCAATGCGACAAAGAAAGACCACACAATCGAACAATTTGGTAAATTTCTTAAACTTTGAAAAAGTTTCATATTAAGTTACCGTTTATTGAAGCTCTTTCGCAGATGCCCAATTCAGTTGAATTTTTAAAGGAGCTTTTGGAAAACAAACAAAAGTTAGATGATTCGTTGCACGTGGAGCTAAATGTAGTTAGCTCAGTTATCTTACAGAACAAACTACCTAATAAGTTGAAAGATCCAGGGGTTTTACTATTCCTTGTTTAATTGGTAGTTTAAATGTTAATAATGATTTAACTAATTTAGGGGCGAGTATTGATGTCATGCCCTACAAAATGTTTAAGCAACTAGGTCTTGGGGAACCCAAACAAACTAGAATGAGTATTCAATTAGCAGATAGAACCATTAGATTTCCTAGGGGTATTGTTGAAGACGTACTCGTTAAAATTGATAAATTCATATTCTCAGTTGATTTTGTTGTTTTAGACATGGATGAGGATAGTGACATACCTTTAATTTTAGGACGACCCTTTTTAGCAACTGCTAGAACTATCATTGATGTTGGTACAGGTGAACTAATACTTTGTGTAGGAGATGACATGATTACTCTCCAAGCTCGTGATTCTGTTAAGATATCTAGTGATCAAGATGATTATATAACAGCCCGATTTTGGGTCTAGTCAAAACAATGGTTTCGGGACCACAAATTTGACGCAGTAAAATTTATTTTTATTATATTTTTATAGTCTACAGTTTTATGGAATGATTTCGTGAAAATTTCGTTAAAATATTTTGACGTTTGGGCACTCAATTTAGTTAAAAGGACTAAATTGAAAAAGGTACAAAATGTGTGTTCTAGAAGCTAAAGGTGTCTAATTGCTATGAGATCTTAAATTAGAGGTCCTTAAATGGTGATTAGACCACTATACTTTTTTATGGACAAAAATGGACATGGTTAGGTGAAATTTCAAAGTTTGGCATTAAGGGCATTTTGGTAATCTAGTAAATACAGCCAAAACAACTAAAATAAAAGTCTTCATCTTCTCAAATTAGTCCGCCCATAGCTGAAATTCTCAAGGAAGGCATAGCTAGGGCTTTGGCCACTTCCAAGCTCGATTATAAGTCCGTTCTAGCCTCGTTTTTAATTATTTTTATGTTTTTGAGATCATTGTAACTTAATCTAGCTATTCTAGGGACCAATTTGAAAGAAAATCAAAGTCTAAAATTTTACCCATGATAGATATTTGTGTATTTTGATTTCTAATGGTAGAAAATGTATGTTTGGTGTTAGATAAACAACATTTACTAGGTGATTTTTGATGAAAATGTCAAAAAGGACTTATTTGTAAAAGTTATAAAATGAGTAGTAAAAGTGTGATTAAATGGAAAATGTGGGCTGGTATGAGTATGAAAACGGTTCAGCTAGGTTTGGGTTTTGAATAAATGGAATACATTTCAATATACGAGCTTGGGGACTAAATCGTAAAAATGTGAAACATTAGGGGCAAAAATGTAATTTTTCCATCATATGATTTTTGGGCTAAATTGAATACTGCGAGTATTAAATGAGTTAAATTTGTTATTATAGATCAAGAAAAATGAGGTTCGGACCTAGATCGGGGAAAAATAAAGTGTTTGACAATTAGGTCCAATTCTACTATTTTTGTACCGAGGTAAGTTCGTATGTAAATACTACATTATTATATTTATGTTTTAAATGCTTTAATATTTTATGAAGTGTGATTGGCTCTTTGGATGTATTCGACAAAGTCCCGACAAGCGAGAAATCCCGGTTGAACCTTAGGAATAGAATAGGATACGAGTGACATGTCACTAGGAACCCATGTGTTTATGTGATCTGGGTGTTGGTCTTGTACGTCCTACCAGTGGATGGGTATTCCGACATATGTTGTGGATAACTGACAGCTTGTGTGAGCAGCATTGTGTAGCTACGTCCGGACTGACAGCTTGTGTGAGCAGGCCCGTGAATAGCTCGAAAGCGAGCATATATGTATTATGAGATATGAGGTAGCTTTGGCTACATATATGGCACTTATGTGCAAGATTTTTGAGTATCCGTTAATAATCTGAGTGTTCAACGAGAATGTCAAAGTTGTGAAAGGATATGGTTATGTTGCGAGTTGGTACAGATATGTACGTAAAATTCATGAGTAATGAGCTCGATATGTGATGAACCCTTGGTAAGGTTGTCATTGAGCAAATTTATGATTGTGAGATTTTAACAGCATTTATGTTAACTGAGATTTTAATAGCATTTATGTTAACTTACATTATGTTAATTGTGTGTTAAATGTGTGGTTATGATGCTTATTATTTGCATAGGAACTTTCTAAGCTATATAGCTTACTCCCCTTTCTTTCCATTGTCTTATAGTGTCACCAAGCTTGCTCGAGGATCAAAGACCGTCGGAGATCCATTCACACTATGAACAATTATTTGGTATCAATGAATTCAACATTTTGAGTTATGGCATGTATAGGGGACTTGGTTATTTTGTTATGTACCATAATTGGTTGGCCAAATATGTTGGCTTATATTGGTTGAAAGTTCATTTTGTATAAGGCCATTTGAAATTGGCTAATATTGGTATAAGTATATTCATATGATGATGCCTTTCATGAATGTGGAAACTTGCATGATTTGAGTTGATAAATATGCGATGTTTATGTATGATAGATGTAGCATGTGAATGATTTGTGGATGTCTTGGTTGTGGATGATTTGGTTGCCTAAGTATGTTATGTTTTGTGCCTTTGAATTGGTGTAAGTGTATGTGTGGGTGGCAAATGGCTTGGTAAATAGCCTTTATTTTGTCCACACGGCCTGCCCCATGGGCATGTGTATTGGTCGTGTGTCCCCTGGACCATAATTTTAAAAAACAGAATGTCCAGAATATAGCACACTGGTAAAGACACGGGCGTGTGTCTCAGCTGTGTGTGCTACATGGCCTAGAACACGGGCGTGTGTCTCGGCCGTGTAAAACCTGCACTTAATTTGAATTAAATTAATTAACCACATGGCCTAACACACAAACGTGTGGCATGGCTGTGTGGTACAAGTCAGAGAGCACCCTAAATTGAACACGGTCTGAAGCACGGGTGTGTCCCAGGGTCACACGGGTGTGTCCCTTGGACCACATGGGCGTGTAAGCCCTGCAGTTAGCAAAATTTTTTCTAAGTTTTGTAAAAATTTCCTGAGTTCTCAGTTTAGTCCCAAACCACTTCCAATGTACGTTTTGGGCCTCATAGGCTCGTATTAGGGACTTTCTGATTGAATGTGGATGGTTTTAATTTGGACGCAAATTTTATGATTCGATTTGCATGAATGTTTGTGTTGTATGTCCGGTAATGCCTCATACTCTGTTCCGATGTTGAATACTGGTAAGGGGTGTTACAAGTTCTGTTAATGTGAGTAACCTTGTGGCTCAACCTTCTTTGCAGGAAATCCCTCGGAAAAACGTGATGGAGCCACGTTCCAGCTTATGCGACAAAAATAGAACAACTCATGAAGAACGAAGGCTACAGATCGATGAACTAGATGAATGGTGGAGACATGTCGAGGAGAAATTGAGAATACACGATGCAGAACTGAAGCAATGCCATAACGAACTTAAGGATGGAACGAACCACTTTAAAGTTGGAGGCCAGGTATTGTTGGATAAAACGGACCCTCGAATTGACACTGTAGAGCTTAATACAAACGGAGAAAATCCTTTTAAGGTACTCAATGTCTTCCCATACGGTACAGTCGAGGTAAATCATTCTGAATTCAGCACTTTTAAGGTAAATATTACTCGACTCAAACCTTATTTTAATAAAGAATTGACAGTGAGAAAGAGGAGTCTCAACTCCGCGAACCACCGAGACCGTGCGAATACGAGGTAAGTCGAGCTTAGACTTTAAATAAGCGCTTCATTGGAGGCAACTCGAGCGTTATCATTGCTAATTTCTTAATTTTATGTCACAATATTTTTTTTTGAAATTAATTTAATTAAAAAATTTTTAACCCACACGGGCGTGTCCTTGGCCGTGTGGATCCTATGACTTAGTTTTACAATTTGAAGAAAATCGACAGTAAGTTACACGGCCCAGCGACACGACCGTGTAACCCACACTGCCTGGACACACAGGCTTGTCCTTGGCCGTGTGGATCCTAGGTTTTTAATCTTTCAAAAATCGATAGAGACACATCTTAAAATTGTCCACACGGGCGTGTGACACAGCCGTGGGGACCACACAGCCTGGACACGCGGGTGTGTCTGAGGCCGTGTGAAACTTGGAGCTAAACTTTCCAATTTTAAAACAAGAAAGAGAGTTACATGGGTAAGGCACACGGCCGTGTGCGAGACACGACCGATCCACATGGTCGTGTGAGAGGTCACACGGGCGTGAGGCCAATCGGCACAACACGGGCGTGTCCTAGGCCTTGTGAAATTTGGGTTGTTTTATTTTTAATGAACACAGGCTGGGGAGAGCCACAAGGGCGTGTGACACGGCCATGTGGCCCAACACGGGATTAACACGACAATGTCCCCCTTAAAATCCCTAACCCCAATTTTATTTTTCACTTTTGTCTTTTTCACCAATTTTCCCAACTCTAGCCGCCGTCGCTCCCCTACCTCTACACTCCGGCCGCCGAACACTCCTTCTTCTCCTTCACTATCATCGCAAGTCCTTCCACCCCCGACTAGCCACTCTTTCCCTTACCCAAATTGCCACCCCATTCTCCCCCTCTCCCTTGCGTGCGCAAGCCTTCCCCCATGACCGTTCCACCTCTCGCTCCACCCTTGCGCACCGACCAACCTCGCCTCGTCGCCTCACTCACCAAACCAATGCCCCCTTTCTTCTCCTCTCTCTCTAAACCCGACGCCCTAACCCCCCTTTTCCCCTTTCCACCCGAACTCCCCTCCTTTGGCCCCTACATTCCCACCCAACCAAACCCCCACAAGCAAGACCCCCACTGTTCGACCACCATTCCCCGTCGACCGCCGCACCTCTGTCTCCGATCACTACCCTACCAGCGTCGGTTACCTCTATTTAATCTATTATTATTATTATTATTTCTTTTTTTATTCCTTTATTTCATATTATTTATTTTTATTATTTTTATTTACTACTTTACTTATTTTACAGTTGATTTTAAGTTTCTTCTTGAATTCTGGAAATTTTGACTATTTGCTACAATTTAATATACACCATGGTGAACACACACGACAAGTCTAAGGTCGCCGTCCCCACTTCGAAAAAGCAGAAGACCCTTGGTGCGACCTCCTCCTCGGGTGCTTCTGCCGAGGCCCGCCACCCTTATCTCTGATTTCATGTGAGCCCCTAGGAGGATCTATTTCAGTTACTTAGACAGCGCCCACTTGGCCTAGGCTGATGTATTGATTGGGCCGCGCTGGAGCAGGTTCGACTAGCTGATGATGTTCGCCCTTTCATTACCACAACTCCGTGGGACAGATTCTTCTCCATCATTGAGCCCACATACATGGAGCTTACTTTGGAGTTCTGCGTGACATTTCTTCTACGGCAGGTCATGACTACTTATGACGAGCCAGGCACCATCACTTTTCAACTTGGTGGTTTGGTACGTTAGATGAGTCCCGAGTTTGGTGCTGCTATGGGACTTTACAAAGAGGAATTTATGAGCACCGAGAACTTCCTTCGACTTCATCGACACATCTAGTACTCTCCATCTTGTTGTTGGACTGAGCTTACAGCGAGTCAAAAACCATATGATGCGAGTCGCTCGAAAGCGACCTCTCTTCCTCCAGCCTTACGGTACCTTCATGCACTTTTAGCTCACACCCTGACTGGTAGGAGGGAGAGTACTGGAGTCGTTAGTACTCATGACGCCTATTTCTTATGGAGCATGGCCACCGGACATATCTTTGACTTGGTGTACTTCATCACCTTGGCCTTCCGCCATCAGATTGACTGCCACAGGAAGGGCCCTATCTGTTTAGGCCCTTATGTGACTCGCCTCGCTCAACACTTCGATCTCTTAGACACACCAGAGCAGTCCTCCACACTTACACTTGTCGGCTAGATGTCCCCATAGGGGATCTCGAGCATGATACACATGAGGATGATCGAGTGGTGTCGTGGAGTGGATCCCCCTCAATATCGATTGTTTCATTCTGATGCTCAGAATGAACCAGAGGACTTCACTGATGATGTTCCCCTCCATCACGAGGACCCACCCCAACATCCACCTTCGAGTCACTATCCTATTCCTACTGCTCCTACTTCAGAGGACGTATTAGAGTGGCTCACTCGCTTCGAGCAATACTGTGCTCAGAGGTTTGACAGTCTCGACTCGACATTGCAGATGATCTGCCAGCATTTCCATATCTCCTCTCCAGCGCCGTTGACTCACGACTCTGATGCGTCTGATGATAAGGATCATTGAGTCCATTTATTTTATTTTATTTTTATTTTTATGTTTATTGTTATTTTCTTATTGAACTATATTTTTATTTATTATGGTTGTTTCTAATCGAGTATAATCCCTTAATCTTCTTCACTACTTGTGTTTATTTTCTTAATAGCTTGCTCAGAATCATGCACTACATTTAAGATTTGTCTACAATTCCGCTTTTCACTATTCTGGGGATTTCATCCAATATTCAGGGCAGCTTCAATTCTCTCTCTCTCTTATGATATTCTGTTTCTGCTGTGATTATTTTTGTCTGTATATTAAGGATAATATACATCTTAAATGTGGGTAGGTTATTTATATGATTATTAGAAAATCCCTGAATTATGTCATGTGTTCAAGTAATTCTCTCATTTTACTATTAGAATGGATTCTTATCGATTTATGATTATCATTGATATACTATAGATTAAATTCATAGATATTTCTGTATTGATTGTTTAAACTTTAAGACATGAGAGAACCAAGCATGATAAGTCTATTTTCAGATTTAAAAATTTTTGGGTTGGTTTCCTGAATTGAGGTATTACCTCAAAGTTTGAGATTTACAAGATTGATATCAAAAACCATAATTTTTTGTGAGATTTTGAGCCTTTAGAGCATACACTTTTCTTGCTCATTTTATTATTGGTTATGAGTGTGTCAATATTGATTTGTTATTCTAGAACTTGCTTCAATTATGCATGTCGAGACCACACCTTTGATTTGATACACTAAGATGATAAAGGCACTTAGGTTTTAACCCACTTATCCAATAAAAAGCCTACCTTCATAATTAACCCTTAGCGAACCCCTTTGAGCCTAACACATCGTTTCTTAATTTGCCCATTAATGATAACCCATAATTCATTTTTTGTTCATTAATAATTTTTCCCATTTTATTGACTCCATTTTTATCGAGATTTTATTTGGTTAGTTGCCTGATTAAGCCTTTTGATTAAGTTGCTGAATTATTTCTTCTTATTTACATGATAAAAAAGAAGAAAAAAAATACATATAGCTATTTAGTTCTTTGTTTATTGAGTTTGAACAGTTAAATTCATATTTTGAGAAGAAGCTCGTGTTATTCTTGATAAGTTTTCAATTGATGTAATTATTCAACATTAGTTTATTTATTTTCTAGTTTGGTAATTTATCAATTCGACCTCGATCCTAACCCTCTTTTTCAACCTTTCTCCACAACCTTAACCTAAGCCCCATTACAACTCTTAAAGACCTTTTGATTTGTGTATCATCTTATTTTATAGTGGTGGAGATTTGATTCTCATGCAAGCCTATGGTAATGAGTTTTCATGTTTGACTATTGAGTGCTTATTTTTGAACCTTAAACATTTTGAGTGATTTGAGTGAATCTTTAGTGAAGATGTCAATTCTTGTCGGTTTTGAATTAAAGGAAATTACTTAAATAAGGGGAAATACCTATGTTTTCATAATTTAAAAATGCTCGACTTGGATTGTTTGAATCTTTAATGCTCTTTTAGTTGAATTATCAATGTATGATTATTTGTGAATTATGACAAAACATTATTGATGAGAATTATGAGTTGAGAAAGTTTAATTTTCATTGTGAGTTGAGGATTTTGCTTGAGGACAATCAAATGCTTAAGTGTGGGGATATTTGATAAACCATAAAAGTAACATGTTTTAATCATATAATTGGCATGTTTTTGGATGATTTATTATGTAAATTAGTGAATTTGATTCTCTTAATCCTTTAAATTTATGTTTCTATACTTAGGTGAGCATAGGGAAGTGAAAGGAGCAAAAAATGGGCCAGAATCGGACAACAAGAGCTATTTTCAGGAACCACACGACTTGGGTACTCCCACACGGGCTGAGCACACGCCCATGTGAGCCACACGGGCTGGCCACGCGCCCATGTGCTAGCCCATGTTGATTTCGAACCCTGCTTTTCTTTTACGCAAAAAAACCCAGTTTTTAGGGTTGTTGAGCATTCTAAAGTTTATAAATACATATTAGAAGAGGATTAAGAGGGAGGACACAGAGTAGAACGAAGAAATCACTCGAAGAACGCCGGCAGAATCAACTCAGAAGCAGATCTCCTTCAAGATTGAAGATCTCCATTCAAATTTCCTTCGAAGTTTTATTGGGTTTCTTATGTCTTGTTGTTATTATAATTTTGAGATGTTTCCTTCCCAGATTATGAACTAAATTTCCTAGATACCTAGGGAAGATGAAACCTATGATAGATATTATTATTTGATTTTTTGAATTACATGATAAATACTTGTTCTTGTTCTCAATTATGTACGTTTTTCTTGCTTTAATATTTTTAGGATATTAATTCAAGTGTGATGTGCTTATTTCAGTGGAGCAAAAATCCCTGTTTAAGAGTAGATCTGGCATAATTGAGTGGAGTTACATGCAATCCTAGAAATAGGACGACATAAATCTACCAGATTAGAGTCAAATCTAATAGGGGAATCCATTGATCGAGTTAATGCGACAATAGGGGTTTTAATTAGAAAATAGGGGTTTTAATTAGAAAGATATTTCAATTAATCAACCTAGAGTCAGTTGTTCTTATTCCTGAAAGAGATATTAACATAATTTGGGGATTTCTACGGGTCAAGGCACAAGTGAATAAATTGTTTAATTCAGATTCAGAATAATAAGTGAAGTCCAGGTGGATTCTTTCCTGGGCATTATCTTTCTCTTTGGTTATATTCGAGTATTTTCTCGCCTTTGGAATTGAGCGAAATTCATAATGTTTTCCATGTGTCCATGTTGAGGCGCTATAGATCGGATCCTTCGCACATAGTATCGGTAGAAGAAGTGGAGTTGAAGTCAGACTTGTCTTTTGAGGAGGAACCAGTGGAAATCTTAGCCGAGATGTTAAGGTGCTAAGAAAGAAGACTGTGCCGTTGGTCAAAGTGTTATGGCGTAACCACGGAGTGGAGGAAGCTACGTGGGAGCCTGAGGATGCAATTCGGCAACAATACCCTCATCTTTTTCAACCAGGTAAATTTCGAGGACGAAATTTTCTTTAAGGAGGGTAGAGTTGTAACACCCTGAAAATTCGAGTATATATTTTTTTTTGTGTGCTTTGAGTAAGTATTTTAGAAAGTAAATTTTTCTTATTAATTTTTTTGTGTTTAGTATAGTCCTGAAGAAGAATTAGAATTTATTAAGATGGATATTAATTTGAAATTTATGGAAATGGATTAAGTGGCATTGACACATAAGTTAATTTAAGTGTCAATGTGTAGCATAAGATGAGTGCATGGCAAAGTGGTGTTGGCGCATGAGCTAGTGCATGAGGGTGAAGGTTCGAATCCCTTAAATAGCAATTAGGTGGCTTTTATTTTTGGTTTTCCTAGCATGTGTCGGCCAAGCTCATTTATGGTAAGTGTTGACCATGTTATTTTTGGTTAGTATATCAAAGGAATAAGGAAATTGTTAACTTAAGGAAGGGAATCAAGAAATAAGGAAAGATGTGGAGATATGAGGCAAGAATCAAGGAAATTATGGAAACAATATCTTGGCCAATGGACCATGCATGTGGACGGCAATATGGCTAGGGGGAGCCAAATTTTTGGTGATAGTTTGGCTAGGAATTTTAGTCTTTTATTTTGGTCATTTTTTTGTTTTGTGCTTAGTTTTGCAAATTCTCTCAACCTCTTTCTCCCTTGGCCGAATTTGTGCATTGGTAAGCCTTAAAATTTTTACCATTTGGTCATTTTTGTTTATTGCTTTAGTACTTGTTTTGTGCCTTTCCTTTGAGTGCCGAAAATCACCTACACCAAAAGCCATTCTTTCTCTCTTTTTTTTACCATTGACGAATATACACCTCTCTTAAAGCTCATCTCTTTCTTTCTTTTCTTCTATTCTCTTTGAAATCAAAGCAACATCATCACCATTTTCTCTTATTTTATTTCTTTTCAATCGAAATTCTCTCCATCTACACTCTCATGGCCGAATGCTAATGTGCCTATAAGCCAAATTTAATTTCTTTTCCTTGAACATACATAGCCGAATCTTTCATCAATCAAACACCATTCTCAATCCTTTCTTTTCGACCGTGGAAAATAGGTAAGGGATTCTTTTTCGTTTTCGGTTAGTTTATAGTGTGGCTGATTATTGATGGTGTCATGAAGGATCATTTGGATCGAAATAATCGTTCGTTCTAGTAACGTCTTCTTTGTTACTCTTTAGTGCAATAACGGAAGTTTGGAAATCAAGAAATCGTGGGTGTCACAAAACGTTGGAATCGATTCTTGTGGTAAGGAAATCACATCTTTAAAACCTTAGAATTATTTCAATATTATTTTAGATTGGATTAACGATTTGTCCTTGAAGACATTCAAAATAGGGAAGAAAAGGGCGGTGTTTAGTCTTCGAAAGAGGGGAGGTCCCGTTATTCCCCCTAGTATAAGCAAAGGACTATTTCGGGAATCCGGGATTTTCCACCGGGTTGCGGACGTTCAACCGAGGAAAATCAACTGTTCGAAGTCGTTCGTACTCCCGAACCATTATTCGTTCGTGGGTTCGATTCGGTTAGCGAACCATCAATCGGGGAGAAATCGCAAGTAGAAGTATTACGAAAATCCGAGGGTAAAATTTCTAGATCGTTATATTTAGACCGATTTTATTATAGATTATAGTGTTCTAATTATCGCGATACGTATAGGTGTTGAAGAGCGGGAAAGTGTAGTTCTCTCAATAACCAGGTGTGTAACTTCACACTCATTTTCGGGTTAGACATCAAGTTGTGAGTACTGTGCTAAAATCGTAAAAATAGTAAAAACGGGAAAAATACGTAGTAATTCATATTTTGAGTAAATGCATGAAAACGGTTAAAATCGAGAAAAATCGAAAAAACGCTAGATTGATAAATTGGGCCAAAATACTCTAGTTCGATAAATTGGGCCAAAATACTCTAGTTCGATAAATTGGGCCAAAATACTCTAGTTCGATAAATTGGGCCAAAATACTCTAGTTCGATAAATGGGCCAAAGCCCACTAAACTGTTAAATGGGCAAATTACTAAATTATTATTTTATGGGCCAAATGAAATGTTTATTGATAAACCCACCGATGTTATGAATTAAAAAAAGATATTATATGACTATATTTTGTTATACACGCATGCATGGGGTGGGATATATGAAGAGAAGAATGGCCAGTTGCCAAAAATCTAGTTCGGTGGTTCTGCCACAATTCGGCTCAATGCCTCTAGTTCGGTGGCTCTGCCACAAATTTGGCTAAATGCCTCTAGTTCGGTGACAATGTCACAATCTAGTTCGGTAGTGCACTACAAAATTATTTAAAGGCTTAATGCCTATGATTGGTGTGTTTGGCGGGGTGGGTTGACTTGATCCCCACAGGTGTGTTGGTTGGTACGGGGGTGTTAGCGGATGGAAAATTAGGTTTGGTTGGGAAATTCATTTTACATACATTTTTAAATTATGTTATTTCATTTATGATATATTGTTGAATTCTGTAATTGGGCTCAAGCTCAGCATAATATCTTGACGATCTGGCCCAATAATGGTGGTAAGTGAGTTGCACACTGAGTTCTTTGTAACTCACCCAATTTTATTAACCATTTCAGGTAATGGCAATTGATGTGGACTTGGGCCGGAGATGACTTGGTGGAGGCCATACTACGAACTTGGGTTTTATAAACTATTAACTTTATTTAAGTTTTATTTAATTATTATTATGAGTTTGATGTAATAAGGCCTCTTATTATGTTTTATGGATTTTGTTGTGTGGATGGGTTTGATTTTATTTCAAATACTTAATATGGTTTTATCTTAAATATATTCAGTTTTCTTTAAACATTAGTTTTACAACAATTTTTGGACACTTAAATTATTTTAAATTCTTTCAAAATTCTTTGAAATTATCTTAAGATTTTGATTTTTATATTTCAACAATAAACAAGTATTTCTTGATTCACAAATTTCAAATCCTCGAACTAAATTTTATTAAACTCTATTTCCAAAAAGTTTTGTAGCACTATTTACTTTAATCACTCGAGAATAAATAAATGTTGATTGGTGTGACAAACCAAATCTTGTCTAAACGCATAGACCGGGTTTGGGTTGTTACATTTAATGGTATCAGAGCCCAGTTTCAAAACTCGGCTGTGGTTTGGGTTCAATAAAGAATATTTGTTTGAAAAACAATTTAAATTTCTAGACTTTTGATTTAAAAGTAGTATGGCACCATGAGCATCCCGCGCCAAGTCAAGTAAGTATCTGTATACTGATTGTTATTATCATTGTGATATGATTGTAAGAAACACTAGAACTTCTAGTTTTAGGTGTTGAAAACCATAGAGATTGAACATCGTTAATAAACAACTGAAATATTATTCTGATTCATAAAACTCTTAATCAGATAAATCGAATTAGTCGCTATGAGCATAGGACGTGGTCGTGGACGCGGTAGACGTGGCGTGGTATTAGGAGAGGTGTTAGACGTGGCCGTGGTAGAGGACGATGTTAGGGCGCAACTGTGCCGGGTCATATGCCGGAAATGGATGCACCTGCGTCACTCGAGAGTGAGACGGGATCACATGACCACATGGATGAAGATAATGCTGTGACACGAGCAATGCTGCGAGTACTTGAAAGGGTCGCTGGATCCAGAACTGGACCAACAGCTCGTGGGTCAATATCGGAGCGATTGAAATCAAGTGGAGCTGAGGTTTTCAGAGGTGTCTCTGGTGTAGCTCCCAATGTCGCTGAATATTGGCTTGAGGCAGTAGGAGCGAATTATGGACGATCTTGAGTGCACTGTGGAACAAAAGCTAAGAGGAGCGGTATCTTTGTTAAGGGACGAAGCTTACCAATGGTGGCTTACTATCCGAGAGGCCTGATGCTGCATTAGTTAATTGGGAATTCTTCAAGGCTTCCTTTCAAGGGAAATATGTGGGAACAAGCTATGTGGATGCCCGAAGGAAGGAATTCTTGAACCTGGTGCAAGGAAATAAGACGGTGGCCGCATATGAGGCTGAGTTCTTACGTTTGAGTCGCTATGCTCGAACGATAGTGGCAACGGATCATGAGCATTGTGTACGCTTTGAGGATGGTTTAAAGGATGAGTTGCGGGTTCTGATAGCCCCACAACAAGTTAGAACTTTTGCCGCGCTTGTGGAGAAGGCCAAGATAGCCGAAGAGGCTAAGAATTCGAAACGTCAGAATCAGGAGTAAGTTCGAAGCAAGAGAGATATGAAGTATTCGGGTTCTTCGAAAAGATTCGAAGAGGCCCCGGAATGAGGAACCAGCTCAAGGAAGAACACCAGTAGCTGTTAATCAGAATCGAGACTGTGCTAATTGTGGGAAAAGACATTCTGGAGAATGCTGGAGGAAAACGGGTGCTTGCTATAAATGTGGATCAACGGATCATCAATATAGGAGTTGCCCTCGACGTATGGATACAACTCAAGAAGTTCGTACTGATGCACCACCGGCAAGAGGAGCTCAGCAACTGCCGAGAGGTCGTGGACCAGGTCGTGGTGGTAATGGGGCTGGACGTGGTCAAGGTGCAGCGGGTCGAGGCAATGGTCCTAGAGGCAACACGGGTGCAAGACAGCCAGGATTGGTGTATGCAGTCAGACGTCGTGAGGATGGTAATGCACCTGATGTGATTACTGGTACGTTCTTCATTTCTGATGTACCCGTTATTGCCTTGATAGATATTGGTTCTACCCATTCGTATGTTGCTAGCACCATAACTGGCAACTTGAATTTAGAATCTGAAATTTCCGATATTGAGATGAAGGTAATTAGCCCCTTAGGACATTCGGTGTTGGTTAATAAACTATTTAGAGACGTGCCCTTAGGAATTCAAGGAGAAACATTCCTGGCAGATTTGATGGAATTGCCTTTTGGCGAATTCGATATCATTCTGGGCATGGATTGGTTGGTTAAGCACCGGGTGCAACTGGATTGTGCTGAAAAGCGGATGTCGATAAGAACTGCAGAGGATAAGGAGATAGTTATGATAGGCGAGCGGAGAAATTACTTGGCAAACGTGATTTCTGCGTTAAAGGCGGAAAAGTTGATGCGAAAAGGGTGCGAAGCATTTTTAGCATTTATTAGTGCTTTAGATGCCAGAGAGCTGTCAGTAGAAGATGTGAGAACTGTGAAGGAGTTCCCTGATGTTTTTCCCGAAGAACTTCCTGGTGTACCTCCAGATCGGGAAGTGGAATTTGGTATTGAGCTTTTGCCCGGAACTGCTCCAGTGTCCATTGCTCCTTATAGAATGGCACCGAAGGAGTTGTCGGAGCTTAAAGCTCAAATTCAAGAACTGCTAGATCGGGGTTTTATTCGACCGAGTGTGTCTCCATGGGGAGCACCGGTTTTGTTTGTTAAGAAGAAGGATGGGTCGATGCGTATGTGTATCGATTATAGGCAATTGAATAAGCTGACGATCAAGAATCGATACCCTCTGCCGAGAATTGATGACCTGTTTGATCAATTGAAGGGAGCTTCTGTTTTCTCCAAAATTGATTTAAGGTCGGGTTATCACCAGCTTAAGGTGAAAGAAGCGGATATTCACAAGACAGCATTCCGAACCCGTTACGGACACTATGAGTTTTTGGTGATGCCGTTTGGGTTGACCAATGCACCAGCTGCATTTATGGATATGATGAACCGGGTCTTTCAACCATTTTTAGACCGGTTTGTGGTGGTATTCATAGATGACATTCTGGTTTATTCAAGGAATGAAGAAGAGCATGACTCGCATTTGCGAATTGTATTGCAGTTGCTTCGAGATAATCAATTGTATGCCAAATTCAGTAAATGTGAATTTTGGTTAAGAGAAGTGACTTTCTTGGGTCATGTGGTTTCAGCCGAAGGAATAAGGGTGGATCCTCGGAAGATTGAGGCTGTATTGGATTGGAAACCACCGAAGTCAGTGGCTGAAATTTGGAGTTTCTTGGGTTTAGCTGGTTACTATAGACGCTTTGTTGAGGGGTTTTCGTTGATTGCTGCACCCCTAACTAAGCTTTTGCGAAAGGGAGTACCGTTTATATGGGCTGATAAGCAGCAAGAAAGTTTCGAGAAATTGAAGAAGATTTTGACGGAAGCGCCAGTTCTGATTCAACCTGAGGCTGGAAAGGAGTTTACAGTTTATTGTGATGCGTCGCATACGGGATTAGGTTGCGTATTGATGCAAAGTGGGAAAGTGGTAGCTTATGCTTCTCGTCAGTTGAGACCGCACGAAGTAAACTACCCTACTCATGATTTAGAGTTAGCAGCAGTGGTGTTTGCCTTAAAGATTTGGAGGCATTACCTATATGGTGAAAAGTCTATCACCTATACGGATCACAAGAGTCTTAAGTATCTTCTCTCTCAGAAGGAATTAAACTTGAGACAACGAAGATGGGTGGAGCTGTTAAAGGACTATGATTTCTCAATTGAGTATCATCCTGGAAAGGCTAATGTGGTGGCGGACGCATTAAGTCGTAAGGTGATATCTGATTTGAGAGCTATGTTTGCTCATTTGAGTTTGTATGAGGATGGTAGTTTGATAGCGGAACTTCAAGTGAAGCCTCTGTGGTTGGATCAAATCAAGGAAAAACAGATATTAGATGAGAAGTTGGGACTTTTAATTCAACAGGTGGAAAATGGTGAGATAGAGGATTTTGGTATAAATTCAGAAGGTGTGTTGTGCTTTCGTGGAAGAGTCTGTATGCCTAAGGATTCAGATCTGAGGCAAATGATTTTGAGGGAGGCGCATAGTAGCCCTTATGCTATGCATCCCGGAGGAAACAAGATGTACCGGGATCTTCGCGAACAGTATTGGTGGCCTGGATTGAAGCGTGAGATTTCAGAATTTGTGGGAAAATGTTTAACTTGTCAGCAAGTGAAAGCGGAGCATCAATTGCCGTCAGGTCTTTTGCAACCAGTTAAGATTCCTCTTTGGAAATGGGAGCGAATAACAATGGATTTTGTTAGTGGGTTACCTTTAACACCTACTAAGAAAAGTTCTGTTTGGGTAATTGTTGATCGTTTGACGAAGACTGCTCATTTCCTACCAGTTCGTACGGATTACTCGTTGCAGAAGTTGGCGAAGCTGTATGTATCTGAAATCGTGAGGTTGCATGGGGTACCCGTGTCGATTATATCGGATAGGGATCCTAGGTTTACATCCCGATTTTGGAAAGCTTTGCATGAAGCTCTGGGAACAAAGCTTAACTTTAGTACGGCTTTTCATCCTTAGTCAGATGGTCAGTCGGAGAGAGTGATTCAAATTCTAGAAGACATGTTAAGAGGATGTGTAATCAACTTCAAAGGTAGTTGGGAGGATTTTCTACCGTTGGCAGAATTTTCTTACAACAACAGCTACCAGTCTAGCATTCAGATGGCACCCTACGAGGCATTGTATGGTCGTAGGTATCGTTCCCCTATCTGTTGGACTGAGTTGGGCGATCGACAGATGTTAGGACCTGAGATGATTTCTAAAACGGAAGAAAAAGTGAAAGCTATTCGAGCACGGTTAAAGGAAGCTTCGGATAGACAGAAGTCGTATGCGGATCTGAAGCGTAAGGATATCGAGTATGTCGTGGGGGATCAAGTTTTCTTGAAGGTCTCACCTTGTAAGAAGATTTTCAGATTCGGGAAGAAGGGCAAATTGAGTCCTAGATACATTGGACCTTATCGTGTGGTGAAGCGAATTGGTCCAGTGGCCTATCAGATTGAATTACCTTTGGAATTGAGCGAAATTCATAATGTTTTCCATGTGTCCATGTTGAGGCGCTATAGATCGGATCCTTCGCACATAGTATCGGTAGAAGAAGTGGAGTTGAAGTCAGACTTGTCTTTTGAGGAGGAACCAGTGGAAATCTTAGCCGAGATGTTAAGGTGCTAAGAAAGAAGACTGTGCCGTTGGTCAAAGTGTTATGGCATAACCACGGAGTGGAGGAAGCTACGTGGGAGCCTGAGGATGCAATTCGGCAACAATACCCTCATCTTTTTCAACCAGGTAAATTTCGAGGACGAAATTTTCTTTAAGGAGGGTAGAGTTGTAACACCCTGAAAATTCGAGTATATATATTTTTTTTGTGTGCTTTGAGTAAGTATTTTAGAAAGTAAATTTTTCTTATTAATTTTTTTTGTGTTTAGTATAGTCCTGAAGAAGAATTAGAATTTATTAAGATGGAATAATATTAAATTTTGAGAATTTATGGAAATGGATTAAGTGGCATTGACACATAAGTTAATTTAAGTGTCAATGTGTAGCATAAGATGAGTGCATGGCAAAGTGGTGTTGGCGCATGAGCTAGTGCATGAGGGTGAAGGTTCGAATCCCTTAAATAGCAATTAGGTGGCTTTTATTTTTGGTTTTCCTAGCATGTGTCGGCCAAGCTCATTTATGGTAAGTGTTGACCATGTTATTTTTGGTTAGTATATCAAAGGAATAAGGAAATTGCTAACTTAAGGAAGGGAACAAGAAAATAAGGAAAGATGTGGAGATATGAGGCAAGAATCAAGGAAATTATTATGGAAACAATATCTTGGCCAATGGACCATGCATGTGGACGGCAATATGGCTAGGGGGGAGCCGAATTTTTGGTGATAGTTTGGCTAGGAATTTTAGTCTTTTGTTTTTGTCATTTTTTTGTTTTGTGCTTAGTTTTGCAAATTCTCTCAACCTCTTTCTCCCTTGGCCGAATTTGTGCATTGGTAAGCCTTAAAATTTTTACCATTTGGTCATTTTTGTTTATTGCTTTAGTACTTGTTTTGTGCCTTTCCTTTGAGTGCCGAAAATCACCTACACCAAAAGCCATTCTTTCTCTCTTTTCTTTTTACCATTGACGAATATACACCTCTCTTAAAGCTCATCTCTTTCTTTCTTTTTCTTCTATTCTCTTTGAAATCAAAGCAACATCATCACCATCTTTTCTCTTATTTTATTTCTTTTAAATCGAAATTCTCTCCATCTACACTCTCATGGCCGAATGCTAATGTGCCTATAAGCCAAATTTATTTTCTCTTTTTCCTTAAACATACATAGCCGAATCTTTCATCAATCAAACACCATTCTCAATCCTTTCTTTTCGACCGTGGAAAATAGGTAAGGGATTCTTTTTCGTTTTCGGTTAGTTTATAGTGTGGCCGATTATTGATGGTGTCATGAAGGATCATTTGGATCGAAATAATCGTTCGTTCTAGTAACGTCTTCTTTGTTACTCTTTAGTGCAATAACGGAAGTTTGGAAATCAAGAAATCGTGGGTGAGACAAAACGTTGGAATCGATTCTTGTGGTAAGGAAATCACATCTTTAAAACCTTAGAATTATTTCGATATTATTTTAGATTGGATTAACGATCTTTGTCCTTGAAGACATTCAAAATAGGGAAGAAAAGGGCGGTGTTTAGTCTTCGAAAGAGGGGAGGTCCCGTTATTCCCCCTAGGTATAAGCAAAGGACTCTTTCGGGAATCCGGGATTTTCCACCGGGTTGCGGACGTTCAACCGAGGAAAATCAACTGTTCGAAGTCGTTCGTACTCCCGAACCATTATTCGTTCGTGGGTTCGATTCGGTTAGCGAACCATCAATCGGGGAGAAATCGCAAGTAGAAGTATTACGGAAATCCGAGGGTAAAATTTCTAGATCGTTATATTTAGACCGATTTTATTATTAGATTATAGTGTTTTAATTATCGCGATACGTATAGGTGTTGAAGAGCGGGAAAGTGTAGTTCTCTCAATAACCAGGTGTGTAACTTCACACTCATTTTCGGGTTAGACATCAAGTTTTGAGTACTGTGCTAAAATCGTAAAAATAGTAAAAACGGGAAAAATACGTAGTTATTCATATTTTTGAGTAAATGCATGAAAACGGTTAAAATCGAGAAAAATCCAAAAAAAACTGCTAGATTGATAAATTGGGCCAAAATACTCTAGTTCGATAAATTGGGCCAAAATACTCTAGTTCGATAAATTGGGCCAAAATACTCTAGTTCGATAAATGGGCCAAAGCCCACTAAACTGTTAAATGGGCAAATTACTAAATTATTATTTTTATGGGCCAAATGAAATGTTTATTGATAAACCCACCGATGTTATGAATTAAAAAAAAAGATATTATATGACTATATTTTGTTATACACGCATAATTGCATGGGGTGGGATATATGAAGAGAAGAATGGCTAGTTGCCAAAAATCTAGTTCGGTGGTTCTGCCACAATTCGGCTCAATGCCTCTAGTTCGGTGGCTCTGCCACAAATTTGGCTAAATGCCTCTAGTTCGGTGACAATGTCACAATCTAGTTCGGTAGTGCACTACAAAATTATTTAAAGGCTTAATGCCTATGATTGGTGTGTTTGGCGGGGTGGGTTGACTTGATCCCCACAGGTGTGTTGGTTGGTACGGGGGTGTTAGCGGATGGAAAATTAGGTTTGGTTGGGAAATTCATTTTACATACATTTTTAAATTATGTTATTTCATTTATGATATATTGTTGAATTCTGTAATTGGGCTCAAGCTCAGCATAATATCTTGACGATCTGGCCCAATAATGGTGGTAAGTGAGTTGCACACTGAGTTCTTTGTAACTCACCCAATTTTATTAACCATTTCAGGTAATGGAAATTGATGTGGACTTGGGCCGGAGATGACTTGGTGGAGGCCATACTATGAACTTGGGTTTTATAAACTATTAACTTTATTTAAGTTTTTATTTTAATTATTATTATGAGTTTGATGTAATAAGGCCTCTTATTATGTTTTTATGGATTTTGTTGTGTGGATGGGTTTGATTTTATTTCAAATACTTAATATGGTTTTATCTTAAATATATTCAGTTTTCTTTAAAATATTAGTTTTACAACAATTTTTGGACACTTAAATTATTTTAAATTCTTTCAAAATTCTTTGAAATTATCTTAAGATTTTGACTTTTATATTTCAACAATAAACAAGTATTTCCTTGATTCACAAATTTCAAATCCTCGAACTAAATTTTATTAAACTCTATTTCCAAAAAGTTTTGTAGCACTATTTTACTTTAATCACTCGAGAATAAATAAATGTTTGATTGGTGTGACAAACCAAATCTTGTCTAAACGCATAGACCGGGTTTGGGTTGTTACATTTGGACTACAAGCCCAAATATTTCACGTTTAGAAAATTCAATTATGCTTGAATTGTGTCTTTCCATTTTGGAAAATATTTTCTATTTTTACATTCCTCAAAAGATTTAGCCTCGGGATCCTCATTTTCTTTTTCTATTTCAATAGCAACATTATAAGCAAAATTGTTGTTGGCAACTATATTTTTTCGGTTCCATCTTTTTCTCGTATTGACTTAACTTATCGAGATTTCTTTATTTTCATCATTTTTATTTTCACTTCTAGGTACTTGAATCTCTTCTTGAGTTTTATAATTAGTTATGTCATAGGTCTCTTTAGGATCCCCCACCTCCACTATATGACTATCTTGAATATTTACTCATTTCCTTTTACGAGGGTTTTTATTTTTGAAACCGACTGGTCTTCCATGCTTTAAGCATGGATTACTTTCTTTTGTACTAAGAGTTTGCCCTATTGGGACATCAATCCGTGTCGGAGCATTTTCAGCTAGTATGTGAGATTTTGTAATTCTCTTTAGGTCAGTAAATGAATATGGCAGTTGATTTGTAAAATAAATTATCTGATGAACTTCTGGTTCATATTGCTTTGTATGAGGATCTTAGACAATGATAATTCATTTCAAGTACTTTATTCATCCAACTTTTTATTCTCTCCCCCTAATGTTGGGAATGTTGTTTCATCAAAGTGGCAATCAACAAATCGTGCAGTAAATAAATCTTTAGCTAATGGTTCAACATACTTAATTATAGAAAGAGGTTCATACCCAACGTATATTCCCAATCTCTTTTGAGGACTCATCTTTGTGCATTGTAGTGGATCAATTGGAACATATATCTCACATCAAAAAATTCTAAGATAGGAAGTATTTAGCTCATGACTAAAAGTCAAATGTAATGGGGAGTATTTATATTTTATTGGCTTGATTTTTACAACATGTAAATCAACACAATCTCATTTTGTAATAAGAAGCTTTGTTTTCATAAGTAATGGTTTAGCTATTAGTTGGAGGCATTTGATAAATGATTCAACTAAACCATTTTATGTATGAACATGAACTACAGGATGTCCATCTTTTATCCCAATTGACATACAATAATTATTGAAATTTTGGAACGTAAACTCACTAGCATTAGCAAGATGAATTGTTTTAATTGCATAATCTGAAATTAATCATTTAAACAAGCAATCTTGCAAGCGATAGGTTGCGAGTTGATAACACATGTGGTTATTTTCTAGATGCATCTACCAAAATCATATAATATCACAACCATCCACATGGTGGATGAATGAACCCATATTCATTGAAAAATGCAAGACATTAAATCTCAGCTTTAGCTAGTGAGTTTGTAATAATCAATTATCATTGAAAATAAGCAACATATGAGAATTCTTTAAGTTAAAGAAACTTCTAGTTTCTTAATGAATGTCCATATGAATTCTCAATTAATTTTTGCATCATATACGATCCAAAATGGTCTAATTGGTCAATCCAAGTAGTAAATGTATTTGTATCAGTAAACTTTTGGTTTACTTTAACATGCTTTTCAATTGTACTAATAATGTTAATATAAATTTTGAAAATTGTTAATTTTATTGTCATTCCTTTTACTTTGTATGCACATATAAACAATATTGTGACATTTAATTCTAGAAATGTCTACATCATTATGAAGTCCATAATGTCATTAACTTAATAAAAGAAATATAATTTGCAAACAATTACTTGTAATATTTACTTTAAAGAATATGCCAAAAACTTTAAATGTCCAAATTGACTTTAATGATCAAAAGTGATTATAAAATTTGTTATATTTATTGTAGACATTCACTTTAAGGAATGTGCAAAAAATAATTCAGGCAATAATGCAAGTGTATATCATATTCTTTACCAATAAAATTATATAGATATCATCCGTTTCTGTAACGCCCCGAATTTGGGCCTATTAGGCTTTGGGTCTCATAAAATTTTTAAGTGAGCAAGAAAATGACAAATGACATGACGACTTTAAAGGTTTAATGAATTTGGAGTGTCTAGGTGTGTTGGAGAAGCTCTAGGCTCGAGTTTTGTGGTGGAGGATTTTTTATTTAATTAATTAAGGAATCAGAGTTGTGAGTAGTGGGCTTTTAAATAAAAATAAGTGAAAAATGGCACAAAGAAGCCTGTGGTGAAATGGCTAAGTGACGCCACTAGGGTGTAGAGAGGTGGCGACATATGCATGCAGGAAGGTTTGAGGTTCGAGTGCTAGCTTAGCTTTATTTTGGAGTTTAATTTTAGGCTTCTAGAAGGCTGGAAGTGGCGTGTAGAGGGACTCTAAGGAGAAGTGATCAGTAGAGAGAATTTAGGAGAAGGATAAGGGAGATATCATGGAGAAAAATTAGGAGATGAGTAGTGGATGAAGTGGTGCCGAATTGGACTTTAAGGGTGGCTAAGTTCCGGCTATAGGCTATATAAATATGTGTGTGTCGATTCTGGGGTCCTAGGTAATGCCGAATTTTCCATTCTTTTTCTTTTCCTTGCCGAAACCTTATTTTTCCACAACTGAAAATACCTTGCCTTGTTGCCAAAATCTCCTATAGCCGAATCTCTTTTTGCCGAATACTCTCATAGCCAAACTCTTTTTTTGCCGAAGTATCATCATCTTCTCTTGTCGAAATCCCTATTAGTGCCAAATCTTTGTTGTTTTCCTCTATCACAAATTGATTGTTATCTACTAGCAGTCAAGGTTAAAAGCCGAATCTCGTTCAGTAGCTATCTAGGCCGCAGGATCAAAAGTGGATTCGGTAAGTATTCAGTTAACCTCTTAGTGTGTTTTGTTAAAAGCCAAAGGGCTATCTAACTTCTCATTGTCGTTAATCTTGTATTAACAAGGGTAAGGTTCAAAGATCGCAAGCGTGGTAAGGATCGTTAGCAAAGTGTAAGTGTACTTAACTCGATTATGGTTTAAGTAAATGGCCGAATGTGAGTATGGTCTATAGGGGTGACTTGTGTGGATTATGAGTCACTCGAAGTTTGATGGTGTATGTGTGAATGTAGATCTAGGGGATACTCGTGATTAGTAGCTAAGGAATGGCTATTAGAACTCAGTGGCACATGGTAAGGTTACGGTGAGGTTTCAGTTTTTGATAAAGTGTGTATTAAGCCAAGATTAATTGTTAAGTGATGACTATTGTAGGTTCGTGATTAAGGGGTTTATAGCATGTCACAGTAACCAGGTGTGTACAAACACTACACACACACGATATCGGCAATGCCGAAAAGCCGAAAGTGGCTAAACGGGCCCGGTGGGCCCTGAGGCTAAGTTTGATGAAATTGATTGATTTGGTTATATGAATTGAGTTAGTCATGCATGTTACATGATCTGGAATTGTTTTGGGCCTAATAAGCCATATGAATGAGATCTGGGCCTAATGGGCCATAAGGATGTGATTTGGGCTTAATGGGCTATATGAACATGAAATGGGCTTGATGGGCTTTATGGCGACGTAGACAAGTATGCTAGGGTTTAATGGACTTTAGGCCTAGTTCTGAACAACTCTTAAACCGCATAAGACTTAATTTAATAATCAACATGTCCGGGGACAAGTCGCTGGGTTAGAGTGTGACAATGGACATATGCGTGTCTAGGATTGGATCTAAGGAGAGCTTGGTACTTAAGCGGTCCTAGCGATCCACCTCCTCTTCTCTGGAATCCTACCTGGTGCGTATTGTCTGTTCATTTTAGCCCAAGGACTTGTTAATGGGCCAAAGTTCATAACTAAAACCCGAGAGGGACCAAAATACCCCTGATTTGAAAAATTACCAAATACCCTTAGTTTGAAAGATTACCAAATCCCCCTGGTTTGAAAATTACCAAAATATCCTTAGATTTGCAAAATTACTAAAATACCCCTAAATTGTAAAATTACCAGAATACCCTTGATTTGCAGAGTTACCAAAACATCCCTTATTTACAAAATTTTCAAAATACCCCTGTTTTGCAAAATTACCTAAATACCTCTGTAGAGTAGATTTAAAAAAATACCCTTGGGTAGTGAAATGACTAAAATACCCCTAAGTGTCGAATGTGTGAAAATGTGTATGTTGCATTCATGAAATATATGTTGCACTTGGGTGGGTTTTGATGATACGGAGGAAGATATGTGAGGATCGCATAGTCGCTTGACGACCGTTTATCCACCGGTGGCTTCAAGCCCATTAAATATTTAGCAGCTTTGCTGCAACGTTTGAGTAGTGCCGCTATTGGTGCTACCTTTGGAGTGTAGGGATAGGTGGATTGATATTTATATCCCCACAGGAGTGTAGGGTTGGAAGGGAAATGGAGTGCAGGGTTGGATTTGGGATGGGTGCATTGCATTCATGTGATACTGATGTGATGTGAGGTCATTGCGGGCTAAGGCCCAAGACCACTGTTTTTTATAGGGCTTAGGCCCAATGTAATAATTGTATGTTGATTAGATTACCAAGGGTCGTACACACTGAGTTTCGAAAGTCACACCCTTTTTATTAAATGTTTCAGGTGATCCTCAATAAACGGCTCGACGTGGAAGAGGACTCGGAGGTGGCCACACTGCAAGCAGTTCTTGATTTGTTTTGAACGACTTAGTTTTAAATTACTTTGTTTCCGTTGGGTTATAATAAGGCCTTGTACTCCGATTTGACTTTAGATTTTGAGTTTTGTTGTTTTTGTTTCAACTGTTTACTTAATTGTTGAACCTGGATAAATTTCTTAAATTTAAACATGGGCTCTTATCATTACTTAGCAAGATTCAAGGATTTTGGGCTTTTAGGCCTTAAAATTTTAACTTAGCAAAATCGTTTTGAATTATCCCTTTGATGTGACATTCCCGGATTCGGCCATAACATTTGGGCCGGGTCTGGGGGTGTTACAGCTTTATTGAATGATTAGTTAGTATAAATCATTGATCATTATGTTCTAAAAATAAACATGAAGGAACATTTCGAATCATCCATCTTTTTTTTTATTATTATCTATTTGTCAATAATGACAATAGGTTCCCTTTTTATAATTGTTATGTATTATTACATTTACTTCGGGGAATGGAGCAGAACCAGTGGAACAAATAACTCATTATTTTGTTTAGCCATAAGAAAGCATGAGATCAATTCAAAATACTTTAAAAACACTTTTTACAAGAGTTTTAAATCTTTAATTAACTAGAAAGAAATAGTTAATTCATGCATGGAGTTTATTGTAAATCAAATGTATGGATAAAATTTACATGTAAAATACTAAACTTGATATAATTCTAGTGCTAGCAAAAATTTCATAAACCATTGTAGACATGCATGAAATATACTTCAAAAGAATACATTTCATGTTCATTAAAACCTTTCCACTTATAATTGTTTATATCATTTCTCTAAATAATTAATGAATTGAATAATATAAAGCGTATGAATAATATAAAGCGTATGAACTACCTTAACATCTCTACAAAAGTAACAAGTTTTTTAGGGTTGTATAGTAAGAAAAAAAATACAAGGAATTTACAAAATCAAACCACACAACCTTTTTTTTATGCTTCTTATCAAACAACAATTGGTTGATACAAACAAGGTGCATAGAAACGCTAATGGCCAAATTAATATAGTAATACTCATTTTTAAGTTTATAAAAATGTTTCCAACCAAAATAATTAAATAATTAAAAAAAACAACAACTATACTTAAAATTCTATATTAGAATTAACCCAAAAATCAATTTAGGTATTCCTCAGAATTTATCATTAAAATGACTTTAAACAAACATGTTTGATGTGAAATAATATTTGATTGTTTGGTGTGAGAGAATCTTGATTTTATTAATATAGGTAATAACTTCAGTCATTGTTTATTAAGGGAATTTCAAACAATATCAAAGTCCAAAAACACATTATGTCTAGAATTTAGAAAACTTATATATATAAATTGAAACTATCAAATAAATATATAAAACAACTAGTTTAATGATGACTAAGAACCGATGCAAGGTCAAATATTATGATGAACCTTAGGCCTTGAATAATAAAAATGATCGATAATGTTATGAACCGTGATTTAAAAATCTACCAATTTATAACATTAAAATTAATCTATCACCTTTCAGATATAATTACCAAGTAATTATCAAATAGCATATAAGGAAAACAAATTTTTATGAACAAAAATACAGGTACATATAAGCATGTAATGTGATAAGTGAAATCTACCTCAATTTTTTTCTTCTACGAAAGTTTTAATAGCAACTTTCTTGTTCAACGTTGAGTCTTAATGATTTTATCAAAAAGTAAGCAAATTCAAATTCATCGATAGAAAACTTTTATTTCAAAATAACTTATATGATACTAAGACACCCTAATGTCCAGAGCATTGAATCAAAATACATACTGATATTAAATCTTTCACCATTTGTCTAAGATCATAAAAAAATAAGTTAACCAAAACAATTATAATTGATCATGAATTAGCTAAAAAAATAGATATGAAACATTAAATAAAAGAAAATTCCTATAAAAACTTTGTATCTTGTTGTCTAAGATCTTGGAAATCATAAAGGATAATTTTGATTTTTGATAAAAGGAACTATCACTTTCACACCTGGTTCCTATTAAAGCCCAAAATTAAGAAAGAGTTGGGAGTTAATTGAATAATATAGAAAGTCGACGGGCTTTCTTGAAAAGTCTGGAAAATTTTGTGGCTAATTGGAAATCAGTTGGATCCCAATTCTAGTTTAGTTAAGTTGGAACCAACTTGTTCCTTAGTGGGAGGCACAATGATTGGCAAGGGATGATGAAGACCATGCGTAAAAGGATATATATATGTGTGTTGGTGAATGTGGAAAGGGTTATTTTCTCAAATGTGTTTAAGTTTTCTTCCCTTTTGCATCATCTTCTTCGATTGATCTGAAGAAGAGAAAGTCATGGAGAGCTCTGCATGGGACAGTAATTGTGAGACGAGAGTCCGGAAAGTAGAGAAACCTAGTAAATCTATAAGCTCCTAAGCCTTTATAAACTAGTGAATTAGAGAAAGAGGGAAGTAAAGACTTTTTGCAAGTCTCTGTACTATATTGGATTCTGGGTTTTAAGGGGTTAATATTTTCAGTTTAACCGATATGTGGTTGTCATGCTTAGCTGCCAGGACAAATGAGGCTCTGGCTTTTGGAAAATTTAACTTGTCGAGGATGAATGAGTTTAGGTGAGATTCTACACTCCACTTTAGGTTTTTTTGTTGTGTTGGAATGGTCTATTCGTATAGCTATTGTGATTTCAGTCTAAATTCCATTGATGTGTGTGATCACAATGAATGAGTAGGCTAATCATGCATTATGCTATGGAAAATATGAATGCTTGCAAGTATGCTCTCAGCATGTAAAATGCAGTTTGTACTATCATATTGGTATATGGTGTACTATATTTTGTAGAAATAAGTGCATTGTTATGTGTGTAAAGCATGTTTTTATTGTATGTGAACTATGGAGGAAATTAGCTTGACTGGGTAGACGAATATAGGGAAAGATGACGTAATGGAGAAATGGGAGGATTGTGTTGGGACTTAAGGGAGTTGGGCGATATCGTGGAATGGTTATCTATTGTCTCGCTAGAATGACACCATGACGAAAATTATCGATTGGTCCTTCGAGGCGACATCGTGACGTTGGTTTATAGGTTCCATATAGCAACACCGTGATGACGATCTGTAGGCTTTATGGGGAGACACCGTGACAACGGTATATAGGCTCTACAGAACGACATCTCGAAAGAGGTTTAAAGACTTTCAAAGTCATTAAAAATGGGATAACTGGTCTGGACAATAAACATGAGATAGTTCGCCAGGATACTAAGTAGGACGTCTGTCAGCGCACAAAAAGGGAAATCACTGTATGACTTGTACAATGAGTAGTTTGACAAAATGAGTGTGGCATGTTTGTGAAAGCGAACAGGCATGGTAATGAGTGGCTTCACCAAATTTCTAAGGTAAGTGTATCTAATAGAGGCATTCTAACACGAGTGTATGTGAGAAGAATGAGGAATTCCTTTAAAGTGTGGGTAAATAGGTATTCGCCATTAGAGTCTGTCAAAGTTGGCGAGCAAACTAGCTTTAGCTGTAATAAAGCTAGATGATTATACAAGTATTATCCCTATGTATTCATGGATAAAAAGTTTGCCCGAAGAATAGGAAAGCCCGTCGAGGAATCTTTTAAGAATGAAGTTCGTGGAAGACTATTTTGGTTAGGAAGTCCATCAAGAATTAACGGAAGTCCTTCAAGACTACATGGAGTGGGGAATGTCCATTGGGACTGTCAAATGTGAAGGCCCACCTTGGGAAATCTAAGAAAGAGGTAGTCTGATAAGAACTATATGTTACTAGGAGTATTTTAGTAGAATTGTTTGAAATGGAAAAGTCCTATGAGACTAACTTGTAAGTACGAGAGGGGTGTTTAGAAAAGAACCAAATCTTGTATTTAAGGCCAGAAATGAGGATGTTAGATTGGATCATTCTCAAGGGAGGGTCTATGCAAGGGCTAAGGATAAAAGAACATAATGGTTGGGGAATATGGTGAACATATATTGAGTTTAGCATGAAATAAGTGGATTAGGGTGAGGATCCGCCGTTGTGGCGAGGACAGTTGCTAGTCTGCCAGAAGTAGTAGTCGATATTTTGCATATTTGTCTATATGGTTCTCTTTGATGAGCTGAGTCAAGAAGACGAAATGAAAGTCTGGATGGATCCAGACAAGGTTAAATCCAAGGAAAGGGTTACTTGGAATAGTACATCAACAACTAAGTCAATTGATAAGTTTGTTAACGGTGGATACGTAGAAAATATAGGTGTCAAAAATGCCATTCTAACTGTGGAATCCCCTAAAATACATATGAAGTTTTAATTCTATGCATGAAAAGGTTCTTTTTCCAACAATTTAAGAATTTTCTATGAATATCGAATTACATGAACTCACGAAGTTCATCTAGACTTATAAGTCTACTACCTTGTATATAGAAAAAATGAATGACTCAGGGTTCATGAGGAGGGAACAAGCTAGACATCGCCTGTAATGCCCCAAATTCGACGCAATTCACTGGGTTTTGATTTTGGGTGTTACTACACAAAACTTAATCATTTAACAAAAAACGTTTACAATTTTCTTATTTCTTTAAACATGTTCTTTGACATTTCAATTAAAAACTTATTGTATGAAAACAAAGGAAATAAATTAAAATAATCTTATTACAACAGGCTCAATTCAAACCTGTAAAAAATGGAAGTTTATTTATTATAGACTCGAAGGGCGTATTCCTAGACCACGACATAACTCTACCATATGCATAATAGCCCACTCTGCCACCAACTTGGTATACTCCTGGCTTCGTACCTCCAAGCGAGGTCTCTTATCAAATGCTTGAAAGGTAATAACAAATCTTATAAGTAAAGGAGTACTTAGTGAGCTCATTATAACATTACCTTGATGGATATTTTGCACTCTTGCATGAAATTTTGGGTGCCAATTATTTAGCATCATTTATTTCAACGGATAACACCATTGACCACCTCCGGATGTACCCACACCCAGGGTGTGAATATTGCAACTAAAGATATAGATTTGAGGCGGTGTCCGCAAGTGTACGGATCAGGTTGTAATATAGTTACAACGAAGTTGGTGAATACTCATAGGATCGTACCCAAAGGAGGCAAGTACTAAATTAATTTCAACCTAAACGCAAATAGAAGTAATTAGTTATTTAAATAAATTATAGTACGATAAAACATAAAAGGGAATATTTTGAGTTTTGATAAGGAAGAAAATAAAAAAAACATAAATAAAAGAGACTTAAGAAAACTAACTTATAAACTTAATCAGATCTAGACACGGGTGATTAGCTCGTTTTGGTAATCATAACTAATTACTATTTCAGGTTTCTGTTCAATCAACTAGTCGTTACCCTAGTAAGATCTCTCGATCTTCCACTAAACTAATGAGTTGACAAGGACTACTTATTACTCTACCTCATAGTCCAGACCGATTCAGGGCTAAGGTATTCACGGATAGACATACCAATTTTGGGTTAATTCCTACCTAAATGACTTCCTAGGGTGCCTAGGGATTAATCATCACACCTCCACTCGCTAATCCTCCATAAGAGGATTAGTTCCTCATGGATCTTATAAACATAGGAACTTGATAAATAACATGAACATTAAAAACAATTCAGGTAAAGAGTTTAAAAAAAATCCTGAGATATATTTGAATGGATCATGGAATCCACAATAGTTTGATCGTGTTTATAAATCACGTTCTTCGAAGAGCACAAAAGCAAAAAGAACTGAAAATAAACCTAAGGCCTAAGAGAAAGAAAAACTAGAAACTAAAATTACAAAGAAAACTTAAAGTATTGAAAGCCTTAAACAAGTGTTTTAAGAGCCTATTTATAGAGTTAGGGTTGTCGTTGTCCTCAACCCCAAGTTTACTGACATTATAGTGTTTAATTTACATTTTGCAGACCAAAACAACCCTGACTCGTAAGTGTTTCCCGTACATGACCGATGTCGCAACACCCTAGTCCCTGTGTCACGACATCGAAGGCAGTATGCATGGTTCAGGTAGCTTCAGGGGTGTATCGCGACATAAATGTAGCGACACCCAAGGCAGTATAGCAATTCTGGCATTTTTGCTCCCTATGTTGTGACATCGAACTCCCTGTGTTGTAACACAATGACCAGCTTTGAGTTTTATGCCTTTGAATGGTCTCCTGCACACTTACTAAGTACGTTAGCTCGTCTTTAGGCCTCATTCGGTCCCTAAGGTCAATAAAAGACTCAAAATGCACATTTTATTAAATTTAACTAAACTAAGAAAACATAGCTAAAACATATTAAAATTGCTTGTATTCAAGCTCTTCAAGTACGAAAACTAGTTTAATTTGCTACACCGAATTATAACAGATCAACCAAAAAATACCATACTCTTAAACTCTAGTTATCTTGCTCTTGTCCTACTCCATCTTCCTTATCTATCTAACTGAGGAATCCTTCCAAACGTTTCATAAATATCTTGTCCCATAGTAATTTCTTAACAGTACATACCTTTAGAAACAACTTCCAATAATCTTTGCCTTAACTCATACTCTTATCTCAAACAGTTGTTCACTAACATTTATTACTTGCAGATACATATATGCTTGGTGAATACTTACACAGAACATAATACCATCAATTCATACTCAGACATACTCTGTAACGCCCCAAACCCAGCCTAGAAGTCTAAACCGAATCCAGGATGCTACATTGATCACCAAAGTGATTGTAGGAAAATTTAACAAAACCAGTCGTTCAAATTTCCATTTATGAAAATATTTATCTCAAAACAAACCAAAACGTTTAATCATTTAAAAATACCGTTCGCAAATGTAACAAAACATAATGTAGGAACAAAGTTTAAAACAATAATGGTACCACAGTATTATAAATCTTTACAGTTCAAAACCAAATGTAAAAACTAGAAAACACAACTGCTCAATTGCTGTTCACAAGCCTGTCCGAGACCTCTGCATACAGAATCTAGAGTTGAATGGGAAACAGAAGAGGGGGTGAGCTTCTTGAGCTCTGTGTGAGATCAAACCAGCTAAACTACAGAAGCAGAAACAGAGAACTAGAAGCAGTTCAGAACTAGAACATACTTACAGACAACTAACAGTTGAGTGAAATTTCCCAAAATCAAACAAATAGCAATGTACATTACAGTCATACAATGGCAATAATTCTCAACAGTTACAGTCTGGGCCTAAGTCCCTTTTAGAATTAGTATTAGTTTGGGCCTTAGCCCATCTTAGTACAGTAGCAGTCAAGTCTACAGAATTCTCTTAGGCACGAGTGCCTTTCAGTCGAACAGTCAATCACATTCAGCCACAGTAACACGTTCAGTCAAACAAATCAATCAAACATTTTAGTCGAACAGTACAGTCACATCCAGTCACAGTATCACATTCAGTCAAATAGATTCAATCAGATGCATATGAGTGCAAATGAGTTATAAAATAAAAACCCACCCATCCAGTCAACACACCTCTCCGTCCAACCCTACACTTCCTGTGGGGATTTAATTAACCCACCCATCCCTACACTTACAAGTCGTACTGAATTCGGCATAGACAGAAATTTGCAGCTGAGTTGCCAGATCAAATAGTTGTATGTAGCGTGGCTAACGTACATGTGGTACTATGCAATGCGGTAATTCGCTATACCAATATCAGTAAAGTCTATGACCCTCTGGGTATTAGGGGCTATAGTATGCAGTTAAACTGCCACTCTCGTATATTACGCAGTAAGGCTAGCATATAAGCTGTACTGTGCAATGAGGTAAACCGCAGTATAGATATGCAGTGTAACACCCCAAACCCGGCCCAAACAATATGACCGAATTTGGTTTGCTACAGAGAAAAGATTTTGAAAATCATTTTAAAGCTGATTTTGAAATTAGTCGAAATGCCTTTCAATTTGAATTTTCTTTGTTAAAAACCAAGCTTAAAAATATTTGTTGAGTCGAGTTGTTTAAAAATTTCAAATGTACCCGATTATACTTTAAAACATTTTGCGTTTAATTTGAGAAAACATGTGCAAGCATTTTAACATCATCAAGTAGTTTAAACCAAACATTCAAACATGCAGCAATAATAATAAAATCATTCTAGGAGGCCTTATTACAATTAGACAACATAAACCCAAAACGAAAGATAGATAAAATCCAAAATTTATTTATTAAAAATCTCCACTGCATGGCCACCTCGAGTCCATCCGGCTCCTCACCCGCGATCTATGAATCACCTGAAAAATTAAAGGAGAAGGTGAGTCACCAAGACTCAATGTGTAACCCTTCCCCGGTTTAGTGCAACAACATACACAAATCATAACCAATTAACATGCATAAGTTTAAGATGCACCCAACCTAACCATCCAAACGCCTTTCTCTACCCCGTGTGGTACCAAACCACTGGTGGTGCCAAACCACTGGTGACATATAGTCACAAATGTGATACTAAATCACTGGAGATACCAAATCTCTGGTGTCCGAAGACACAAATGTGTTACCAAAACACTGGTGACCGAAGTCACAAATCAAGTGATGGGGCCAACCCATCGTGTGATACCAAATCACTGGTAGACAATCCCATATCTCAAAGTGGGGCCAACCCACGGTGGTGTAAACCACAGGGACAACTCGCTATGAGGTGCCAAACCTCTGGAGGTACCAAACCTCTGGTGACCGTAGTCACGATGTGTTACCAAAACACTGGTGTCCGTCGACACGAATATCACTGCCCCCTCCTCTCATCAACCCATATTAATCATTCATATGCATATACAAAAATCATGTTGATAGATTTATTTAACAACATCCAATCGATTATCATAAGCCATATATTATATAATACACATACCAAATGTGTCATGCTTCCCAAAAGCATCAAATAATAATCTCATAGCAATAAAGACTTACCCGAGTCCTTGTTAATACCATGAAGGTATTACATCCATGTCTACACAAATTGATTAGACATAAAATAACACTTAGCATATTAAAAAGTTATAAGATGTGTATGTACACACCTGATACTAACGAGAGTCCTAAATCCCGAATAAACAAATCGGCCACACAAGTATTCTTGCCCCTATATTCGGCCAAAAATGGACATTAGAACCATGGCCTATTCGGCCAAACCAAAATAATTGAGAAGGGTTCCTTGTGAACCTAAAATCTTACCCAAAAGCCTTCGAACACTAGCCAACACACTCCTAAAAGAATCGGCCTCACTTTCCTACAATCAACCATCATCATCAAGGTTATTAGCCTTCGGCTTAAACGAAAACTTAAAAGAATAATCCTTTGAAATAAACCCTTACCACCTTACCAAAACCGATTGCTAGAGAAGTACCGAGGAAATCTATGCTACCTTCAATATTCGGCCAAAGTTGATCAAGATAGGAGAAGAAGATTTTCGGCACAACAAAGAGGTATATTCGGCTATGGGACAAAAAGAAAATAATAGGAAGAGAAATATAATTTCGGCAAAGAAGAGTGTATAGGAGGTTTTTGATGTTTAAGCAAAACGAATAGGAGAACAAAAGGTTAATGCAAGTTTCGGTTTTTGAGAGAATGAAAAGGAGAAAATAGCAAATGATCAAAAATGACCAAATGGTCAAAAGAGTTTAGGCTTACCACAATGTAGAATTCGGCCAAAAAGAAAAGTGTTTGAGAGAAAATGTTTTGTAACTTTTGCACCAAATGAAAGAAATGACCAAAACAATTCCTAAGCCTTTCCCAACAACTAGCATATTCGGCCAAATCCCCCCTAGCCACATTGCCGTCCAAGTTCATGGCATAAAGGCCATGAATTTGTTTCCAAAACACTTCCCACAAACCAAGCCTTTGTCCCCTCAATTTACCATAACTTCAAGATATCTTACCATAACCTTAGGAATCTTATCCCTTATTCCATGCTTTCCTTAAACAACAATTCAACTTACCAAAAATTATTAGTCCACCTATCATAATTATGTTTGACCGTCCATTAAAGCTAACATACAAAAATAAACTTTAAAAATGCTATACCTACTACTCGAACCATTAACCTCATGCAACCTTTCAAGCTCTTTAACCAACTTGCCACTAACTCCTCTTGTGCTTTAATATACACTTAAATTAACTTATGTGCTAAGCTCACTTAATCCACTTCATTAAATAAGCCATACTAAAATTTGTTCTAGCTTCCTAATATTTCCAAGCCTTCACACAAATATACTAAGCACACGAAAATTCATACCCGAGCTAACACAAATAACTAGATGCCATACAAATTTTTCCTAAAGCCCATGGCCCAATCGGCCCAATTCTACTAGGCCCAATTTCAGGATGTTACATGCAGTATGAATTGCTAGATCAAATAGTAGTACGTAGCGTAGCTAACGTACATATGTTATAGTGCAATGCGGTAATCCGCTATACCGATAAGTTGCAGTAAAACTGGCAGTTCAGTCAATGGTACATAGCGTAGCTAACGTACATATGGTACAGTGCAATGTGGTAATCCGCTATACCGATATGTTGCACTAAAACTGCCAGTTCAGTCAATCTTACTTCTCTTCAAAATCCCCCCCCAAAAACTTTATATGCAGATGTGTGTATGCAAATGTATGTATGCAGATGTACCAATTCAAAATGCGATTTCAGACAGTCATTCACAATCAGTCAATCAGTTACAGGAGTGTGTACACTCGTACACTCAAATTCAGCATCAAGCTTATCACACCACCAATCACAAATCACTCACATATCAAATCAGATCAAAGTCATAATTACCCTCAGTAAAGCTTAGTTAAGGATTGGAACACATTGATTTGCGATTACAATCTAATCGACTTAAATTCAGAATTTGGCGAGTTAGGGCCACACGCCCGTGTGCTTCGGTCGTGTGGGGTCCAAACGCCGGTGTGGTGGAGGGCCCCGACTGTGTGGACAGTCTGTGTAACTCACTGTCCAATTCACTAAAATAAGGTGCAGGGTAGACACGACCATGTGAAGGTGTCACACGCCCGTGTGGCCATCAAACACGGCCGTATGTCTCGAAACACATGCCTGTGTGGAATCTCTAGGCCCCAAATCAGTCACACAGCCGTGTGGCCAGGCCGTGTGACTCCAATACTTCGAATCCCTAATTCCCAAATCCACACGCCCGTGTGCCCAAATGACACTGTCATGTGAAAATCGACAAAATCCCCAAAATCAACCATACGGTCGTGTGGCCAGGCCGTGTGGCACCCAAAACTGGTCGAAAACCCTAGTTCCCAAATCCACATGGCCGTGTGCCTTGGTACACGCCCGTGTGGCCGTTAGGGAGGCTATGAAACCACCCAAATTCAGCCCAGAAACCGCTGTTTTGGCCACCAAACTCATCTCCAACCTTACCCACATCAAGTGTACATCAATATGTGACATATTTCCCTCATTTTCAGCTTTCAAAACCCAACATAAGGGATTACCACCCGTACAAAACTTGTCGAAATTGAAAATTTACAAAAAAAAACCAAAATTGTAGTGAAGGTTAAGATCCCACACCTGGTTCGTGAACGGAAATGACGACGGAGGTACGATAATCTTAGTATCCACAGAGAAAGTCATTTTTCAGTAAACTTTTAGGGAGCAAAAAGTGAAGAGAAGAGAGGGGAAGAGGAGAACGTAAAAACCAACAGAGAATAATGCTCCCCAAAAAAATAAAAAGTAACATGAAATAATAATAACATAAAGAAAATAGTTTAAGTAGCACTAAGTAATAGCTTAATAAAAAAAAATGTCCTGAACGCTCAGAGATTCGAACTCCAGACCCTCAGCAGACTAACACTCAACTTAACCACCAGACCAGCAGACCTATTCTGACACTAAATTGCACAATTATGCTCATATGTGCCACCTCCTCACTAGCCCTAGGCTCAAAGACCTTAAACTTCTAGGCCCAAAATTTTGGGCGTTACATACCTTGATTCAGTACTACACACATCCATACTAATAAATTACTACATAGACCATTCTAATGAACTCCATATCATTTTATATCGAAATCCCATAACCTAGGATAACACTAATTTAGATTCAGAATAATTCTGGAAGAAGATTTAATACCCCTCACTTTCCACATTTTCAGATCATCATAACGGATTCCCTTTTTAACATACAAATACACATATTTTTTTCATGGAAACCCTTAAGACTTATTCACTCTTAACTCAGAACATATTAATACCTTAACATAGCTTTACTTATCACAAAACTAAAAGAATTTCAACATACCTTACAATAGAGACAAACATTAAGATTCATATCTTACTAGACATTCCTGACAGTTCACGCCACATAGGCCTAACAGAACACTCCATACAGACAATCATGTAAGGTACACCACTAAGGCGATCCATTTAGAGTATGCCACAAAGGCAATTCATTCAGAGTACACCACAAAGGCTGATAGGATGTCACATAGGCATTCCCATAATTTTCGTGTTTGCGATATGGATTTTCCTAAACTCACATTGAGTGAGGTTTGCCCATCATTTCCTTAGGACACGCAGAGAACCACCTTAGATAAAATGTCATTTAACATATCTTTTTCAGAATATTCCATGGCCATGGACTTTTCCTTCAAAATTTCATATTAGAATTTGTGTTTACAGTCCCGATAGACTTTCTTATTTACCATTGCGGTGACACAACTCACTTTACCAACTCAATGTACCAGACACATCCTAGAGCCAAGATTTCATAACACTTTTTATACATGCCATAGAACTCATTTTCAAGGAAACTAACTTATCTCTTAATCTAATCATAACATTATTCCTATAGTTGTATAAGTATCATATTCATACTATACTATTCAAGGCTTCAGATTCTAGTTTGATCACTTTCATATAGATATACTTCAAGATGAACAGTATACATGCAATAGTCAGAGTAGAGATTCACTTGATTCTCACTTACTGTGGTTCAAAACTCCATATCTAAATATCCATATCAAGCTAGTAGCAATCACTGCTTAGAAACATAATTTCACTATTACAACTTATGTACCTACAAATTACTTATCATCTCAATCATTGACAATCTCATGTAGAAACCTTATACTTACAGTCTTAATATTCAATCACCTCATTTAGATTTATTCATTCAGAACTTAACATGGAAAGTTGAAATACTCACCCTGATGCGAAGTAACCACTGATCATAAAAGAACCATAGCTTCTAGATCATCGATGAAAGATACATTTAGGTTTAAAGAAGGTATTAGTAAATCCCACTTAAGGAAAAAGAAGAAGAAGGAAGAACCCTTTCAAAACTCATCTCTCACATATAAATATGACTCAACTTACTTAGTAGAATTTAACAAATGTCATATGTTTCAGAACTTACCTTCTTAATACCTTATAATTTTCGAGAGATATATTAATAAATTCCTTGCAATCACAATTACCCAGCTTGGCTTTTAGTTGATTTCTAACCATGTTACTTAAAATCTAACTAGCACAGTATTCCATACAAACTAGGCGTACTATACTTTTGGCGAGTACTCCTTCTATACTTACCCTTAATTTCTTAACATGAACTTCTCTTTAATACATGGCAGAATATCAAAAAAATCAATTTCTTACTTACTCTTATGGTGGTTACTATACGCCTACATGTTTAGGCCAAAACAATCTTTTGGACGGATACCATTATGCTAAACAGACTATTTATGGCTATACGCCGAAACTTTGGACCCACTAGATCTAGGGTGTTACATTGCTAGAATTCTGTGAAAGGCGCGGTAGCTGTATCATGCATGTAGTGGGGGACCTAGAGGTCACGCCTTGTGAATAAATTTTAAAGTATTTGTAGTAAACTCTCTAATTAAAATTGTAAATCATTATTCATTTTTAATAAGATAGAATGTTTGTAAGAACTTATTGTTTGTATGGCAAGGAACATATTGGAGTTAAAATTGGACTTGAATGTTGTTTTTATGAAATCAAGTAAGATTGAATAATAGCAATGCATGTATAATTTGTTATTGTTTAAGTTTTTAAGTAAGTCAGGCTAAAAATTTTTTTAGGTTTTCAAGTTGATTGTGGCACTTAATATCCAGACTCGACGATTGGGTCGAGCATAGGGTGTTACAATCACTTTGAGCAAGATCATGATAATAAACATTCTCAATAGTAAAAACAATCAAATTATTTATACCAAATTTGCAAATAATAATATGTCAAATATTGACATAGAGAGAAATAGTAAAAATAATAACTTAAAACAAATTGAAATGATGAAATTTCTTTTAGTAACCTTTTTTAAAAAATTGTGAATAAATCAAAATACTTTAGAACAGAAAAAAAATTGATTTGTATTCTTTGAATAGTTCTCTTTCTATAAAGATATGATGAACAAATTAAAATAATGATGAAAATACATATAAGGTATATAGTTCAACGGGAGCTTTACAGGCAAGTTATGTATAGTCGTACTGACGTGAACTTCATTATGAACTTGTAAAGGCTCGTGTTGATAACATGTTATAAAAATTAAAAGAAATATAGAATGAACAAGCGAGAAGAACAGAAGATGAAAGGATGATACAACTTTCACATTAGCATCTAATAAGCTTGTATATGCCCTCTATTTATAGGGCTTCAAAAACCATAAGTTACAAATCATTAAGGATCAACATTAAGGTACCTTATAAATGATTTAGGGGTTAGAAGATAAAGAATTTAGGGGGTTATGGACATTCATCTTTTAAGGGTTTCAATAGGATAAATTTAAGGGGTTATGGACATCCATTTATAAATGGATTTACCACACGTACGGGAATATATAATTATAGGGTGAAATATTGGTTAAATTACATTCCTTTATTTAGTTTATTTGGTTGAAATGTAAAATTTTGATGTTTGGTTGACGAAACCTAAGAATATTTAAAATTACATTTTACTAAATTGTATTAGTTATAGAATTTTCTTTTTTTTAAAAAAAAGATTTAGTTTCTTTTATAGTTATTAATCTTAATTTTGAATAAATTAATGATAAATTATAATTTTCCTTTTTTTATTATAACTTATAAATTAATAAAATAATATATGATGTTGAAATAAATTTATAAATATAATTTAATAATTGATAAAAGTGATTGCATCACTAACCAAAATTTATAAATCATAATTATATATTAAAAATAAATATTTAGAGCAAATATAATAATTATAATTTTATAGTATGATATTTATTGTGTCATTATTGAGAATATATATATATATATATATATTTGTCCTTAATTAAACTTAATCCTAGCTTCTAAAAGAAGAGAAAAGATCAGACCTGCAACCCCATCACAAACAGCGAAGACTTCGAATGATAGACCGACGGAAGTGACCCATAACTAATAGTGCACTTCACTCGTCAAGCAAGAGAAATGAAAATAAGCCCTTGAAGCGTGAGAGTTGTTAAAAAGTAGCAAAAACAAAGGCATTGCACCTCACTAAGAGACTACCGAAAGGGTCCTACTTCTCGCATTGACTCCATCAACTGAAAGAACTCAAGGACTCAATATGGGAATTCGAAGAAAAATGGCAATGGGACTATCCCCGATTCACTCGATCTGATGCCCTTAGGCCGATTCTCACTTCTTCAACAAAAAAATAAAATAAGTACTTTCGCCTAGCTCTTATACTCAAGGAAGAAGAAAATGGTTTGACATTGCTCCTGCAAGACAAAGACTTAATAAAAAAGTGGCGGAGAAAGAAAGAAGAAAGATAAATAAAAATCCGCACTTTCTGTAAGAGTATGCCCAAAGATCAATCATGAGATGGTTGTAATAACATACTTAATTTACCATGATTATTAATATAAAGTGTTGTCATTATTATTTCAGTTTTTCTTTCTGTGTGTATAGATAAACTATTTTATAATAATGTCCTGAGAATAATATGATTATTCTTAAAAGATCCTTAGTCGAGAATTATTGTTGACTAGGAAAATAATAATGCATTAAGACTAACATGTAGTTGATTGATGATAAAGAGTTGTCATTGATATGGAGTGTCAAAATCAATGCATGAATATGTGTGTTAGAGAACAACATATTGGATTGACCCGCTATGAGTATGTTTCTTGGATTATTATGTAATTGTCACAACATTACTCATAGTGATTAATATGTATATGATCCTCAGACTTGAGATCATTATTATCCCAGCATCGTGAGTTGTATATTTTGATACAGTCAAACGTACACCGTAACAGGTTGTTCTATAAAGGTTGATGTTGGATATACCACAATCTATGTAGAGGGATATGGTTGATCAATAAAGGATAAGTCCCTCCTACATAATAGGAGTAATATCTTAGGCCACTTGATTGAGTGAGACTAGAAATGCATGGCCATGCTCAAATAAGTTGATATGAGATGTCATACTAATTTGTATATCATAGTCTACTCAAGATATCAAGAAACATGGGATGGACTATGCAAGTGTGACTATCCCATGACTTGTATCCGTTCCAGAGATAAAGGACTTAAGGATTAATGCATGAAAGGTTAATCACGAAAGGTTATGTCGAATCATGACTTCTTGTAACTTAGGTAGCAATGATGCATTGCTAGATGCCACTCATTGTCTGTGACAATAGAATCGTTCTAGTATTACTGCTAACGTTGCAAGAACCTACAGGGTCACACCCTATGGTTGAAATGAATGGAATAAAATATAGTTGGTATTGTGCTTGGTTGTCACATAAATTAAATTAATTAAAGAATTAATTTAATTGGGCAATCAAATATTGAACATATTATATGTACAAGGATGTTGTACACATAATGATAACATAATTTTATTAATATATGAATTTGATTCATATATAAATTTAAATAAATATAGTTTACCGGAATCCTTATTATAATTAATGTAATTATAATTTTCAGATATAATTAATGTAATTATAATTTTCGGTTAAAAATTTTATTGTATTTATTTAATCTTGTAATATATTCAAGAGATACCAATTATAAAAGGCCCAATTAAGAGGATACCTATTATAAAAGGCCCAATGAGAAAGGCACCCATTATAAAAGGTATTAAAAGGAGACAAAACTTAACATGAAAACCCTAAGTGATTGCTTGTTAGGTCTAGCAGCCGTCAAGCAAATAAGCCTCCAAAACAGTTTTGGAGATTTCTTCCGTTCATAGTCAAACCGGGTGGATTACGTAGAGGCCGACATCGGAAAAGGTTAAGGCTTGATTCGACAGTAGATCAAAACTCTTGTTGCCAAGGCGTCGCTGTCTACTCAGGTTGAAGTTTTGGTAATTTCGAAACCTTTATTTCACCCCGATTCGTTCCTCACACATGGATCCATGATTTGGATCACCGGATCTAATTTTATTCTCCTGCGCCATGGGGTACCGGCGTTCCAACAGTGGTATCAGAGCCACGTGTGTGATACGAACTCGGGTTTAAATACTTGGGTGATGCAATTGTATGAGATACATGTTTTGATCTTATTATATTTTCGATTGTTTAAATCGTTTAAGCATAATCTGATAATTGTTCCTTTCGGTAATTGATTAAATGTTAATCATGGTGTTGTGGCCTATTCGATTTTATGTTATTACTGTTAACTATTAACAAATCTGTAATAATGCGGCGGTGGTATTTATAGTTTCCAGTAAGTGTTAACTGGCTAGTGGAACAAGGGTTGTTCCGATATGAAACCTCAAGGATTAAAATCCTAAAAACACGATTCTGTTGATAAAATTTTATCAAATCGTGAGGCTTCATTTGACTGGGGTATGCGATTCGCGCCGCGGGGGCTCCGCCCCCACACCCCTGGTCCATACCGCGGGGGCTCCGCCCACGCACCTCCCGGGATAAGGATCTGAGGATGGCTCCGGCCGCGAGCCTTCGGCCCGCTTCCTCCGACATCCTCAGACCCCCGCAAAAAAATTTGTTAATAAAAAAAATTTATAAACTTGATGGGCCACAAAAGGTTGAAAGGATATTTTATAATTCACCTTAGCAAAAAAAAAAAAGCATTGAATTATGTATGCTATTTTTGACATGCACGGTGTTTGAAATGCATAGTTATAGCCCAATGACCCATTCGATAAAAGGTTGTATTTTTTTTAAAATACGGCCTGCGTGTCGTGCCTTACTACTATTCTCTTGTATTTCTCTTCTCATCTTATTCCCTCGTATGTAAAACGAGTTTCTGCATATTGTAATTTGCAAGAGTTGTTGTGGGCCAAACAAGAAGAAAGGTGGGACAATGATTGTGAATGATAGCTTGTGAAAGGGCTTACACCTTTAGGTTTCCTTTTGGTTTTCCCATTGGCTTGGGTTGAACCACTTTATTTTATGGGCTATAACTATTGCATTTATTTATTGCTTTATTTATTCATGTATGAGATGCTATGGATGATAATAAACCTTGTTGATAATAAACCCTATTAATTGATGAGATCGATTAGAAGACTAAATGGGCTAAAGTAGACCATAATTGGTGAGATGCAACAACCTTAATAAAATCCCTCTATTAAAATATTAAGTCAACATGGCCTTCCAATTTTGCCCTCGTTAAGGCCTCGATCAATACTATGTAGGTTCTGCCAAAGTGAAGTACTAGTATTTATCTTGGTTAAACACGAAGAATAAACAAGTGATATTCGCTGGTTAAAAAAATTGGTTAATGACTTAACTAGGTTGCTCTAATAGGATTAGAAACCTAGAGGCAAGTAAATTGGATAAATCACAAGATGATTAGAACAAGAGTTGTTCACCAAATATTAGGAGTTACATATGATGTAATTAGCAAATGTTGCTTACCTAAATAACCATAATCTTAAGAGTAAAGCCAAAGCTGACTTAAGAGGTGGTGAAATATCCTTAACCTACTAGAAATACTTTTGAGAAAGTTTTTCCGAAATTAATATACGAGGGTTATTAATTTTGAAATAAAATAGTGGGAATATCATTTAATAAAGTCTTTTTAATGATTGATATAAAATTGGTAAATTTACTCACATGCATATTTAATTGTTGTAGATATATTATGGCTGCAAACACTAGCACACTCTCATTGCGATCGGTCCTTGAGAAGGACAAATTGAATGGTTTGAATTTTCTTGATTGGTTCCGTAACTTGAGGATTGTCCTTAAACAAGAATGGAAATTATATGTCATTGAACAACCACTTCCTAATGAACCACCCGCTAATGCCTCGAGGACTGATAGAGATGCTTACAAGAAGTATCTCGATGACATGATAGATGTTGGATGTCTTATGCTTGCCACTATGAATCCTGAACTTCAGAAGCAACATGAGGACATGGTTGCTTATGATATGATCGAGCACCTGAAAGAACTTTATCAGGGACAAGCACGGCAAGAGAGGTTTGATATCTCTAAGGCCTTATTCCAATGTAAGTTGGCTGAAAGAAGCCCAGTAGGACCTCATGTCCTTAAGATGATTGGCTATATTGAAAGCCTGTCTAAGCTTGGGTTTCCATTGAGCCAAGAGTTGGCCACTAATGTTATTTTACAATCGTTGCCGGATAGCTACAGCCAGTTTGTCCTCAATTTCAATATGAATGAAATTGACAAGACTCTACCACAATTGCTCAGTATGTTACGAACTCCTGAAGGCAACTTGAAAAAGGTTGGACCCAAGCCCATACTGATGGTCCGTAATAACAAGGGCAAGGGAAAGGCCAAAGTTCAAACAAAGCCCAAGGGCAAAGGTAAGCCCAAATTTGGAAAAGGAAAGGCTGCACTGAAACCTAAAGGTGGGGTGTCTAAGGAAGGAAATTGTTTTCATTGTGGTGTGACTGGACATTGGAAACGGAACTGCCCTGCCTGTCTTGAAGAAGTCAAGAAGGCTAAAGCAAGCGGAATGTCTGCTTCAGGTATTTATGTTATTGATATTAATTTATCAACTACTACTTCTTGGGTATTAGATACTGGTTGTGGTTCTCATATTTGTACTTCTGTACAGGGACTACAAAGGAGTAGGATTTTGGCTAGAGGAGATGTGGACCTACGAGTTGGAAATGGAGCAAAAGTTGCTGCATTAGCTGTGGGAACATATACTTTATCTTTGCCTAGTGGACTTGATTTATGTTTAGAGGATTGTTATTTTGTGCCCAGTTTGACTAAAAACATTATTTCAATTTCTTGTTTAGACAAAATTGGTTTTGAGATAATTATTAAGAATAATTGTTGTTCATTTTATCTCAATAATGTTTTCTATGGTTCGGCACAATTGATTAATGGCCTCTATATTTTAGATCAAACGAATCCCATTTACAACATAAATACTAAAAGATCTAAAATAAATGACTCAAATCAAACTTATCTTTGGCATTGTCGTTTGGGCCACATAAGTGAGAAACGCATATCCAAACTCCATAGAGATGGTCTCTTGAATTCATTTGTTTTTGAACAATTTAAAGTATGTGAATCTTGGTTATTGGGAAAAATGACTAAATCTCCTTTTTCTGGAAAAGGTGAACGAGCTAGTGATTTATTGGGCCTAATACATTCTGATGTATGTGGACCAATAAATACACAGGCCAGAGGTGGATTTCATTACTTCATTACTTTCACTGATGATTTCAGTAGATATGGGTATGTTTATCTCATGCGCCATAAGTCTGAGTCCCTTGAAAAGTTCAAGGAATTTAAAAATGAAGTACAAAATCAACTAGGCAAAACTATCAAGTCACTTCGATCTGATCGAGGTGGAGAGTATTTGAGCCTAGAGTTTGATGATCTTTTGAAAGAATGTGGGATTGTCTTACAACTTACTCCTCCTGGTACTCCTCAATGGAATGGAGTATCTGAGAGAAGAAATCGAACTTTGTTAGACATGGTTCGATCCATGATGAGTCATGCTGATCTACCGACTTCCTTTTGGGGACATGCACTTGAAACTGCTGCCTTCACACTAAATCATGTTCCATCTAAATCGGTTCAAAAGACGCCATATGAGATGTGGACTGGGAAACTTCCTAGTATGTCCTTTATGAAAATTTGGGGTTGTGAAGCTTATGTTAAACGTCAGATGTCTACTAAGCTTGAACCCAAATCTGAAAGGTGTATTTTTGTGGGGTATCCAAAAGAAACCAAAGGATATTATTTTTTTAATCCCACTGAGAACAAAATTTTTGTTGTTCGGACTGGTGTCTTCCTAGAGAAAGAATTTACTTCTAGAAAAGGAAGTGGGAGAAAGATTGAACTTGAAGAAATTCAAGAATCACAAGATACCACTGAACCAGAGATTGAACAAAACCAAATTCCACAAGAAATTGAGGAACAAACAACTGCTATAGAAACACAACCACCGCGCAGATCTTTAAGAGAACGCCGTGCACCTGAGAGATATGGATTTCTCATTACAACGCATGGTGACGTTCTTCTTATAGATCAAGATGAGCCTAGGACTTATCAAGAAGCGGTGACGAGCCCAGACTCTGAGAAATGGCTTGAGGCCATGAGATCTGAGATGGATTCCATGTATGAAAACCAAGTATGGACTTTGATTGACCCACCCGAAGGGGTTAAACCTATAGGGTACAAATGAGTTTTCAAAAAGAAAATAGACATGGATGGTCATGTACAAACATACAAAGGGCGATTAGTCGCTAAAGGTTTTCGCCAAATTCATGGTGTTGACTATGATGAAACCTTTTCTCCTGTAGCTATGTTTAAATCCATCAGGATCTTGCTCGCCATAGCTGCATTTCATGATTATGAAATCTGGCAGATGGACGTCAAAACAACTTTCCTTAACGGGAAACTTGAAGAGGATGTGTATATGACACAACCTGAAGGTTTTGTAAACCCAAAGGATGCTAGAAAGATATGTAAGCTACAAAGATCCATTTATGGATTAAAGCAAGCTTCTCGAAGTTGGAATATTCGTTTTAACGATGCAATCAAAGAGTTTGGTTTTATCAAAAATGAAGATGAACCGTGTGTTTACAAGAAAGTTATTGGGAGCACTATCACATTCTTGGTACTATATGTGGATGACATACTTATCATGGGAAATGACATACCTGCCTTGCAGTCTATTAAGACTTGGTTAAGAAGTTGTTTTTCTATAAAGGACTTGGGCGAAGCCACTTATATCTTAGGAGTCAAGATCTATAGAGATAGATCAAGACGACTACTAGGTCTAAGCCAAAGTACATACATAGATAAAGTACTGAAAAGGTTCAGTATGAAAGAATCTAAAAGAGGATTCCTACCTATGAGATATGGTATTTCACTCTCGAAGGAAATGTGTCCTTCAACTCCACAAGAGAGAGAACGTATGAGTAAAATTCCATATGCTTCCGCTATTGGATCTATCATGTATGCTATGTTATGTACCCGTCCAGATGTCTTGTATGCCTTAAGTATGACGAGCAGGTATCAAGTAGATCCCGGTAAAGGTCACTGGACCACAGTCAAGAGTATCCTTAAGTACTTAAGAAGAACTAAGGATACGTTCCTATTATATGGAGGTGAGGAAGAGTTAAGTGTAAAAGGTTACACTGATGCCAGCTTCCAAACCGACAAGGATGATTCTCGATCGCAATCAGGTTTTGTGTTTTGCCTTAATGGTGGTGCTGTAAGCTGGAAGAGTTCAAAGCAAAGTACAGTAGCCGATTCTACAACAAAGGCTGAGTATATTGCAGCCAGTGAGGCAGCAAAAGAAGCAGTTTGGATCAAGAAGTTCATTACTGGACTAGGGGTTGTGCCTAGCATATCAGATGCTATAGAACTCCGATGTGATAACAATGGAGCTATTGCACAAGCTAAAGAACCCAGATCTCACCAGCGATCCAAACATATACTTAGACGCTACCATCTTATTCGAGAGATTATCGATCGAGGGGATGTAGAGATATGCAGAGTACCTTCAGATGATAACATCCTGATCCCCTGACCAAGCCTCTGACACAGCAGAAGCATGATCGTCACACTAAGTCACTTGGTATTAGATATATGAGTGATTGGTCTTAGTGCTAGTGGGAGATTGTAAGAGTATGCCCAAAGATCAATCATGAGATGGTTGTAATAACATACTTAATTTACCATGATTATTAATATAAAGCGTTGTCATTATTATTTCAGTTTTTCTTTCTGTGTGTATAGATAAACTATTTTATAATAATGTCCTGAGAATAATATGATTATTCTTAAAAGATCCTTAGTCGAGTATTATTGTTGACTAGGACAATAATAATGCATTAAGACTAACATGTAGTTGATTGATGATAAAGAGTTGTCATTGATATGGAGTGTCAAAATCAATGCATGAATATGTGTGTTAGAGAACAACATATTGGATTTACCCGCTATGAGTATTTTTCTTGGATTATTATGTAATTGTCACAACATTACTCATAGTGATTAATATGTATATGATCCTTAGACTTGAGATCATTATTATCCCAGCATCGTGAGTTGTATATTTTGATACAGTCAAACGTACACCGTAACAGGTTGTTCTATAAAGTTTGATGTTGGATATACCACAATCTATGTAGAGAGATATGGTTGATCAATAAAGGATAAGTCCCTCCTACATAATAGGAGTAATATCTTAGGCCACTTGATTGAGTGAGACTAGAAATGCATGGCCATGCTCAAATAAGTTGATATGAGATGTCATACTAATTTGTATATCATAGTCTACTCAAGATATCAAGAAACATGGGATGGACTATGCAAGTGTGACTATCCCATGACTTGTATCCGTTCCAGAGATAAAGGACTTAAGGATTAATGTATGAAAGGTTAATCACGAAAGGTTATGTCGAATCATGACTTCTTGTAACTTAGGTAGCAATGATGCATTGCTAGATGCCACTCATTGTCTGTGACAATAGAATCGTTCTAGTGTTACTGCTAACGTTGCAAGAACCTACAGGGTCACACCCTATGGTTAAAATGAACGGAATAAAATATAGTTGGTATTGTGCTTGGTTGTCACATAAATTAAATTAATTAAAGAATTAATTTAATTGGGCAATCAAATATTGAACATATTATATGTACAAGGATGTTGTACACATAATGATAACATAATTTTATTAATATATGAATTTGATTCATATATAAATTTAAATAAATATAGTTTACCGGAATCCTTATTATAATTAATGTAATTATAATTTTTGGTTAAAAACTTTATTGTATTTATTTAATCTTGTAATACATTCAAGAGATACCAATTATAAAAGGCCCAATTGAGAGGATACCTATTATAAAAGGCCCAATGAGAAAGGCACCCATTATAAAAGGTATTAAAAGGAGACAAAACTTAACATGAAAACCCTAAGTGATTGCTTGTTAGGTCTAGCAGCCGTCAAGCAAATAAGCCTCCAAAACAGTTTTGGAGATTTCTTCCGTTCATAGTCAAACAGGGTGGATTATGTAGAGGCCGAAATCGGAAAAGGTTGAGGCTTGATTCGACAGTAGATCAAAACTCTTGTTGCCAAGGCGTCGCTGTCTACTCAGATTGAAGTTTTGGTAATTTCGAAACCTTTATTTCACCCCGATTCGTTCCTCACACATGGATCCATGATTTGGATCGCCGGATCTAATTTTATTCTGCTGTGCCATGGGGTACCGGCGTTCCAACACTTTCTGCAGCATGAGTTTAAAAGGCTAAAGTAAAAGGAAAGGGCCTTGACACCACCCACTTATTACACTTCAAATCCTCAAGGGAAAGATAAATCATCAGAGACTGCGCTCACTGAAGAAAGACACAGACACATTCACCACTCAAGGAGCCCCAAGCAGTGAGAAAATAACTAGGAAAAGCAGTGAAAAAGGATCAAGAAAAAAGGAGTGCCAAGGAGCAGTGCCCACTGGTGTCTGACACTACTCAAACTCATAAATTTTCTTATTTGTTGGCACATTTGACCAAAATATCTTAGTTATTTTCTTGCATCTTTTTGAGGATTTTGTGCAAACAATATTATGTTTATTATTGGAGAAGAGATTGAATCACGCTAAGTTATTTTTCAAGTATTCTTATGTGATCTACTTACCATATATACAAAGTTATGCAATCCAAAAAGATATGGGATGATTTTATGATCCTTTGTAAACCTATATAAAGGGTAATTGATTTGATGATATTTTGGCAAATCTTGATGGATTGAAGTTTAATTAGTGAAGTTGGATTCGTGCTTTAAATATGAAAGGCTTGTTATGTAAAACCTTACCTGACCCAATCGTCGAATCCAAGTATGGATTTTCACAACTAAATTGGGTTATCATACATGCTTAGTGTTCACAACTTTAAAATCAGACTTCACTATCTATTTAATTGAAAACCTTTACAATAGCGACAATAAAATAAAAGTTCAGTGTCTCCACTCCGGATTCTAAGGGAATTACATAAATACAATATATATATACTCCACGTTTAAGTCTCTAAAAGTCCTCCTTTCTACGTGCATGACTCTACACTAACAATGAATCCTTGATTCCACATGATTTGGCTTGGTCCTTCCCCGAGCCCCTTATCTCACAAACCCTACAACCATAGGTTAAAAACTTTGTAAGTTCAAATGAACTTAGTGAGTCCCTTTAATAGTTAAAATATTCCCCAACTAGCAATGGGTTTCGATTAGAAAAGAACTAAAAGCTTTACTCTATGTTTAACTCCCACCTAACTTAAATGGCGGTGTGTTTGTTGGCGGTCACTACCTGGACATCTTACCACCACTTGACAACCCTTAGTGGACTCCTCACTTTACTTTTCACGTTTGACCTCCTATAACTTTTTCATCTCAATTTGTAACACCCTTTGACCTGTCTTGGTGGTTCCTCAAATGTCCCACCATTTTTGTGGAATCTATCTTTATTTCACATGTGTTCCTTCCCCCTCGTTTTCTCATAAGGTGGTCCTTAACCATCCCACCTACTAGTCGTTTCACAATTCCCCCTAAGAGTTCTTTCACATCCATTTAGTCCATAGCAGACTCTTTTCCTTATTATAATTTCGAATACCCTTCCTACATCCCATCCATGGGCATGACTAACAAGATCCCAAGCCACTCTGGCAGACCAAATCCTGCTTAGTTTAAATAGTGGTCGGATTACTTCTTTGAAACCCGCTTTTGTCATATTACCTTAACCTTAAGATATCACACCCTCCTACCACGGACCACTATAGCCTACAGTGCTCAACCAATCGTCACTGGGTGACCATCAAGGTTCACGATTTCTCTTTCATACTACATTCTCCCTTAACTAGCCCTTTTGGCTAACACTTCCTCAATGGTTTCCTCTTAAAGAAGAATAGTCTTGACAGACATATCTGTCATCCTGTGCATCTTTCTTTGTTAATGAGTTCTAACTTACCTCTCTTTCCCTTGTAAACTGATCGTTTTTCCTATGCTCAACCTTTAACGAATAGAATTTCACTGAACATTCTATGGCGACTCTTATTGGAAAACCCTTATTTAATATCCTTGGATAATCCATTGTTTGTTCATATGTAATTTTGGTATCACTGGCGCGTCATCTTTCGTAACTATTTCTTACTAGGTTACCACTCATATGTCCAACTGGCTTTTGCAGATACTATTCTAGAAGTCTTTTCCCACTTTTCTTATGCTTCTCATTTAACATCTGCTAGTTGACCAATTCATGTCTATGCTTCCAATTTCCTTCTACCCCTTTCTCCTTATTTGTGGGGTTTCCCATGATTATTGCCCTGATTATCCATCGGTGTTCATTGCCATGATAGGCTTCCTCATGCTGCTATAGCCGAACTGTAACAGCCCGATTTAGGGGCTAGTCGTAATATTGATCTTGGGATCACTAATCCGAGGTTAGAGAAAATTATTTTCATGTTATTTTATGAGTTAGAGAATGATTATATAAGTGCATTAAAATTTTGGGGTTTTAATTTTAGCGATTTCAAGTTTAATCACAAAAAATGACTAAATCGCATAAAGTGCGAAAGTTTTATTTTATAAGATAAAGGTGCCTAATAGCCATAGAATATTAATTTGGGGTCTTTAAAGTGCAATTAGACCCCTAAGATTAGAATGGCCGACCATAGGAGACAAAAATTGACAAATTGGTCAAAGTTGGTAAAAGTTGGTGACTAAATTGACTTGTATTAATAAAATAAAGAAAGAAAAGATATCATCTTTTCTCTCCATCTTCCTACACTAAAAATAGCAAGCAAAATAGGGGTTTTGAAAGCTCAAAATTTCAGCAAACTTATCTCCAATCAAGTAAGTGATTTTAATGGTTTTTCTTTAAGAGAGTTGTACTTTTAGAACCTCTAGAGCTTAAGCTATCTAATGAGGGGATTATCTTGCAATATGGTGGAAAGATTAGAGCTTTCCCATGAGAGCTTAAATTTTTATTTGCTGCATTTTTATGGAAGAAAGTGAATCTTAGTTGTTAGATGAACAACTTTTGTCAAAGGTGTTGCCATGAAAACACCTAAATGAACCTTTTTGTAAAGGTTACAAAATTGGTAGTAAATGTGTGAAATGTTGGGTTTTGATGATAGCTATAAGAGAAATAAATGTTCACCTAGGCTCATTAAAGGTAAAAATTTTATTAGAATTGATTTTCAAGCCTAGGGGTAATATGGTCATTTTGTCAAAGTGTAAGGGCAAAATGGTAATTTTGCCAAAGCATGATTATTAAAATGTTTTTATTAATGTGATGATTGAAACGAGCTAATTTTCTATTATAGAGCAAGAAGAACCAAGAGTCAACCTCGATCGGGGAAAGAGTAAAGTCTCGGACTAGATCGACGATCTAGCTTATTTTGAAATCGATGTAAGTTTGTATGTGATAAATTCAGCATTTATATTAGCATGTTTGAGAATGTTTGATGTTATAATGATATATGATGCTCTTGAAATTGAGTATTAGTGTTGAATGAGAAAGATGATATAAGTTGATATGTTGAAGTCCCGGTTGGACTATAATAAATGTGAGAGTACTATCATCTAACTGCAAGAAGGATAAGGTCCCGTATAATCTGGGACATGGCCTAGGCACCAATTTGAAATTTCGTATAAGACCATATCTGGGATATGGCTTTGGTGTTGAATATGTGAATCGTATATGACCATATCTGGGATATAGCAACGGTACTTGAAGCAAGATCCCGTATAAGACAGTATCTGGGATATGGCATCGGCATTCGGAGGTGACCCTATATAAGACCACATCTGAGATGTGGCGTTGGCTTTGTACTTATATTAATGACGATAAATATGCGTATTTGAGTATCCCTAGTGATTACTGGGATAAATAGATAAGCTTGGGAAATAGAAATGAGATTAGTACTAAAGTCATGTGAACGAGTGAATACAGGTACCCATAAGAAATTCATGAGGAATGTCTACGATATGTGGCATGGTATGTTCTAAACAATAACAAGTATGAGTAAGTTATGGCAAAGTGCTTATAACTTTGTGTTGTTATCTAATGCCATGGATTGATGTCTTTATGAGCTTATTGTTGCTGTTTATTTTCATGCAAACTTACTAAGCTTTATGCTTACCCCTCTCATTTCCCTTTTCCTTGTAGTATTGCCAAGATAACTCGAGGATCGTGGGATGTAGAAGTTCGAAAATCACACTATCAACACCACTTTGGTATAACAATTTAGACTTATTTTGAGTATGGCATGTATAGGACTTGAGTATTTTTTTAGGTCGTAATTGTTAGCCAAAGTGTTGGCTATATGTATTATCAAAGTCATTTGGTAAATGGTCATTTAAAATGGGCCAACACCTGATAAGTATATATATATATATTCAATGATGATGAATTTATGAAGTTATTGCTCGTGTGAATGCTTTGAATTGAGTTCTTGGATGTGCCTTTGGGTCATGAATGATGTTTATATGAGTTGGAGTAAGTATGTTTACTATGCAGGGTGGCATTTGGCTTGGAATATAGCCTTTTTATGTCCACATAGGTAGACACACGGGCGTGTGTCTAGGCCGTGTGAGACACACGGTCAGCCTAGGGGCGTGTTGATCGATCGTGTGTCCCCTGCATGCTAGGTTTGTAAAGCCAGAATGCTCAGTAGTAAACACACGAGTAGAGACACGACCGTGTGTCTCAGCCATGTGGAAGGCACGGCCGTGTGTCTCAGCCATGTGGAGGGCATGGCCGTGTGTCTCAGCCATGTGGAAGGCACGGCCTTGGACATGGGCGTGTGCCCAGGCCGTGTGAAGTCTGCACTTAAAATGTGGAATTTAATTTGACACACGGTCTAAGGACATGGACGTGTGCCTGGGCCGTGTGACCATAGTGAGGTGATGACGTCATAAACAGAATGCCAAGGTAACACGGGCTAAGACATGGGCGTGTGGAGGCCGTGTGAGGGACACGGGCGTGTGCTCGTCCATGTGAAATAAGTCAGTGTCAACCACGGGTGAGGGACATGGGCGTGTGTGACCACACGGCCTGCCCACACGGGTGTGTCCCATTTCACACAGATGTGTGGCGCCTGTTTAGGTAAAATTTTTCTAAGTGTGTAAAAGTCCCGATTCTTTTCCGAAACCTTCCGAAAGTATGTTTAGGGCCTTGTAGGCCCATTATAAGGAGGTTAGATATGAGAATGGAAAAGTTTCAATTTGGAATGGATTTTGATAACCCAAAGTGGTATGACCATGTGAGTCAGGTACGGTAACGCCTCGTACTCGGTTTTGGCGTAGAATAAGGGTAAGGGGTGTTACACGAACTATGGTCTTACATAATATAATCCCATCTTTATCGTCCTGGCAGACTACCCCGTGTTTAGTGTCCTAACAAACTTCCTAGTGTTTTCTGTCTCGGTGGACTCCATTGGTTGCCAAAGTTGAGCTATGGTCTTACACCTCGTATTCATCGTGTTTTCTGTCCTAACGAGCTCGTTATGATGTTGTAGCATCGTTCAGCTATAGTCTTACACAATATAACCCCGTGTTTATTGTCTCGATGGACTACCAAGGATGTCATAGCATGTTTCAGCTATGATCTTTGTCCAACTTAACGTGATTCCATAGCATCTTTCAACTATAGTTTACTCATTTTCATCATCGAACCATCACATGATGCCATAACATCTTTCAACTATGGTCTTACTCATTTTATGCATATAGCCCCCGATCAGACCCATTGCCTAGCCATGATATTTCTCATTTACTTTTCCTGTTGTATTCCATCCATTCCTCCATTTCACCATTCCTAAAATTGATGCTCGAACACTACAGTGTCTCCTCCTCAAGGTCCAGGGTTTCGCATATCACGGGTGCACACAGCAACACTGTATGGCAATATCTAACAAAATCACCCATTTTCCCTTCCTTACTTTGTCCAATCCCAACGAAGACCCCTTTCCATATTTCATATGCAATACATGCATTTGTAAATAAAACATTTTGGGATCATGTATACTAAACTAGAATGGTTGATACTCATAAACTCATGAAATCTTAGCATATTTATCATTCAAGAGGTGGAGTGTAGAAACTCACCTGATGCTTCATTGCCTCCCTAGCTTGGCTTTTTCGAATGCTAGAGCTTCCATTCTCCTGGCAGCTATGAAACACCCCAAACCCTGCCCACGAGCCATGACCAGATCTGGTATGTTCCTCGAGTAAAACATTTCAAAACTTGTTTGTCACTTTGGAAAATTTGGGTGGTTTTGAAGAAAAATCGATTTGTGTTGTGTTCGAATCGAAAAGTCTAGATTTTTAATAAACTTCATTAAAATGCTTGAAAACAATAAGGTTAAAAGTATTGTCGAGTTATTAAGGTTTACCCTTTTATTTTGAAGACCATTTGTGATTAAGGGTCACATTTAGATTTTATTTGGAAAATATTACTTAAACTTTGATTTGATAAAAATTGTATCATACTAAAACAATTAATATGCATGCATAAACAGTTTAGTAGTAAAGACCTTATTACATCAACATAAAAACCGAAATAAATCCAAAGTACTTAAATAAATAGTCTTTAAATGAATAACTTTAAGCTGAGCATGGCCACCACCCAAGTTCCTGCCGACCCGGTCCATCTACTGAGCGTCACCTGAAAAGTATCCCACAACGGGGTGAGTCAAACAGACTCAGTGTATAACAACCAACACTAAGTCCCAACGATTCAGGCATGTCAGATCATACATATACATATAGCAATTAAATATAATGATGCAAACCCGAACCCAAACCTATATAACCATTCGCTACACATCACCCGTACCACCCATCACACCGTGGGGACTACTAAGTCGACCCTCCATCCGCTACACACCATCGAAGGCAGTCGCTGCAGTTGACTGGCACATCGCCCTTATAAATTCGTGGCATAGCCACTAGATAATAATAATTTTGCGACATAAGTCACCACATTCAGATTTCGTGACATAAGTCACCACATTCAGATATTGTGGTATGAACCACCAGATCACTTCCCCTTAATGTAACACCCATATGCCCGATATATCATACATATCATGCAATCTCATGCCATAGGCCTTATTTCACATTCATAACATTTTCACATTTGTGTCATAATAGATATTTTTATTATTGACATAACTTTAGAGAATAACGTACCTGAGTACTCTGTACCATTTGTATGGTACCTTTGGCCACTTCCATATTTATTATTAACATACACATAATATTAGAACCATAAATCTATCAGGAAATAGTGTGGGGTTACACACCTGATTTATTTAGCGAGTTCACTGAATCCCGAAAATCTACCAAAACCGATTGCACTCCTTCCTAATACCCAAAGGTGAAATCGGTTAGGCACTAATACTAGAATATGGCCTTGGCCGAATGTGCATAGTCACTTGCCTTGTGGATCTAAATCCCGAAAAGTGTTATTAAGTTGGGGTATCTTTCGAAATCACTATAGCATATGTTAAATCCAATTCTAACATTCAAATAAATGGCCTTCGGCCTAATCTCACACCTTACTTACCTTAGATCTGAAATCCCGAATGATCTCCCTAGAAGTCGGCTACTATGGAAATCCCGAAACTCACCTTTCAAGTTTCGGCCAACAAGGATAGGAGGGATTAGATTTCGATTTCCAACAAGAGAGTAAATCGACATAGAAGAGGTCCCTTACCAAATAAGAAAGACCAAAACACAACTGGTCAACCACCTTCACGAAATTGTCAAGAACACTTGCAGAAGAAATCGATTTAAAGTATGTTAATAAAGTGAACTTTCGGCTTTAAGATTTACTGAGCAATCGGCTAGGGATTACCTTTAGTCTTCGGCTTTTGATGAACACTTGAGAGATTCGGCTCAACAAGGACAAGAAAAGAAAAGTATAGGACTTAGGGAGAATCAGCAAGGGCTAGGGGAATCCTATTTTCGACTTTTGGAGAATTGAAAAGAAAAGGGAATGATTTGCAGAGAGATTCGACTATGTAGTGAGTAGCAAAAAGGAAAAAGAGAGAAAGAACACAAGTTGCTCGTTCTTTGAGAATTTTCGGCACAAGTGAAATAAAGATGAGAAGAGGAGAAATTTCGGCACATAACCCCTTCCTAAATTCGGCTAGCCTTCAAACAGTAGCTACTCCTTGCTTTTCTCCTATTTCCTCTCTTCTTTGCATAATCAAAATAATTTAAAATAAAATCATCATTTATCTTCTACTTAGCCGAAATTTTAAAAGGATTAGACCACATCTTAAACTCATCCCTTAGTGCCCCATTGCCGTCCACCTCTCTTGCTCCTTGCAGCAAAATAAAACTCTTTTATTTGCTCCCCTTGTGACTCGAACCCAAGCCCTTACACCCTACATATGGCGTCACTTACCTAGGCTTTAAGTGGCACCTTCATGCCACTTTACTAAGGCCATTTTTGTGTCATAATTCCCCTACTAATTTTCTTAAGGCCTCCTCTGCCTAGCTTCCTCTTTTAAACTTAAAATCGAGTAATTTCTAAGGTATTCACCTACACTCTAAGGTTCAAAAAATTCATACAACACAATCAGAACACACATTGGCATGCTACTTCATACAATTTAGCATTAATGCATAAGCCATAAATCCTGGATATTACAAGCTAAGAATGACAAATCCAAAATCATTAGTTAAACTTAGTATTTGCATCTTAAACTCAGATTTTCCAAAAACATGCAGAACACCTAAAATTGTTTTGAAAACCCTTAACAATGTTTCCTAAATCTTACCTACACTGAAGGACTTAGAACCTTACCACCTCATATTTTCTACTTCTCCAACTCTTCACGATCACCACTCTATGCAGAGCTTTCCATAACCACCGCTTACTCAGAGCAACCAAGGAAGATGAAGAAGATGGGAGAATGAAACGGAATTGAGATGAAACCCCTCTTGGAAGTTACCTCTCAGCTATTTATAACCCTTCCTGCACAGTCTTTGACCATGTAAAAATCGTCCATTGAAAATTATTTTATCTCTCACTAAAGGATTGGTTGGTTCTAATCCCACCGAACCAAACTTGGTTCTCAACCCTGTCCAATTTTAGTTACTATATTTTCTAATCTTTTAGTAGAGACCGCCACTTTATGGTCTTTTTCAATTATATCCCTAAATGTTCTAAATTTTTGGGTTTAAAGGAAACCAGGTGTGACATGTTAAGACTTGATAGAGGTTTTATTATTGAGGCAATTATGAGGAGTGCCACAAACAGTGCCCATTGCTGTTTGGCTCTGTTTAGCCTCATAACTTGCCTTATATGGAGTTTGCAATTTTTGTTAACAAAATCTTTAGTTTATGATCTTTTTTTATTCTAATTCTGCTGAAATGTGTAAACTCATCTATTGTAACGACCCAATTTTAAGTGGTGTTGAAAAATGTGGTTTCGAAACCCTATTTTCAAAAAAACCAAGTTTGTAAGGATGAAATATAAGGATTAATGAAGTTTAATATGAAAATATAATGAATATTGGTAAAATAATTTAACCGAGAAAATTTTTAATTAAAGCTTAGAGACTAAATTGTAAAAGTTCAATCGCTATTGAGTTTTAATTTAAAAAATGATTGAGGACCTATGATAAACCATAAATTATACATATTTTAACCACATGCTTGGCTTATTTTTGGATGAAATTTCATCAAATTTGATGAATTCGATGCTCCCAATCCTTTAATTTCATGTTTTACACTCAGGAGAGCTTAAGGAGCTGAAAAGAACGAGAAACGGGCCAAAAAGGGACAAAATGGGCCTACCTCAGAAATCAACACGGCCTGGACCAACGTACACGGGCAAATCACACAACCGTGTGTGACGAGCAGAATTGAGCACGACCCAAGCCATCGCACATGATCGTTGATTGCAACCCTAGAAATATGGCGACGAAAATCTGCTGGATTAGAGTCAAATTTAATAAGGGAATCTATAGATCGAGTTAATACGACAATAGGGGTTTTTTTAATTAGAAAGAGATTTCAATTAATCAACCTAGAGATAGTTGTTTTTAGTCTTGAAAGAGATATTAACATAAATCAGAGATTTCTACGGATTAAGTCAAGTGAATAAATCATATGAATCAAAAGTAATAACTGAAGTCTAGGTGGATTCTTTCTTAGGTATTGCCTTTATCATATAAGTTGTCTAAAAGTATTTTCTTAATTCTTTCTTTGTCGTGTTTTTTATTAAGCTTTAGTTTAAAAGAAACCACTCCAATTCTTAGGCTAAATAATAGAAAGATAGTAATTACTAGTACTCTTGGTCCTTGCGGATACGATATTACCAGTCTTACCATAATTATACTATAAATGATAGGTGCACTTGCCTTATTGTGATCTTAGCTAGTTTTAGACCACATCAAGTTTTTGGCGCCGTTGCCGGGGGCTAAGATATTAAGAACGCTAAATTTTTATTACTTTAGCCATTATTATTTTTATTTGCAATTTATTTTTGTTTTTAGTTTACTAACTTTTCTTTTTCTTCTGGCAGGAACTTTTAGTTTATGACTAGAAGGAACCCCTCAGGATCATTACATTTTGACGGTGAGATTGAAAGTATAGCTCACAGAAACTGAAGAGAAATAAGGCGAAGTCTACAATACATAGAAGAAGATCAAGAGGACGAAATCACTAATACCGAAGAGATGGCTGATAGTAATCTGCTACCTCCAGTGGTTGCCACAAATCCGGTGAATCAAAATCCTGCTGCTCGTACTATGTATGATTATGTTAAACCTAATTTAACAGGAACTGAATCAAGTATTGTTAGACCTGTCATTGCTGCAAATAATTTTGAATTAAAACCTAATAGATGATTCAGCAATTTGTTTAGTTTGATGGTTTGCAGGATAAGGATCCAAACAATCACTTGGCAAATTTTCTGGAGTTTTGCGACACTTTCAAGATTAATGGCATTTTTGATGATGCCATTCGCCTTCGGTTGTTTCCCTTTTCATTGAGGAACAAAGCCAAACAGTGGTTGAACGCGTTACCACAAGGATCATTCACTACATGGGAACAAATGATTGAAAAGTTTTTACTTAAATATTTTTCGTCGGCTAAAACAGCTAAATTGAGGAATGATATTTCTTCTTTTGTGCAGATGGATTTAGAAACACTCTACGATGCATGGGAGAGATACAAAGATCTATTGAGAAGATGCCCTCACCATGGGTTACCTTTATGGTTACAGGTTCAAACCTTTTACAATGGTGTGAACCCCTCAACTAGGCAGTTGATTGATCTAGCCACCGGTGGAACCCTAAATAACAAGACCCCTAAAACGGCATATGAGTTTATAGAGGAGATGTCACTGAATAACTATCAGTGGCAAGTTACGAGGACAAAGCCAACGAAGGTAGCCGGTGTTTTCAACCTCGACGTAGTGACCATGCTATCAAACCAGGTAGAACTTTTAAGTACAAAGATTGATGGTTTGTGTGGTTCTTCGCAGGTACATCCAGTGATGTAGTGCGATACAAATGAAAGAGGGACGAACAACACAGAATATCCATCCTACAACCCTGGCATAGAAAGCGAACAGATGAACTATATGGGTAATAATTCTAGACCTCAGAATAATCCTTATAGTAACACTTACAATCCAGGTTGGAGAAACCACCCAAACTTCTCATGGGGTGGCCCAGGAAATCAGAGACAACAACCCCCTCCAGGCTTTCAACAGCAACCCTACCCACAAGAGAAAAAGTCAAACCTTGAGGAGATGCTAACAAAATTCATCGCGGTGTCAGAAACCTATTTCTAAAATACTAAAATAGCACTCAAAAATTAGCAAGCATCGATTCAAGGGCTCGAGAACCAATTAGGACAACTTGCTAAGCTGATCTCTGAGCGACCACAAGGAAGCTTACCAAGCAACACTGGAACTAACCCAAAGGAGCAACTTCATGCTATAACTGCTCACGAAAGTGAAGGGTTAGACGTATGAAAATCGAGGCAAAAAATCGTGGCAGATAAAGGTAAGGTTGAGGTAAGCCATAATAAACCAAAACTGGTAAGTACAGAGTACGAATCTCGTGTGCCATATCCAAATGCAATGAAGAAAGGCCACACAGATGAACAATTCGGTAAATTCCTTAAACTTATAAAGAAATTACATATCAACTTATCGTTTATTGAAGCTCTTTCATAGATGCCCAATTCAACAAAATTTTTAAAAGAGCTTTTGACAAACAAATGGAAGTTAGACGATGCGTTGCATGTGGAGCTAAATGCAGTGTGCTCAGCAATTTTACAAAATAAACTACCACGAAAGTTAAAAGATTCAGGGAGTTTTACAATTCCTTGCTTAATTGGTGGTTTATCTATTAATAATGCTTTAGTTGATTTAGGGACAAGTATCAATGTTATGCCTTATAAATTTTTTAAACAATTAGGTTTTGGGAAACCCAAAAAAACTACGATGAACATTCAATTAGCTGATAAAACCATTAGAGTTCCTAGGGGTATAATTGAATATGTGCTAGTAAAAATTGATAAATTCATATTCCTAGTAGACTTTGTTGTTTTAGACATGAATGGGGATAATGATGTTCCTTTAATTTTAGGACGACCCTTTTTAGCAACTACTAGGACCATTATTGATGTTGGTACAGGAGAATTAATACTTCGTGTAGGTGATGACATGATTAAACTCCAAGCTCGTGATTCTGTCAGAATATCTAGTGAGCAAGATGATACAAGTCCCGTTAATGTAAGTAAACTTAATGTTAAAACTTCTTTGCAGGAAATTTCTTAGAAAAAGATGATAGAGCCATGGCATGGCCCTCATATTGAGAACAGAACTGTTCATGAGGAACGAAGGCTCCAGATCGATGAGCTAGACGAGTGGAGGACACATATCAAGGAGAAACCAAGAACACACAAAGCAAAATCGAGGCAACTCCATGAAGCAAACTACTTCAAGGTTGGAGACCGAGTTCTAATGGATAATACAGATCCTCGTGTTGCCACTTCTGAACCTAATGGAATAACTCCTTTCACAGTACTTAATACTTTCCTATACAGTACAGTCGAGGTAACTCATTCTCAATTTGGCACCTTCAAGGTAAATTGTACTCGTCTAAAACCTTATTTTACCAAAATGGATAGCAGGAGTGAGGAGTTTCAACTCCTCAAACCACCATGAGTATGCGAATGAGAGGTAAGTCTAGCTTAAGACTTTAAACGAGCGCTTCTCAGGAGGCAACTCGAATACTAACCTCACTAACATCTATATTTTTTATTTGTAGCATCTAACTAAAAATTAACCAAATTAATAGGTGCAGGTTTCCCTACCCACATGGCATTGTACACGGGCATGGCTGTGGCCGTGTGGGCACCACATGTAGGTACAAGGGCATGGCAGAGGTCATGCAAAAATAGGACAAAAATTTCCCCTAAGACATGGGCTTCGACTAAACGTCACGGCCGTGCGATACGGCCTTGGTCGACACTGAGAAAGTAACACGGGCGTGCGACACTGTAACACCTCAAACTCAGCCTAGACGTTATGATCGGATCTGGCATGTCACATAAGAGGGTTGATTAAAAACTGCGCGTTCGTTGAAAACCTTGTGTTCTTTTTAAAACTTCGGGCTTTATTGTTTGTGAAATTCAGATTTGGTTAAATGGTTCTCCAAAAAAAAGTTGTTATTATTATTTTCAAAAACTTTGTTTATAACAGATATCAGATTCAGTGAATTGCAAAAATGTGATATTTTTGAAACATTTATTGGCGTTTAAAGAAAACTACATATTTCTAATTCTAGCAGTTATTAAGGAAAACTTGAAAGAAATCATACCAATGGCCTTATTACATAAATTTTAACCCAAATCAATAATTAAACTAAAATAAAGCAGAACGTAAATTTACTAAGTTTACGAGAATAATTCCCGGTGTATGGCCACCACAGAGTCCTCCACAGCTCCAAATCCACTAATGCTGGGGATCACCTGCAAGGTTGAAACAACGGGGTGAGTTACGAGAACTCAGTGTGTAATCTTCCAATCGGTTATTAACTGGGCCCGTGCCCATATGAAATCAAATTGGGCCGAAGCCCTATGCAGTAACAATCTGGGCCTTAGCCCTATACAGTATCAATCTGGGCCCACTGTAACATCCTGAAGTTCGGGATTTTATGTTTTGCATTATACCATGCGTTAGGCTAGCTAAGAGTGTCAGTTGTGTATGTTTAGGGACCCTAAGAAGGCTTGGGGTTGAGTTGGGCCTTAGTAGAATTTTTGTGTTTAAGCACTTAAGGGGGGAGAAGGTAAGTGACATCAAGACTTAAAAGAATAAGTGTGTATTTTACTAACACAAGTGGAACTAGTAGCGGAGTGGTGTGGCGTCACATGAAGGAGCTAAAGGGGTGGAGTTCGAATCCCACCTATTGCAAATTTTAGATTAATTTTTGGTGCTAATCAGGTGGAAGATGGTAAGTGTCGGCCATGGCTCTAAAGAAGGAAAGGAAGACTTTCAAATGATAGAAAGAAGACTAAGGAAAAGAGTAAGGAGGAGATCAAGGGAAAAATAAGGAAAGAAGTAAAGGAAAGAGATAAGGGGGGATATGTTGGCCGAATCTTAGAGAGGTGCATGGGGAAAGAAATTTGGTCAACTAAAATCTTTTTGGTTAGGGGGCATACGGTTTTGGTAGGGGAATTTTGGGAGCCGAATTTCCTATGGCCATTTTGCAAGTGTTGTGCATGCAAAGTTTTTCTTCTTTTTGAACATTTTGTGCCTTCTTTTCCAACCTTTTTTCTCTTGTGTGCCGAAACACTCAAGCTATTTTGCTCATCTTTTCCTTGGTGTTGGCCAAAACTCTCAGACACCTCTTTTTTCAATCTCTTCTTTTCTTTTTCACCATTTTTCAACCCTTCTCTCTTTTTCTTTAGTCAATATTTTTTATGGCCGAATCTTGCTTGTTCTTTTCTCTCTAAATAGCCGAACCTTTAAATACTTTATTTCTTCTTCTTTCTTGCGTATTGGGCATTTCTTCCTTGATCGAATCGGGTAAGTGATTTCATTCTCTTCTTTTCATCTTCTTTTCTCTATGGCCGATTATGTGCCCCTTATCATTCGGATGGTTCCCTAAAACAAAACATCACTCTCTCCTATTCCCTCACATCGTGATCTCTTTCTATTGTAATGTTATAGTGGGCAAGCCAAATCTCTCATCTTTGCCGACTCATCCGTAGCCATAAGTTGAATCGGTAGGAATCGGGTTCATCATCGATTAAGGTAAGGAGTCTCTTCTTAGTCCATTCGATATCGCTACTTGGTTATTTTGCTAAAACAGATCGATAGATTTGACTAATCGATTATTATAAGGACTCAATCACTCGTTCTTCTCTACTCGTTGATCCTTCGAAAGTAGTGGTAAGCCGAAACCCTCACCTTAGATAACTACTTTCTTTCATCGTAGTATTATTCTGATCGAGACTCTTTCAATGGAGGCAAGTGGTAGCAATTTCAAAGGAAAATCGATAGGATGGCAAAAAGGGAGTGGACTTGCAATCTCTACTCCCAAGTTCAAACGTAGGGCGGTATCGGCAGTTCGGGATTTTCCACCAGGTTGTGGACCATCTTTTGGTGAGAGTAGGCAAATCATGGTCGTTCACGATACTAAGGGTGCCGACGATCAAGAAGGTTTAGTCCTTACCGTAATCAGGTGTGTAATCTCACACCGAAATCCTGTAGATTCATGATTCACCATCATGTTGGAAAATAGATCGTTGTTGCTTACGAATCTAATAATCGTAATATGGCATGAATCGAGTAACTTGATTAAACAACATTAATTCTAAAGATCTGTCAAAATAGGTATTAATTGCTAAATTACAAAAATACCCTTATGGGCCGAATTACTAAAAAGCTCTAATGGTTGTTTTATGAAAATGCCCCTATGGGCCGATTTACCAAAATGCCCTAACGGGCCGATTTGCTAGAATGCCTTGTGGGCCGAATTACCAAAGTGCTTTAATGGGCCGATTCACCAAAATATTTCGTTAGATTAATGGTTGTTATATATGTGGATATATTTTTATTATGTTGCATCTTTACATATTGCATGGGGTGAGAAAAATTGTATGGAGAGCAGTGTAGCCTAGTGGCATAGCCACAATTCGCTTATTATTGCGCTTAATTATGATTTCGGTGGCATGGCCACAAAAATAATATACTTTAGTAGCTTGACTGCAAATTGGCGTGAGCGGCGGGGTGGGTTGACTTGATCCCTACAGGCGTGATTGGCTAGTCAGGGGGTGTGATGGATGGATGGGTTGGGTTGCATACATTTCATTTAAATACTGTTATGTAAATGGGCTTAGGCCCAATATGTTGCTATGCGGGTTCAGGCCCAGTGGATGACGGTAAGGGGATTATACACTGAGTTCTTGTAACTCACCCCTTCCTTTTCTTAATCCTTGTAGGTAATGTTCAGTAATGAGGACTTGGGCCATGGATGACTCGGTGGATGCCATACTTTAGAAATGATGTTTTCAAACATTAGTAAACTTCTTTTCCATTTGATTTCGTTACTTTTACTATTTTGGGTTTAAAGTTGTAATAAGGCCTCTGGGATATGTTTTAATTTGCTTTATGTTTTGACGTATTTATTATCTTTCTTGAACTGTTTTAAACGAGGGTTTTCTAAGATCATAAATAATGATTTTCCAAAATTGACTAACAAGTGGATTTCATAAAAAATATGTACAAATAATTTAACTTGGATTCTCCTTCAAATTATCAATGTCATTTTCAAAAGTCACGGTTTTAAAAGTTCACTAGTTCGATTATTGATTTTTTTCAATCAACCTCACGAGATTAACAGTATTTTATTGAATATTTATAACCAAACTTTTTTTCTTAACTATAACCAATAACGCCTACTTTAGTAAAAAAATCACAAGTTCTTTATACGTCTTCTTCATGTGACATGCCAGATCCAGTCATACCGCATGGGTCGGGTTTGGGGTGTTACACCCACGGCCCCAAAATCATGGTAATACAAACAGAAAATGCAACCCCAACCTAATAGTCCATCCACTACACTCCACCCGTACTAGCCCTACACTACTGTAGCGATTTCTAAATCGACCCACCCATCTGCTACACTCCAACAATGCAATCAAGCTGCCAGTATAAATGCAGCAAAGCTGCCAGTAACAGTATATATATACGGCTCTAAGCCTTCAGTAGCAGTATTATAATTGGCACAAAGCCATCAGTAACTATATTATGTTTGGCACATAGCCATCAGCGGCGGTAATATATTCGGCACACAACCTTGGGTAAATATGATCAACACAGAGTCATCGATATATATGTTAGGCACATAGCCACGGGTATATACGATTGGCACAAAGCCACAATCAAGATGGCACAGAGCCAAGCTCTCCAATAATACAGCCTTGCTGCTAATAACGGTATATGTGGCCAAGCCACTAGAATCAGTATACGTGGCAAAGCCACTAAATCAGTAAAACGTGGCATAGCCATCAGTACAGTACTTCCTCCATAATACAAATCCCAACCCCATGCAATATGTCGTGTATGTCATGCTCAATCATTACACATGTATGCAAAATGGCCATGCTCAGTAACAGTCATCTAAACATATATTAACAGCATATCAGTCACACGCCTACAGTCAAGTCAGTTAAACTCATAGTTATACAATCACAGTCAAAACAGTCAAATTCACAGTCTAAATCAGTCATTTACCTACAATGGCAAATTAGTCATTTTACCCTATAAGGGTATTTCGGTAATCTTACCCTTTAGGGGTACTTCGGTAATTCTACCCTACAGGGGTAATTCAATAATTCTACCCTACAGGGGTATTTCGGTTATTTTGCATACTGGGTTATTTCAGTAATTTCGCAAACCAGGGGTATTTTAGTAATTTTGCAAACTGAGGGTATTTCGTTAATTTTTAAACCATGAGTATTTTGGTAATTTTGTAAAATGAGAGCATTTCAATAATTTCATAAACTAGGGGTATTTTGGTAATTTTGTAAACCGAGGGCATTTCGGTAATTTCATAAACTGGGGTATTTCGGTAAATTCATAAACTAGGGGTATTTCAGTAAATTCAAAAACTAGGGGTATTTCGGTAAATTCATAAACTAGAGGTATTTCAGTAATTTTACAAATCGAGGGCATTTCGATAATTTCATAAACTGTGGGTATTTCGATAATTTCGCAAACCAGGGGTATTCTAAACAGAGATAACGATGTGAATGGGCCTAGGGCCCATTCTCGGCCCAATTGGGCCCACACACTCATGTGGCCCATTTAGCCCAAATCTAGCCATAGATATGAGATTCACGTAGACCGGTTCACTATCTGCTACATAATCATACACTTTATTCATATGGGCCCACGGGCCCATTCGGCCCACTTGGCCCCTTTCGGCCCATCGTGGCCCAAACAGCATCAACCTACAAGAATACTCATGGTGGCCTCAACTATTGCGTCGAAGCTCCCACATGTGCGCTCGCACGCTCGTATGGCTACCATCGCCGTGTGACTGGCATTTCGGCATTTGCCGCGCTACAACTAGAGTAGTGCGAAATACACACCTGATAGGAATCTGGAGTTGATCCGCACTCCGAACACTCCTATGCCCAAACGCCAACCCAGGTATGCCTCCTCTCCTCATAGACAGTTCTATATATAGCCAGCTTCTCACCTTCCCTCTCGCTAGCTTTAAGATGTGGGATCCATCCTTCAGTAGAGTTTAAATCCAACACAAACTCTGGTCGTCCAATCCACAAAATAAATACTCCTTTACTTGTCATGAGATTCGAACCCAGGCTCTTCCATCAGCCAATTCACGTCACTTGCCACTAAGCCACCAGCTCCTCTTGTGCCTAACATCATGCGTAACTAAATATAAATCTATGGGTCAAAGTCCAAGTTCACTTACAAATAAATCAAAATGAAATGCCAGCGCCAAGGCTTGAACCTTGGACCCCTTGCTTCCTTGTGGCGTCATTCCCTTGTCTCTTATGTGGCGTCATTTGCCACTAGACCACAACTCCTTTTGTGTCATTTTTCTCCACATTTTATTCTTAAAGCCTACCTACTAACTCCCAGGGTTTTATTCACCTAAAACCAAAATTTTCCTAAAGCCCAAGTTTGATCCCGGGACTTCATAGATCCCCCTAACCTTCCAAAATCACTCACCTAATAGGTCCAACTTGCGTTAGTGTCGTTCTCATGTTCTCAAAAATTTTAAACGCTCCCACGCCCAAGGCCCAATGGGCCTAATTCTACTAGCCCAAATTCAAGTTGTTACAGAAACCCCGTGCCCCTAAGCCGTGGTCAAAACTAAGAAATCTACACAGGCATGCGACATGCCTGTGTCTGTAGGCCATGCTCGATACTGACTAATCAATGTGGGCGCGGAAAACCTCTACACGGCCGTAGGAGAAACGAACGAAGCATCACACAGCCATGCGATTCGGCCGTGGGACCTAAGACGCCCAGGACACACGGGCGTGGGCCACGACCATGTGTCTCAATGTCTATTTAAACCCCTTTTTCTATTCACTTTCTTCCCCATAACCCTTCATCCCCAACCCTAGCCACTATAGCTTTTCTCCCTTTTCACCTCCGGTCACCGCCTTCTCACTCCACTTACTCCATTTTCTCACTTCTTCTTCAGCCCAAAAACCCTTTTTCTCCCTTCCCATTATCTTTCTCCCTTCATTTTCCCTTTTCCCCTTTCCCTTATTTCTTCTTTTTCATTTTCTCTTTTCCCCTTTCACTTATTTCTTCTTTACACTGCCACCACACCATCCACCATCCTTGCCACCATAGATAATGACTAATACTTGAGGCAAAACCAAGGCCACCATCCCCATGTCGAAAAAGTGAAAGGATCCAGGCGTAGTCTCCCCGTGCGTAACCACTCTACATAAGTTCATGACGGCCGTTTAATTGACTTGACAAGACAAGGACCTTTGAGTCCATTCATATTTTCTTTTTCTCTTATTTCCATTTTTTAATTCTTTTTCTTTATCTTTCTTGTCTTTAATTTATATTATTATATTTTGATTTCTTTAATTTAGGTTCAAGGGGCTATTAAGGAACGACCACACCACCACCGGAGTATCCACCCCCACCTTCACCTCTGCCCAACTTTACTGTTTCTTTTCCTTGACTCCATCCAAAATTCAGAAAGTTTCACTTCTCTCCCTATCTTATGATTTTTTTATATTGTCGTTATTTATCTTTGTACATTGAAGACAATGTACATCTTAAGTGTGGGGAGGTTAACCATAGTATCATTTGAAAATCCCTGAATTATGCCTTGTTCTTAAGTAATTTTCTCATAATACTAATGAAAATAAGACTTCTACTGTTTATGATTTTTATTGATATGTTTTGGATTAAGTCATAGGTAATTGTGCATTGATGGTTTAAACTTTAAGATACTAGAGAATCAATCATGATAAGTCTATTTTCAGAATTAATTTTTTTATTAGGTTGTCTCTCTAAATTTAAATATTACTTTGAAGTTCGAAATTTGCAAGGTTGACATCAAAAACCATAATTTTTGTGAGATCTTGAGCCTTTTAGAGCATATACTAAGATGATAAAGGCACCTAGGATTTAACCCACTTACTCCCCAAAAAGCCTACCTTCATAATTAACCCCTAGTGAACCCCTTTGAATCCTAATAAACCATTTATTGATCTACCCTTAATATTAACCTAAAACTCACTCTTTTTGATTCATCAAGAATTTTCCCTATTGAATTAACCCTTTTTGTCGAGAATTGATTTGATCAGTTGTCTAACTATGTTGTTAAGTTCTTTCTTATTATTGTATGTTCTTATTCTTAAAAAAAAGAAGTTGGATTTTTTTTTTTCATTATTAGTGCTTTATTATTTGAGCTTAAGGGATTAATTTCACATTTTGAGAAGAAGCTCGTGATTGTTGTAATTATTCAGTATTAGTTATTTTTCTAGTTAGGTAAATAGTCAATTCAATCTCGATTCTAACCCTCTAATTCAGCCTTTATCCACACCTTTAACCTAAGCCCCATTACAACCCTTTTAAGACCTTTTGATTTGTGTATCGTCTCATTTTATAGTGGTGGAGATGTGATTTTCATGCAAGCCTATGGGATTAACTTTTCATGTTTGACTTTTGAGTGCTTAATTTGAACCTTAAAGCACTTTGAGTGATTTGAGTGAATCTTTAGTGAGGATGTCAATTCTTTTCGGTTTTGGATCAAAGGTAATTATTTAGGTAAGGGGAAACACCTATATTTTCATGCTATAAAAATTTATGACTTAGATTGTTTGAATCTTTAGGACACTTTCAGTTAAATTATCAATGTATGAATTATCTATGAATTATGATGAAACATAATCGATGAGGATTATGAATTGAGGAAGTTAATTTTAATTGTGAGTTGAGGATTTTGCTTGAGGACAAGCAAATGCTTAAGTGTGGGGATATTTGATAAACTATAAATTATACATATTTTAACCCTATGCTTGGCTTATTTTTGGATGAAATTTCATCAGATTTGATGAATTCGATTCTCCTAATCCTTTAATTTCATGTTTTACACTCAGGAGAGCTTAAGGAGCTGAAAAGAACGAGAAACGGGCCAAAAAGGGACAAAATGGGCCTACCTCAGAAATCAACACGGCCTGGACCAACGTACACGAGCAGATCACACGGTCGTGTGTGACAAGCACAATTGAGCATGGCCCAAGCCATCGTACACGGGAGTGTCACACGGGCGTGTCCCTGCCGAACCCAGGTTTAATCCTATTCAGAAAAGGTTGCTTGTGGGCCAAGAAAGGTGTTCCAAAGCCTATATAAATACCCTAAGGGGCAACCTAAAAGAGGACGCCGAGTAGAAGGCAGAAAATACTCGAAGACAGCCGTCGGGAAAAGCTTAGGAGAAGGATCTCCATCAAGATTGAAGATCTCCCACCAAGTTCTTTAGAAGTTTTTAGGTTTTCTTATGTTTTGTTGTTTTCCTTACTTTAAGATGTTTCCCTTTATTAGTATGAACTAAATCCCCTAAATACCTGAGGGGATGAAACCTAAGACAGATCCTATTACTATTTGATTTATAAGATAAATACTTGTTCTTATTCTTGTTTTGATAATTCAGGTTATTGATTCAAGTCGAATGTGCTTATTTAGTGGAGCAAAAGTCCCTATTTAAGAGTAGATCAACACAATTAAGCGGAGTTGATTGCAACCCTAGAAATAGGGCGACGAAAATCTGCTGGGTTAGAGTTAATGCGACAATAGGGGTTTTAATTAGAAAGAGATTTCAATTATTCAACCTAGAGTTGGTTGTTTTTAGTCTTGAATGGGATATTAACATAAATCAGGGATTTCTAAGGATTAAGTCTAGTGAATAAATCATATGAATCAAAAGTAATAGGTGAAGTCTAGGTGGATTCTTCCTTAGGTATTGCCTTTATCATATAAGTTGTCAAAAAGTATTTTCTTAATTCTTTCTTTGTCGTGTTTTTAATTAAGCTTTAGTTTAAAAGAAATCACTCCAATTCTTAGGCTAAATAATAGAAAGATAGTAATTACTAGTACTCTTGGTCCTTGTGGATATGATTTTACCGGTCTTACCATAACTATACTTATAAACGATAGGTGCGCTTGCCTTATTGTGATCTTAGTTAGTTTTAGACCACATCAACCTAACATCAATTAATTAGTTAATTTAAGCTTTTTTAACCCTTTAAATTATTAAAAATTACATTTTTGGCCCTTACAAAAAATTAATAATTCAATTTATACCCTCTTAACAAATTTCTTTAGCTTTGACCCCTAAAATTTTATAAATTTATCTCAAATCTCAAAAAAAAAAAAATTGACTATGTTATAAGGAAACGAACTCAAGTTCAAACCTTACAAATAACATTGTTGAGAAAAGTTACCATGAACTTCAAAAAATTTACTCTTCATAAATTGTAAAACGAAAACCTTGGTCTAAAAAAAGAATGTAGAGAACATGTATAGTAGATTACATGGGATTTGGAAGCTAAGGAATTCTTTGTCACATAGATTGCGTAAACTCTATCTCCATCAACCTCTTTCTCCTCCAATCTTTTAGGGTGTATTTGAATAACTTGTAGGAATGATTTCATTTGTATCATGGTTTTCAAAGTTTTAAAAATGAATTTACTTATTTGGGTAAATATATTGGTGAATTCCAAAATTTGTGAATAATTTTAAGAGGGGATTTTAATATCTCAATTTCTTTTTTTCAAATTCCGCCTAAATATGCGGCTTTTCAAATTTTCTCATAATTTTATTTGATTTAATACATATGGTCCCAGCATAAGATAAAAAAAATTAAACTTTAAAAATATTTTTATTTAACTATAATATATTTTTAAATTTTATTTTATTAAAAGGATTTATAAAATTTTACAAATATACTGACATTCATATTAAATATTTTTTATATTATTTATTTTTAGTATATTCTTATTTTATAATTAGTTTTTATAATTTGTACAATTCTTTCCTAAGTCAATTATATATCTAAACAAAACAATTACAACTCCTAGCATTTTGAATTGATGAATTCTAAAATGCTAGCATTTTAAAGATCTCAAAAATTTTAAAATCTTTCATTCGAACACACTCTTAATTTTCTTTTCAATGTTTGGTCATTATCAAATGAATGTGTGACAACTTGCAAGGCAATTCATGTATACTCTATGTTGATATGTCAATATTTTTCTTATATGTCATGTTAAAAAAATAATTTAAAATTTATAAAAATATTCAAAAAAATCAAAATTCAAAAAATAATAAAATAGCATGAATTACACGTGGATTGTCATGAGGACTGCCATATTCAAAAATTTGATCTTTTAGTTGTGTTTAATGTTAAAAAAACAACAATTTAAATCTCTTTGAAAGGTTAATGATCAAATTCAACTCTTTTTAAATCTTGAAGGTCAAATTTATCTCAAAAAAAAAAAAAAAGAATAAGCATCAAATTGATAAAAGATGTAAATGTTAAGGGCTGAATTTGTTATTTTGCCAAAAAAAAAAACTCACTTGTTAACCATGTTGCAAAAAAGAGACATTATAATGGATCTGAATTTAACAAAGAATTTTAACCATGTTAGCAATATTTAAAATTCACGTTAGCATTTTAAATAGAATAAAATATTTATACTAACTATTACATCCAAGAAACCTTGTTGGAAGAAATTGGGTTAGTGAAATCAAGAGTGGTCATGCCGTATTTTGGATTAAGGTTGTGGGAATTATATCAAGTAATTTGTTTTGGTTTAGTGGTTATGAGTTGTGTTTGAGTGTATGAGGTCTTATGTTCAAATCCCTTTCCTTAAATTTTTGTTTCACCTTCTGACTGTGGAAAACCCAGCTTATATGTTATTTTTGCTCAACTAATGTTAAGAATGAGCTTGATGGTTAGTAGTAAGGCTTTAACTTACTTAGAGGTCTTGTGTTTGAATCCCTATGTATGTAAACTGGAAAAAAATATTTTTGTTTTAAATTTGGAAGAAAAATCTAATGTGGATAATGATGGAAGGTCTTCTAATTTTACTCTTCACTTTCTACCGTCCAACCCTCCCTCACTTTCCTCACATTTTGTTTTCTTCCCTTTTTTTTTTCTTCACCTTGTTTCTCTTTTCTTTTATTTATTTCTTTGTTGATTCTTGACTATCATCAAGTAATCTTTTATAATGTTCATGTAGGTTAATTGCTCTCTGATAGTTGTCCGTTCAAGGTGTAAATACCATTTATTTATTTTTCTGATGTCTTGTTTTTGGTTTGTTTTTAGGAGTAAGGTCGGTTATGTTGGTATTATTTTCGTTTGGTATTGTGATTAGTATTTTGTGGTTCTTGAATAGGCGAAGTTTGCGAAAATCAAATTAATCCAGTGGGGTAATTTTCGTTCTGGATGCTATTTTTCGAGTGGTAAGTACTCGAATATCGATTTAAGGGCTAGATTTTTTATAAAAGATGCTATTTTAAATAGATCTTTAACGGTTAATTGGTGTTATTTAATGATTGAATGTAGGATTCGTGAGCTCCCAGTTGAGTGGTCAATCAAATATACAATTAGGTGTGTGAAACTAATCTAAAACCTTACTCGAAACTCGAGAAAATTGCAAAACAAGGGCTGCTTTCGAAACTACCCAACATCGTACGGCCGTGTGGTAGGCCGTGTGTAATTAAGTAGCCAGTGTAGTAGACTGTGTGCAACACACATCCGTATGGAGCATACGGCCGTGTGTAATTAAGTAGCCAGTGTAGTAGACTGTGTGCTCCACACAGCTGTGTGGTAGGCTGTGTGGACCACACAGGCTAAGTTTTGGGGCCGTGTGGGCCTTTTGGGCCAATTTTAAGGCCCGATTAGGGGACAATTAAGGGACTTAAAAATTGGGTCTATGGGTATTATGTAGGCCCAGAAAAGCATAAGTTTTAGTAAACAAACATGGGTTAGTGTAGGAGGTATGTTAAATAAGTTTTTATAAGTATAAGAATGCGTGATGATTCTCTATAAGGTACGTAAGTTAAGCATGGCTATTTTCTAAACCATGTATGTTATACGTATTTTGCTATTTGTTATGATAAGCTATTCGATTTGACTATATAATTTGAACATATGATATTATGATTCTGCATGTGCATTAGGGTGGGTTTTGATGTTGGAGGAAGTGTTTTCAAGCAATATTACTGCTTTTTCAGTGGTTAAATCGCAATATATATTTGGCAGCTCATTTGCACCATTTTGAGTGGCATACCACCACAACCCAATGTGATTGGATGAATGGACTCTTGTAGTCCTAGTTGGTGTGACTAGTTGGATGGAGTTGGTGTGTAGCAGATGGGGGTAGGATATATATCTGCATTTGTTCTGGTCTGATATGACATTATGATATGATATATGTGTTTCTGAAAATTTGACATTCTGGTTTGATATATGTTTATGAAAATATGGTATTTCGATCTGAAATATACTTCAGAAATATGACATAATGATCTAATATATATTTCTGGTAATACTACATTCTTATATGATATTTGTACATTATAAGTAAAATTTTGTAATGACATTTACATATGTGCTTGTTAAATAAAACTCTAGCTCACTCTTTTGTTTGATACGTTTCAGGTGAACTTCCGATTTAGGACCGGACGACATGCAGGAGCTCGGATGGGTTTTCACATGAAATGTTTTGTTTTGGTTAGTTAATCTAGATTTCCAAACTTTTGATTTTTGAACTAAGTTTTCAAATTTGGTTTTGTTTTGGTTTTTGCTTTATTTGTCAGCATTTAATATATTCGAGCATAAAACTGTGAATCACACGAATTAACAAATTAGATTTCGGTTTTCAAAACTAAAACAAGCTAAGGATTTTTCACTACAAATTTGAAATGGGTTTTGTGAAAATATATAATGAATGTTTTAGAATATGCCCAATTGGGTTACTATATGTTTTCACTTATCGAGATCATGGTTTCCAAATTATCAACTCTAAAATTTTCTGTTGCAAAGTTTTATTCAAAATTATGAGTTTTATAAAGCAAGCGACATAAGCGCGATGATTTCGTAAAATTGAGACTTTAAGTTAGTTATTGATGAATTCACATAAGTGTTTTAAGAGTGACAAGTTTTTCTATCAAATATTTGTGGCGAGTTTTATAAAACTTTGATTTACAATTTTGTATCAAGCCACGTTTTGGGAAAGTAAAGATTTCAACATATTATTGTAACCCTCCAGATTCGGTCATAACGTCTAGCCCGAGTTTGGCATGTTACATTAACTAATGATATAATAAAAGTTGAGGTACTGAATTATGTCAAAAAATAAATTATGGAGATTAAATCTCAAATTCGAGCATAGTATAAGGATCAAAATTAAAATTTGACCATTTTTATATAACTAAAAAACATATAAGGATTAAATTTGAAATTTAATTTCTTATGATGTTAAAAAAAAAAAAGAAAAAAAAAGCAATAGGTGGATTCTAGAAAATCAAGTTCTTTGAACAACTTGGGGAAGGAAGCAAGCCTACTACAATGATTGCAAAAGTTGCCGACGACCTAAATCTAGATCTAGTAGTGATAAGCATGGTTTGGCTTGTGCTTGGTTCTTCTTTAATTGATAGAGCTTAGACTGTGGCTAGACTTCTTTTCAGCCCGTTTCTCATAACTAGCTTGGCCTACAAATAGTACAATCTAAACTTAGCCTGAGCCTGTAAAAAGAACAGTGACAACAATTGGATAGCCACCAACTTAAAGGTAAAGGAACCAGCGAAACCATGGTCAACTTGCCCTTTGAAACAAAGATCACATATCCACCACTATAATTAGAACTTGAACCACAAAGTTACATACTAAGTGTAGGTTTCAAGCTATACCAAGACTTGCACAACATGAAATTAATATTCCAAAATTGTTAGAACTTGGGATTTCTAACATTATCCAAAGCAGCTAGTGGAAATTCGAGTGGAGGCCATGGTCTGTCCAGTTCCTCCAAAATTTTCTACTCGTTGATTATTGATCTGCTACAATTCGTTGTGGAAAATTAAGCTCTTTTCATCACTTAATGAGCTTGTATTCAAGTGATCTTATAACCTCCCTACCCCGGCCTAGACATTATGGCTAGATTAAGAAGGCTACATTAGCTACCGAAATGGCTAAACTAACTTACGTTACTTCTGAAAACCTTAAATAAACTTATTTTAGAGAAAACTGTAGTTGTACTTTGAGTTAACTTAAAAGCATTCATTCATTAGGTCGTGTATACTTAGGATTCATTTTCTTGTTGATAGTGTTTTTTTAGAAAAACCGTTTGCTTGTCTCTCTTCTTTAAAAAAAACTCGATGTTAAACTAATGTAGCGGAAAAACCATTTTGTAAGTCATTTTAGAAACTTAGTTGCCTTATCGATTTCTTTTTCAAAAACGGTTCCTTTGCAATGCAGCGGAAACTAGGGAACAATATCAAATTTTACTTAAGCCTGATATCATGCATTATCTGGTTATTATACTTGAGTAATCCATGCATGCAAAAATCCCCAAAAGAAAAGTTACCAAGCCACAAACCAGAGATAATTAAAAATTATAATCCAAAACCAATAAAGAGTTAATAATACTTATTAAGAATATTTCGAGGTCCAAGGTGATTCTCCGAATTCCGAGTCTGGTCCTAATTTCAAGGTTTACGTGAAAAGTTAAACACAATTGGGGGTGAGCTTATGAAAAGCTCAGTGTGAGCCAAACAATTATTTAAACAAACATAAATATTGAATACAATGAAACAAATTAGCTTTAACAGAAGAAAACAAAACCATCATATGAATTTCATATCATTGCATGACCATTATCAAATTGATGTCAAGCAGTGTATGGGCATGGGGCATCATTCATTTGGGTAACATTTATTAATTTTGATACCATTCTATACAACACAATACAACACATATCATAAATAAATAACATTGAAATATGACGTGAGCATAATGCAATGCAAAAAGGTTCCTACCCATACCATCCGCTACACACCATGAGTTCCCAAGAACTCATCATTTGAACTTCAAAACATTATGGGCTTAATCCCATTGTGGTTAAAACCACTGATAATAATATGCAAAAAATCATGCCAGTAAAAATAGAGACAAGCTGTCAGTAAAAATGCAGACAAGCTACCAGTAAAAATGCAATAAATCGCCATTCCCCTCGGTACTCCAGGTGCAGTGCACTGACTACAAATAATGCGGACTTAATATGCCGCCAGTACTCCACGGAACTCCTCCGTCAACCACAACATCCGAACCCAATGCATATGCAATATGTCATACAATCTCATACATAATCATATCTCAATACTTTTCACTTTCATTTGACATGCTTAGCATGTCCTCAATAATCACATACTTTCAGTAAATTGAAACAGTGTTACAATCTTTCAAATTACCATGGTGTTGGTATTAATCAATATCGTTCAATTTCACATACTTTACAGATTTTCATTGTGCATAAATATCACCCTTTTCAGTACACAATATAACAAATATCTCATGCGTTTAAATCATACATAAACTTAATGTCTCAACACATTATATCATTCAGTCAAACATTCTCATATCTCATAACTCAATCAAACATTCATACCATCAAACTAGAAATTTTGCCAACATGTCAATCTTTTAAGTATCGAAACATACCTGGTTCAACCACACACAAAATCAATAATTTGGCTATTAATAAAATCCAATCAGCAAGCTAATTTATCAAATATAACATGATATTTAACATTTTCAATCAATTTTATGAGTTTAGGACCTACACCTTATTTTATGCTTCCTCGTAGCACACTAGCAAATCTTCCAATTTCCTTAATAATTCCTTAAACGAACCTAAACCAAAATTAAGTATAAATTCAATAAATTTACCACTAGACCAGCCCCCAAACACCCACTTTTGAGTTCAAACCAATCGTTGAAATTATAACTATTTTATGAATCCAAACTAGTTAGGTTCCTTACACTGTATCGATGCAAACCGTACGTATAATCGTTCTTCACCTTCACGGATGATTTGGGGCGTTTGGGACAGCACCTAATTAAATAACATATTGGAAAATCAGTAGCTAATTAATGACTAAATTCCTTCATTTAATCAATTCATAATCTTTACCCAGCAACTGTGTCGAAATAACAAACTAGTTATCCTTAATTGCACTCACGCTTCACGATTTGTGGGATCCGATTGGCTAATTGATCAAGAACGTATCTCCCTAGTTAACATGTGATTAAAGGCTGATTAGAAGGGTTCAAGAGCACAATTTAATTCTGGAAAAATATGGACAAGAACCATGAAACAAAATAGCCCCCTCTTGTAACATCCTGAATTTTTGGGCCTATGCGTTTAATGGGAGAACATGTGTAATGTGTTAATTTAACTGTTAGGGGTCCAAATTGGGCTCAGGCTTAGGTAGAGGCCTTGATTAAAATTATCTGTTTGGGCATTATAGGGTTTAAAAGGTAGTATCTGTGTTTAAAATACCAAAGTGGGCTTGTGGCCCAATATTAGGAGGTGACGCCACACAAGGGAATAAGGGGCTCAAATTTAAGTTTCATGGAGCCCAATTCTTTTAATTTAAGTTAGCTAATTTTCGGCATTTGGGTTAGGTGGAGTGGATGGCAACAAGGCTCAAAAATAGGAGGATTTATATGAATAGGACAATGTAGATATTATAGTTGATAATATGGAAGATAAAAGGAGAAAAGATAGGAGCTATCTGCAAGGATAGGTGTTGGCCGAAATTCCATCACCTAGAGGAGTAAAGAAATTGGTTTCTTTATGGCAAAGGGGTGCCGAATTTTCCCTTTTTATTTGCTTAATTTTTAGTTATCAGGAAGGGCACTTTCGGTTTTTCATAGGTAAGTGCCGAAATTTCTATAAATAGGGAGGGTTCTCTTCTTTATTTTTCGGCATTTAGGGTTTCCATCTTTTCTTTCTCTTCTTTCTTCTAAAAGCCAAAAACTCCATTATTCTCTTCTCTTCTTTCTCCTAAAAGCCGAAAACTCCATTATTCTCTTCTCTTTTTTCTTCTAAAAAGCCAAAAGCCGAAAACTCCATTATTCTTTTCTCTTCTTTATTTAAAAGCCAAATCTCTATAGATTTCTTCGAATCATCTTCTCTTCTTGATTTTCGCAAAAAGCCGGAATCCTCTGGGAGTAGCCGAATCTTCTCTAGTAAGTAGATCTCTTAGATCTAAAAGCCGGAAACACTAGTTCCTGAATCTCATATCACTTTTCAGGATTTCAAGCCTCTAAACAACACATAGGGCAGATAGCAGCTGTGTTGGCTATGGATAGCGTTGACTTAGAAAGTCTCGTTCTAACGGTAATCAGGTGTGTAGATCCTTATCACATAAGTTTTATTTTGTATTATACCTGTTAGGGGCTGAAAAGCCGGAAAATGAGGCTGTATGAACAGTCGTGTGTAGATCCTTATCACATAAGTTTTATTTTGTATTATACCTGTTAGGGGCTAAAAAGCCGGAAAATGAGGCTGTATGAACAGTCGTGTGTAGATCCTTATCACATAAGTTTTATTTTGTATTATACCTGTTAGGGGCTTAAAATTTAGAAAATGAGGCTCTATGAACAGTCGTGTGTAGATCTCTAGCACACTAATAATCTGTATGAATATATATATGTTATGTTATGGGCTAAAAGCCGGAAAATGGGCTGTGTAAACAGTCGCGATACCCAGAAAGTGTAACACCCCAAACCCGGCCCAAACCATATGACCGAATTTGGTTTGCTACAGAGAAAACATTTTGAAAACCATTTTAAAACTTAGTCGAATTGCCTTTCAATTGAAATTTTATTTGTTAAAAACCATACTTAATTTATTTAAAAATATTTGTTGAGTCGAGTTGTTTACAAATTTCAAATGTACCCGATGGTACTTTAAAAACATTTTGCGTTTAATTTGAGAAAACATGTGCATCCGTTTTAACATCATCAAATAGTTTAAACCGATCATTCAAACATGCAGCAATAATAAAATAATCCTAGGAGGCCTTATTACAATTAAACAACATAAATCCAAAAGAAAGATAATTAAACCCAAAATTCATTTATTAAAATCTCCACTGCATGGCCACCTCGAGTCCATCCGGCTCCATCTTCGCGATCTACTCATCTGCAAAATGTTAAAGGAAAGGGGTGAGTCACCAAGACTCAGTGTGTAAATCCCCCACCCGGAAAAATACATCTCACACAATTCATTAATAAACATGCTCATGCAACCCAACTAGCCATCCATACTCCTTTTCTACCCCGTGTGGTCAAAACCACTGATGACTTAAAGTCACAATTCAAATGATGGGGCCAACCCATCGTGTGGTCAAAACCACTGATGACCATGAGTCACAATTTATCAAATGTGGTCAAAACCACTGGTGGTACCAAACCACTGGGACTTAGTCGCAAATAATCAATTGTTGTGGTCAAAACCACTGATGACCATAGGTCACAAATAATCTGATGGGGCCAACCCATCTTGTGGTCAAAACCACTGACGACAGTCCATAATTCATCCCCCTCCTCTCATCAATCCCACCATCACATGCTTATGTATATATTATCATGTATCATGTCATAGCATTTAACATCATGTAATGGCATGCAAATCATATATCAAAAATCACAAATTAGGAGACTTACCTGAATTCCATGCTTAGCCATAAGCAAATCACAACCAAAAGATCTAAGGCAAATAATAATAGCACGTAAATTAATAAAGTGTGTATAGAGATTTTACACACCTATCATCAACTCAAAAACTATCCTCCAAAAATCCGATCTATCGCACTAGATCACTTTGTCCCAAATCGATTAACGAAGAAACAAGGCTTAGAATGATTGCTTCCAATGTCCCAAGAAGCCTAAATGAAAAATAATCGATTCCTAGAATGGTTAGAATCTTGCAACAAATGCCCATAGATTCGGCTTTTCTCCACAAGAAAACGATTTAGCAAAGAGAAAGAAGATAACGAAAAGTACGGCCATGAACACTTACCTATCTTCAAAACTGATTGAAGAGTACCAAAATAAAAACCCACCCTTGATGATATTCGGCCACAACAATACTAAAAGGAAATGGGAAGTTCGGCTATGAAAGGAGAAAATATGTGAATAAAAGTGAGGGAATATGTAAGTAGAAAAGAGAATAACAAATGAGTGGATGGGAATTCGGTTTAATCAACAATGGAAGAAAGAAAAGAAAAGAGGATTTGGGGAAGAAAGAAGTTCGGCCAAATGAAAGAAAAGGGATTTGTGTTTGAGCACAAATCAAAGGAAGAAAAGAGAGAGATGGGAGAAATGAGATTCGGCCAACACCTTGTTTGCCCAAAAGAAAATGCACATAAATAAAAAGGTAGTTTTGGTGTCAAAAGGAAAAATGAGAGAAAGAGAAATGATATTTTGATTCAACAAAATGAGGCTTAAAAACCAAAACAATTTTGCACAAAAATGCCTAAGTGCATTCGGCCAAAGAGGAATTTGCTTGGAGAGGAAAAGAAAATATGCCAAATGGTGCCCAAATGCCAAAGTTGGCCAAATATCCTCCCTTAAACCACCTAACACATTCGGCCATCCGCCTAGACACCCTTGCCGTCCACATTCAACCACTAAAGCCTAGGAAAACTTTCCAAAACATGATCCACTTTCCATGCCTTAGTCCCCTCATCATGCCATAAGTTCAAGATTCTTATCCCCTAAATTAAGCTTTCCTTAATCATAAATTCAACTTACCATAAGTCCTTGATTCCATGCCATAAGTTAACACTTTCCTTAATCCTTTAGTCTACTAACCAAAAATAACAAGGTCAACCCTTACCATAATTATGCTTGGCCGACACTTGCCATACAAGTACAAAAATAAAAGTTCTCTAAATGCTAACTAAGGGATTCGAACCACTCCCCTCTTGCTATTACCCATGTGCCATCACCACTTTGCCATTTACTCATCTTGTGTCATTTATAGATACTTAATTTAACTTAAGTGCTAAGCTCACATAATCCACTTCATTAAATATCCCAAACTAAAAATTATTCTAACTTCCTAAATAAAAACAAGCCTTCACCAGACTATTCTAACACACAAAATTCCTACCCGAGCCAACACAAAAAAAAATAATACTCAAATTTTCCTAAAGCCCAATTCCCAATCGACCCAATCCTACTAGGCCCAATTTTGGGATGTTACAGAAAGGGTAGGCAAAGGATGCCAGGTATGTAACCATAGAAACTTCTCTATGTGTATCGATGTATGTGAAAGACTATAATCTCTTAGGTAGTATATTGTTTGATTTTGCATGAATGTATGCATGGGATGGGTTTGATATGAAAAGGGGAAGAGCATGATTGGTCACATGGTGATCGGTGGTAGAAAACCCACGTCATGAAATGATTGGTCACATGGTGATCGGTGGTAGAAAACCCACGTAATGAAATGTTAAGGTCACATAGTGATCGGTGGTAGAAAACCCACGTAATGAAATGTTAGGTCACTTGGTGATCGGTGGTAGAAAACCACGTTAAAATTCCTGATTGATAGGAATAGGCAGTACGGCTGTCGTTTTGGTGTGTAGCGGATGGAGGGTTGATTGTAGAAATCCCCAAGGTGTGATGGTTGGTACGGGTTGGTGTGTAGAGGATGGAATTCTAGGATGGGTTGGGCTTTGCATCATTTATTATCTGTCATGTGATTATGATTGTTGCCATTGTGTATGGGCCAGGGCTCATAATGTGTTTGTGGGCCCAAGCCTTTTATGTGTTTTCGGGATTTACACACTGAGTCTTGGTGACTCACCCTATTATTTTTTCCCTAACTTTTCAGATGAGCAGTAGATCGTGGACATGTGAGCCGAGACGGACTCGAGGGGCCATCAAGTTTTTATTTCTATAGATTATTTTTGGTTTTTTCTTTAAGTTTTATTTTGGGAATATTTAGGTAATAAGGCCCCATATTTTGTATTCACCTAAGTAGTTTTTTTTAATATTTGCAACTTATGAATTTATGTCAGGGTTTTATTTATACCAAATAATAATAATACAAGGTTTGTTTTCAAATGTCACTTATTTATTCAAATATTGCCCAATAACTTATGATTTTCTAAAACCAAAAAAGCAAAAGTTTTCAATGTACAACCCGTGACACGCCAGATCCGGTAATGTTTTGTAAAGTTGATGTGAATTTGGAAAAAAAAATTTGGAAGAAGATATGGCCTTCGAGTCTACCGGCACCTGATCCATGCAGGTAAGTATTCTAACTCTTGATGTGATATATATGTTGGGTTTGATGGGCTTGATGGACATAGAATAGTATGTTAGGCATTGATGGACTTTAGGGTTAGTTTAAACAACTCCTTAAATTCATAAGACTTAATCAATCCAAACAAACCCGTGAACAAGTCGCTGGGTTAGGGTGTGGCAATAGGCATGCGCATGTTTAGGATTGGATTCAGGGAGAGCTTGGTATTTAAGCAGTCCTAGTGACTCACCTCCTTTTCGCTGGAATCCTACCTGGTGCGTAGTGACTGTTCACCTTAGCCATGAGGATTTGTTGACAGGCCAAAATCTATAATTAAAACCCGAAAGGGACCAGCCATCCTATTTTGCAATCAAAATACCCCAAGTTTGGTATAATTTCCAAAATACACTTGATTTGTGAAAATTTTCCAGAATACCCTAGAATTGTAAAACTACCAAAATTTGTGAAATTACCGGAACATTTTGGTTGGCAAAATTTCCAAAATACCTTTGGTTTGTGAAAATTCCCAAACAACCGTGATTTTAGAAAATACCTCAGTTTTGCAAATTTACTCAAAAACCCCTAGAATTACAAAAGAACCCGGCTTGCAAAAAAAAACCAAGATACCCCATTTTGAGGAAATTACCAAAATACCCTCATTTTGTTTTAAAAAAAACTTGTTTTCCAAAAATACCCTTGCTTTAAAAAAATATGTACCAAAGTACCTCTAATTCGAAGAAAATCACCAAGATACTTTATTTTGGAAAATACCCTGTAAGGCAAAACTACGGAAAAACCCCTGGGTAGTGAAATGACGAAAATACTCTTTATGTGAGGAATGTGAGTTCACGGATGTTATATGTATGTTGATGTGTGATGATTGAATGTATGTGCTTCTTAGAACTAGGAGATGTGAACTTGAGACTGAATTATAGATATAACTGCGAATTCGAAAGAACTACCCTTAAAATTACTATTCATAAGACTGTTCGAGGTTAATCAGTGGAAGAAAACTAATAATTCATAAAATTCTAATCAGATAAACGCGAATCAGTAGAATGAGTACAAGGGGACGAGGACGCTCTAGATGCGAATACCGGTGCGTACTCTACCATAGTATACTAAGTGTTTCTTTTGGCTTTAGAATTAGAGTGCGCAGCGAAAGCGTAGTGGTGAGACTTGGGTAGTACGATTAATAGTTAGTTGGAAATTTCGAGGACGAAATTTCTTTAAGGGGGTAGAACTGTAACATCCTGAATTTTTGGGCCTATGCGTTTAATGGGAGAACATGTGTAATGTGTTAATTTAACTGTTAGGGGTCCAAATTGGGCTCTGGCTTAGGTAGAGGCCTTGATTAAAATTATCTGTTTGGGCATTATAGGGTTTAAAAGGTAGTATCTGTGTTTAAAATACCAAAGTGGACTTGTGGCCTAATATTAGGAGGTGACGCCACACAAGGGAATAAGGGGCCCAAATTTAAGTTTCATGGAGCCCAATTCTTTTAATTTAAGTTAGCTAATTTTCGGCATTTGGGTTAGGTGGAGTGGATGGCAACAAGGCTCAAAAATAGGAGGATTTATATGAATAGGATAATGTAGATATTATAGTTGATAATATGGAAGATAAAAGGAGAAAAGATATGCGTTATCTGCAAGGCTAGGTGTTGGCCGAAATTCCATCACCTAGAGGAGTAAAGAAATTGGTTTCTTTATGGCAAAGGGGTGCCGAATTTTCCCTTTTTATTTGCTTAATTTTTAGTTATCAAGAAGGGCACTTCCGGTTTTTCATAGGTAAGTGCCGAAATTTCTATAAATAGGGAGGGTTCTCTTCTTTATTTTTCGACATTTAGGGTTTCCATCTTTTCTTTCTCTTCTTTCTTCTAAAAGCCGAAAACTCCATTATTCTTTTCTCTTCTTTCTCCTGAAAGCCGAAAACTCCATTATTCTCTTCTTTCTTCTAAAAGCCGAAAACTCCATTATTCTTTTCTCTTCTTTCTCCTAAAAGCTGAAAACTCCATTATTCTCTTCTTTCTTCTAAAAGCCGAAAACTCCATTATTCTCTTCTTTCTTCTAAAAGCCGAAAACTCCATTATTCTCTTCTCTTCTTTCTTCTAAAAAGCCGAAAGCCAAAAACTCCATTATTCTCTTCTTTCTTCTAAAAGTTGAAAACTCCATTATTCTTTTCTCTTCTTTCTTCTAAAAAGCCGAAAGCCAAAAACTCCATTATTCTTTTCTCTTCTTTATTTAAAAGTCGAATCTCTATAGATTTCTTCGAATCATCTTCTCTTCCTGATTTTCGCAAAAAGCTGGAATCCTCTGGGAGTAGCCGAATCTTCTCTAGTAAGTAGATATCGTAGATCTAAAAGCCGGAAACACTAGTTCCTGAATCTCATATCACTTTTCGGGATTTCAAGCCTCTAAACAACACATAGGGCAGATAGCAGCTGTGTTGGCTACGGATAGCGTTGACTTAAAAGGTCTCTTCTAACGGTAATCAGGTGTGTAGATCCTTATCACATAAGTTTTATTTTGTATTATACCTGTTAGGGGCTGAAAAGCTGGAAAATGAGGTTGTATGAACAGTCGTGTGTAGATCCTTATCACATAAGTTTTATTTTGTATTATACCTGTTAGGGGCTGAAAAGTCAGAAAATGAGGCTGTATGAACAGTTGTGTGTAGATCTCTAGCACACTAATAATCTGTATGGATATATATATGTTATGTTATGGCTAAAAGCCGGAAAATGGGCTGTGTAAACAGTCGCGATACCCAGAAAGGGTAGGCAAAGGATGCTAGGTATGTAACCATAGAAACTTCTCTATGTGTATCGATGTATGTGAAAGACTATAATCTCTTAGGTAGTATATTGTCTGATTTTGCATGAATGTATGCATGGGATGGGTTTGATATGAAAAGGGGAAGAGCATGATTGGTCACATGGTGATCGGTGGTAGAAAACCCACGTAATGAAATGTTAAGGTCACATAGTGATCGGTGGTAGAAAACCCACGTAATGAAATGTTAGGTCACTTGGTGATCGGTGGTAGAAAACCACGTTAAAATTCCTGATTGATAGGAATAGGCAGTACGGCTGTCGTTTTAGTGTGTAGCGGATGGAGGGTTGATTGTAGAAATCCCCAAGGTGTGATGGTTGGTACGGGATGGTGTGTAGAGGATGGAAATCTAGGATGGGTTGGGCTTTGCATTATTTATTATCTGTCATGTGATTATGATTGTTGCTGTAACACCCCAAACCCGGTCAACACACCACGACCGAATCTGGCATGTTACGGAGTGAAAACAGTTTGAAAACACAAGTGTGTCGGGAAATTTTCCAAGAAATTCTTTGGTCGTTTAAAAAGGTGTTAAAGTGATGTTGAAATCGTGTAAAGGTTGTCTTAAACCTATGCTAGAAAAATTCACTTGATACCACAAATTTTAGAAAACATTTAATATTTATTAAAACTGAGTGTGACAGGTATAATCAAGTTAGAAACCGTATGCTTTTGAAGTTGTTTGAAAATTTAAGTTATAAAAGCATTCATGTTACCTTATTATTTTGTGAACTTTGTTACCCGATGGTAACGTTTTTATAACCCGAAAGAGTTATAATTTTTTACCGGTTAATTTAACAAGTCCATAAATCCAATATATGAATAATATAATCAAAGTAAAAGCAAGTAGTTAAAACCCAAAATAATACTAGCAGCCTTATTACAAACCCAAAACCAAATTAAAAGAGAGCTAATAAAAACGAAATAGTAGTTTAAAGTCCAAAACCAAACTAAGATGCATGGCCACCTCGAGTCCTCCTCGACTCCATATCCGCGATCTATGCCTCATCTGCAAAAGGTAAGGGAAGGGGTGAGTCACCAAGACTCAGTGTATAAATCCCCTATCCGATAATTCCAGCACTTACACAGATCATCAGTAAAACATGCAGATTATGCAACCCATAACCTAGCCATCCAATCTCCTTTAACTACCCCGTGTGGTCAAAACCACTGGTGGTCAAAACCACTGGTGACCGAAGTCACAAATATATATCGTTGTGGTCAAAACCACTGGTGACCGAAGTCACAAATATATATCGTTGTGGTCAAAACCACTGGTGACCGTAGTCACAAATCAAGTGATGGGGCCAACCCATCGTGTGGTCAAAACCACTGATGACAATCCCGTAATAATCATGTGGGGCCAACCCACTGTGGTACCAAACCACTGGGACGAGTCACAATATCTATATGTGGTCAAAACCACTGGTGACCGTAGTCACTAATATCAATAGTGTGGTCAAAACCACTGGTGGTCAAAACCACTAGGACTTAGTCACAAATAATAATAATAATAGTGCGGTCAAAACCACTGGTGATTGTAGTCACAAATCAAATGATGGGGCCAACCCATCTTGTGGTCAAAACCACTGGTGACAGTCCAAAATGAATCATCCCCCTCCTCTCATCAAACCCATCATCATGTTCATACATACGTTTCATAATATCGAATGATCATGCAGATAACATATAACATAGCATTTAACTATAACATGATGATATATCAAAGAAAAACACACAACAGGGGACTTACCCGGAATCCAAGCTCATGCCCGCAAGGCATAATCACCAGTTCTAATGGTTATAACAGTAACATAATAGGCATATTATACTAATAAAGTGTGTAAGCGTTACACACCTGATTACATGCAAGACTTTGCTCTCTACGTCGGTACTGTCGTTAATCGACACTACCGCTATCTGTCTACTGCTTTGCTCTGATGCCGGCCCACACCTAGGTGGCCAATCCCGAACAGCCGACACTGCCCTCCTCTTGAACTTAGGGGCTGGGGTCTCAGATCCAATCCCCCCTAACGTTCGGCTCACAACAGGATCCATAACGCCTAAGTCAACGAAACCTCGAGGCTCTAAGCGTAACTCACAACCAATGAACCCTGAAAGTTCACACAAGATGACGCCACGACACTCCCCTGCTTTTGGCCAAGCACAACACTATTAAGTTAATAGCCCTTCGGCTTATCCACAAAATCCCAAAAATACAACACATGAAGACAACTCCTTACCTAGAGCCGATTTGGTTTCCAACCAAATCCCGAAACCACGTGATGATCTCCCCTTGCAATCGGCCACACACTAACACATAGGAACAATTAGCCTTCGGCTTTGAAAGAATATGGAACAGATTCTAAAACGTTAGAGCCCCTTACCTAATCGGCGACAAAATCCCGAAGATCTAGAAGGTCTAGATCCAAGTCACGATCCAAACGAACCCGTGAACCCACTCGCACCTTAACGCAAAAGATCCCTTCGGCTTTCACAAAGATTCAGCCCTAGCACCCAATGATAAAGGAATCGACAACCAAAAGAGAGGATGAGGCTACTCAGAAGATTCGGCCATACACCACAAGAAATAAAAAGGGAAAAGAGATGAAGTAACAAAACTTACCACACCCAAGTTTGAGGTTCGACTATGAGATCCAAAGAGGAGATGAGTTTCGGCACTTGAGATGATGAAGAGAAAAGCAAGAAGAGAGGGGTTTATGAGTCAAGTATTCGGCTTTTCAAGAAGTGAAAAGATGAAGAAGAGAGAGTGAATAGAAAAGAATAGATTTGGCAAGGAGATTGAAAGAAGATTTCGGCACTAAGGAATTGGAAAAAGAACAAGTGAAGAAAGTCGACTGAAGAGTGGTGTTGGTTCGGCTTTGATCACAAATAAGAGAAGAAGAAGTGACCAAGGTGATTTCGGCAAAAAAGAAGGCTAACAAAGGGTGAACCGAAGAGAGAAGAAGAAGATAGCTATTGAAGTTTTGGCTTTTACCAAGGAATGGCAATATTTGGTTCGGCCAAATGCCCAAATTGCCGAAAAGAAAAAGAGATGAGAGCACTTTGGTGTTACTGTTTTGGCATCTCACGAAAAGAAAAGAAAAGAAAGCCCCCTAGGCTATGGAGATTCGGCCTTCCCTAATTCCCAAACCGATTACACCCCCCTCTCCTACAGTTTAAAATTCGGCCAACACTCCCAAACTCCCCCATCCACTCATTCAAATTAGTTTGAATGAGTCATCTCCACATTTTTCTCCTCTCCACCCATTTCAAACCTGTTGACTTAAACCTCATCCGTCCATGAGAGTCCCACCTGAGCACACCTCTCCCTGCCTGTGGCGTCAAAAATAAATAGCAGCAAGGGGATCTTCGCAGCTCGAACACCAGCTCTCCTTCCCTGCATGTGGCGTCACTTACCTAACACCTTAGTGGCACCTCCTTGACCACTTTACCACTTGAGTCCTTGTGCCTAAATCCTCCAGTAATTACCTTTAACCCCTAATTCTTCTAGCTCCCTTTTCTTAAGTGCTAAAACCAAAATTTTTGGCCATGACCTAGGACTAACCCGAGGTCATGCCTAGACCCCAGAACTTACCAAACCACCACAACTGACACATCATCACATGCCAAGACATACAAAATGCAGAGACCCTGATTTAAGGATATTACAGTTCTACCCCCTTAAAAATAATTTCGGCCTCGAAATTACCTGATCAGAAGAGTTGAGGGTATTGCTGCCGCATCACATGCTGTGGTTCCCACGTTGCCTCTTCTGTACCATGGTTTCGCCATAATACTTTCACCAAAGGAACTGACTTCCATCGCAGAACCTTGACATCCCGATCCAAAATTCGTACTGGCCCCTTCTCGAAAGACAAATCAGGACTCACCTCTATCACCTCAACTGGTACAACTTGTGACGGATCTGATCGATAGCGCCTAAGCATTGAAACATGAAAGACGTCGTGAATCTGACTTAACTCTGCTGGCAACTCAAGCTGATAAGCTACCGGTCCTACTCGCTTCAACACCGTATACGGCCCGATGAACCTAGGGCTTAGCTTGCCCTTCCGACCAAATCTCAACACTTTCTTCCAGGGCGACACCCTCAGGAAGACCTTATCACCCACTGCGTACTCAGTATCCCTGCGCTTAAGATCGGCGTAAGACTTCTACCTGTCCGATGCTTCCTTAAGACGAGCCCGAATTACCTTAACCTTATCCTCTGTTTCAGCCACCCACTCCGGACCCAACATCTGTCGTTCACCCAGTTCTGTCCAACACGTAGGAGTACGACATTTCCGTCTATACCATGCCTCATATGGTGCCATCTGAATACTCGCTTGATAACTGTTGTTATAAGCGAACTCAGCCAAATGTAGGTACTCCTCCCAACTACCACTGAAATCCAGAACACGGCCCCTTAACATATCTTCTAGAATTTGGATTACCCTTTCAGACTGTCCATCTGACTGCGGATGGAAAGCCGTGGTAAAATTCAACCTTGTACCCAAAGCCTGATACAACGCTTTCCAGAACCGCGACGTGAACCTGGGATCCCTATCTGAAATGATTGACACAGGCACTCCATGCAACCGTACTATCTCTGCCACATACAACCTGGCTAACTTCTGAAGCGAATAATCAACCCTCATCGGAATGAAACGAGCCGATTTAGTCAGATGATCCACAATTACCCAAACTGAGTCCTTCTTACTAGGCGTAAGGGGAAGCCCACTGACGAAATCCATCGTAATCCTTTCCCACTTCCACTGCGGGATCTTTACCGCTGCAACCGCCCTGACGGCAACTGATGCTCAGCTTTAACCTGCTGGCATGCCAAACACTTGCCCACAACCTCAGCTACTTCACGTTTAAGACCCGACCACTAGAACTGTTCCCTTAAATCACGATACATCTTACTGCCTCCAGGATGCATAGCATATGGGCTGCTATGAGCTTCCTGAAGAATCCGCTGTCTCAATTCAACATCCTTAGGCATGCATACCCTCTCCTGATAACACAGTACTCCATCACTACCCAAACTGTAACCTTCAGACTCACCATTCTGCACTTGCAACCTCCGAGCACTCAAAACCTCATCTGTCAGCTGTTTTTCCTTAACCTGATCAATTCAAGACGGCTTTACTTGCAATTCCGCTACCATCATCATAAAGACTAAGGTGAGCAAACGTCGCTCGCAAGTCCGCTACCACCTTACGGCTTAACGCATCCGCATTGTACCGTCTTTCTTCTTAACAAAGAGCACAGGTGCTCCCCAAGGTGACACACTTGGTCGGATGAAACCTCTGTCCAGCAACTCCTGAATCTGAGGTTTTAACTCCACTAACTCTTTCGGCGCCATCCTATATGGGGCAATAGATATTGGCGCAGTTTCTAGCAATAGATCTATTCGGAACTCAACCTCGCGATCAGGAGGTAGACCCGGGAGTTCCTCAGGGAATACATCGGCAAACTCCCTTACAGTTCGGACCTTCTCCACAGCCGCATCCTTTGCTTCCAAGGTACAAACATGCACCAAAAATGCTTCACCACCCTTCCTAACCATTTTCTCAGCCTTCAGTGCAGAAACAACATTAGATAAGTAATCTCTCTTATTACCTATCATCACCACCTCCTCCCCTTCCATGGTCTTCAACACCATGCGCTCAGCTGCACAATCCAAACTAGCCTGATACTTTACTAGCCAATCCATCCCGAGAATCAGATCGAACTTCCCAAACGGCAGTTCCATCAAGTCAGCCAAAAACACGACCCCTTGAAGTACTAGGGGTACATCCCTATACAGTGTACTTACTTCTACAGAGTGACCTAGAGGGCTTATCACTGTTACCTTCCTAGAAGTAATCTCAGAGTCTAAGTTCATGGTTTCCACTATACTACTAGCAACATACGAGTGCGTGGTACTCCAAAAATTAAGAACGTACCGGTTATGGCATTCGGTGCGTTGCCCTCCTCACGACGCCTCGCTGCATAAACCAACCCAGGCTGTCTCGCCTCTGCACCACCTGCACCTCTGCCCGGTGCTCCACGGCCTCTACCAGATCCATTATCTCCCCTGCCTGAACCTCGACCCCTCTGTGGCTACTGATTATCCCTCCTAAACTGTGCACGATTCTGATCCTCAGACTGCAGCCTAGCTGATTTCTGTGGGCAATCCCTAACTTGATGCCCCATCCTCAAATCTAACACAGCGCTCATGCTCCGTACCCACGATCCCCCGAGCATACCGACTCAACCGGAGAAATTCTGCCTCATATTCTGCTACAGTCTTACTACCCTGGACCAAGTTCAAGAACGCCCTGTGCTGCGCATCAACATAGCTAGCCCCTATGTACTTTCTCTGCTAGGCTGCCCTAAAGAATTCCCAAGTGATATCATCTGCCATTGCTCCGTCCCTAACTGTGAGCCACCACTGATATGACTCATCTCGCAGCAGAGATACTATGCCTTTCAGCTTTTCCTCAGCTGAAAAATCCTGGTCATCCATGATGCGTTCTGTCGCCTCCAACCAATACTCCGCCGTCCTAGGTGCCACACCTCTGCACCATTAGCCTTGAGCCGCTCGGTCACAGATTTTCGAGCTCCAGTTCCAACTCCTGCACTCGCAACCCTCTCTGGCACTCGCAGCACCGCCTGTGACACTGCGTCATTACCACCCGTCTGATCTTGATGTTCCACGCCCACAGCTGGCAGTGATGGTACCTCGTTTTTCGAACCATGTCCGGACCCTACTGGTTTCGAGACCGTCATCCTACCCCTACCTCGTCCACGAGTGTTACGCCCACGTCCACGTGCACCCATGTCTACCGGTATATTCGAGCTGACTAAAAGTTTTATGCGTTAGACTTTTATTCCACTGTTTATTAAAGCAAAGTCTTATGAAAAGTTTCAATAAAGGATTGTTTCGCGAGTACACATCATCCTATGGTTCATGTCTCTAAAGTAGTTCCTACTACTATTCAATCATGCCATCATCATAATCATATAATCAGCAAATCATAGTTTGGGGTACTTACCTAGGCGGATTGGTGCCGGAGACTCGGTGCCATGCTTTCATCACTATACTTTTCCCATAAAAGCCTTTCATAATCCTTTTTAAAATATTTTTGGGCCTCGGGCCCACAGCCGAGCTATTGAACCTGGCTCTGATACCACAATTGTAACACCCCAAACCCGGTCAACACACCACGGTCGAATCTAGCATGTTACGGAGTGAAAACAGTTTGAAAACACAAGAGTGTCGGGAAATTTTCCAAGAAATTCTTTGGTCGTTTAAAAAGGTGTTAAAGTGATGTTGAAATCGTGTAAAGGTTGTTTTAAACCTAGGCTAGAAAAATTCACTTGATACTACAAATTTTAGAAAACATTTAATATTTATTAAAACTGAGTGTGACCGGTATAATCAAGTTAGAAACCGTTTGCTTTTGAAGTTGTTTGAAAATTTAAGTTATAAAAGCATTCATGTTACCTTATTATTTTGTGAACTTTGTTACCCGATGGTAACGTTTTTAAAACCCGAAAGAGTTATAATTTTGAAAACATTGCTTTTTACCGGTTAATTTAACAAGTCTATAAATCCAATATATGAATAATATAATCAAAGTAAAAGCAAGTAGTTAAAACCCAAAATAATACTAGCGGCCTTATTACAAACCCAAAACCAAATTAAAAGAGAGCTAATAAAAACGAAATAGCAGTTTAAAGTCCAAAACCAAACTAAGATGCATGGCCACCTCGAGTCCTCCTCGGCTCCATATCCGCGATCTATGCCTCATCTGCAAAAGGTAAGGGAAGGGGTGAGTCACCAAGACTCAGTGTATAAATCCCCAACCCGATAATTCTAGCACTTACACAGATCATCAGTAAAACATGCAGATTATGCAACCCATAACCTAGCCATCCAATCTCCTTTAACTACCCCGTGTGGTCAAAACCACTGGTGGTCAAAACCACTGGTGACCGAAATCACAAATATATATCGTTGTGGTCAAAACCACTGGTGACCGTAGTCACAAATCAAGTGATGGGGCCAACCATCGTGTGTCAAAACCACTGATGACAATCCCGTAATAATCATGTGGGGCCAACCCACTGTGGTACCAAACCACTGGGACGAGTCACAATATCCATATGTGGTCAAAACCACTGGTGACCGTAGTCACAAATACCAATAGTGTGGTCAAAACCACTGGTGGTCAAAACCACTGGGACTTAGTCACAAATAATAATAATAGTGTGGTCAAAACCACTGGTGACCGTAGTCACAAATCAAATGATGGGGCCAACCCATCTTGTGGTCAAAACCACTGGTGACAGTCCAAAATGAATCATCCCCCTCCTCTCATCAAACCCATCATCATGTTCATACATACGTTTCATAATATCGAATGATCATGCAGATAACATATAACATAGCATTTAACGGTAACATAATGATATATCAAAGAAAAACACATAACAGGGGACTTACCCGGAATCCAAGCTCATGCCCGCAAGGCATAATCACCAGTTCTAATGGTTATAACAGTAACATAATAGGCATATTATACTAATAAAGTGTGTAAGCGTTACACACCTGATTACATGCAAGACTTTGCTCTCTACGTCGGTACTGTCGTTAATCGACACTACCACTATCTGTCTATTGCTTTGCTCCGATGCCGGCCCACACCCAGGTGGCCAATCGCGAACAGCCGACACTGCCCTCCTCTTGAACTTAGGGGCTAGGGTCTCAGATCCAATCCCCCCTAACGTTCGGCTCACAACAGGATCCATAATGCCTAAGTCGATGAAACCCCGAGGCTCTAAGCGTAACTCACAACCAATGAACCTCGAAAGTTCACACAAGATGACGCCACGACACTCCCCTGCTTTCGGCCAAGCACAACACTATTAAGTTAATAGCCCTTCGGCTTATCCACAAAATCCCAAAAATATAACACATGAAGACAACTCCTTACCTAGAGCCGATTTGGTTTCCAACCAAATCCCGAAACCACGTGATGATCTCCCCTTGCAATCGGCCACACACTAACACATAGGAACAATTAGCCTTCGGCTTTGAAAGAATATGGAACAGATTCTAAAACGTTAGAGCCCCTTACCTAATCGGCGACCAAATCCAGAAGATCTAGAAGGTCTAGATCCAAGCCACGATCCAAACGAACCCGTGAACCCACTCGCACCTTAACGCAAAAGATCCCTCCGGCTTTTACAAAGATTGGGCCCTAGCACCCAATGATAAAGGAATCGACAACCAAAAGAGAGGGTGAGGCTACTCAGAAGATTCGACCATACACCACAAGAAATAAAAAGGGAAAAGAGATGAAGTAACAAAACTTACCACACCCAAGTTTGAGGTTCGGCTATGAGATCCAAAGAGGAGATGAGTTTCGGCACTTGAGATGATGAAGAGAAATGCAAGAAGAGAGGGGTTTATGAGTCAAGTATTCGGCTTTTCAAGAAGTGAAAAGATGAAGGAGAGAGAGTGAATAGAAAAGAATAGATTCGGCAAGGAGATTGAAAGAAGATTTCGGCACTAAGGGATTGGAAAAAGAACAAGTGAAGAAAGTCGACTGAAGAGTGGTGTTGGTTCGGCTTTGAGCACAAATAAGAAAAGAAGAAGTGACCAAGGTGATTTCGGCAAAAAAGAAGGCTAACAAAGGGTGAACCGAAGAGAGAAGAAGAAGATAGCTATTGAAGTTTCGGCTTTTACCAAGGAATGGCAATATTTGGTTCGGCCAAATGCCCAAATTGCCGAAAAGAAAAAGAGAGGAGAGCACTTTGGTGTTACCGTTTTGGCATCTCACGAAAAGGAAAGAAAAGAAAGCCCCCTAGGCTATGGAGATTCGGCCTCCCCTAATTCCCAAACTGATTACACCCCCCTCTCCTACAGTTTAAAATTCGGCCAACACTCCCAAACTCCCGCATCCACTCATTCAAATCAGTTTGAATGAGTCATCTCCACATTTTTCTCCTCTCCACCCATTTCAAACCTGTTGACTTAAACCTCATCCATCCATGAGAGTCCCACCTGAGCACACCTCTCCCTGTTTGTGGCGTCAAAAATAAATAGCAGCAATGGGATCTTCGCAGCTCGAACACCAGCTCTCCTTCCCTGCATGTGGCGTCACTTACCTGACACCTTAGTGGCGCCTCCTTGACCACTTTACCACTTGATTCCTTGTGCCTAAATCCTCCAGTAATTACCTTTAACCCCTAATTCTTCTAGCTCCCTCTTCTTAAGTGCTAAAACCAAAATTTTTGGCCATGACCCAGGACTAACCCGAGGTCATGCCTAGACCCCAGAACTTACCAAACCGCCACAACTGACACATCATCACATGCCAACACATACAAAATGCAGAGACCCCGATTTAAGGATATTACAGTTGCCATTGTGTATGGGCCAGGGCTCATAATATGTTTGTGGGCCCAAGCCTTTTATGTGTTTTCGGGATTTGCACACTGAGTCTTGGTGACTCACCCTATTATTTTTCCCTAACTTTTGAGATGAGCAGTAGATTGTGGACATGGGAGCCGAGACGGACTCGAGGGGCCATCAAGTTTTTATTTCTATAGATTATTTTCGATTTTTCCTTTAAGTTTTATTTTGGGAATATTTAGGTAATAAGGCCCCATAGTTTATATTCGCCTAAGTAGTTTTTTTTAATATTTGCAACTTATGAATTTATGTCAGGGGTTTATTTATACCAAATAATAATAATACAAGGTTTCTTTTCAAATGTCACTTATTTATTCAAATATTGCCTAATAACTTATGATTTTCTAAAACCAACAAAGCAAAAGTTTTCAATGTACAACTCGTGACACGCCAGATCCGGTCGAAACGTATGGGCCGGGTTTGGGGTGTTACACCTCTTGCACATAGGCGCACGCACCACTACCCCTAGTGGCCAAAATTGGGGCTGAATTTTAAAACGGTTTTAGATCTCATTACAATATGAAAAAATACCTTTGAAATGATTCAAAATCCCAAAAATTACAGATCTAGAAATTTTGGTTTTTAATTGACAAGATTAATTAAGAAACTGAAGAGAAAAGAGATCTTACCCAAGCTAGTTGAAAGAAACGACAATTACACTTTCTTGGCAATGTTCAGGATCGATCTTGGGGTTCAAGATTTTAGATTTGGGGCTGATTTAGGTGAGGATAAATGAAAGAAATATAGTAAAGGAGATGGTACAAAATATTGATGCAAAAAGAAAAAGAAAGAGATTGTAAAATGAGAGGTGTAGGCGATGACATTAATGGAGGAAAGGGAAAAAAATAAAATCAAAAGGAGGAAGAGGAGGAGATGAAAGGCTAGGGCAATGAGGAGGAGGATTAAAGGCTAAATATTTGTGAAAAATAGGGTTACAAGGCTTGGGTGGCACACATATTAAAAACAAGAGATTTTTTTCCAAAAATTAAATTATTTCACAAGGGAAAGGATTCGAACTCGGGACCTCGTTTAATTTTCATGCTTTCTCATATTTCTTTAAACCATTAGGCTTCCTCTTCATTCTTGAAAATTTTTTGCAATATTTATTATAAAAAAATGTGTCACATAATAGGGTTTTAGGAAATATTAGCAAAATAGTAAAAATGGTGAGAGAGAAGGGATTTAAATTTGGGTTTCAAGCAACGTTTCACTATCACTTATCCAACAAACCAATACCTCAATTATTACCTAAAAACGCATATATAATCTCAAAAATTAGGGCATGACCACTCACTCTCGATTACCAAACCCAATTATACTAACCCTGGATTTTTGGGGTGTTACAAATTTTATATCTTTTAATTCTATTTTTAGATGTAGTTTTGAATTTAAGTTTAACAAATTAAGCTTTTGTTTTTGTTTTATGACTTGTTAGGTCGATCAGGGCCTAAGGAGAAACTAACATGTTGACTACGTGCGCATGACAATATTTTTGGCCAATAAGTTAGTGGTCTTTCCTAGATGTCGCAACATTCAAGGAGAATTTCGTGAAATCGAAGCAAACCACAAAACTTAGCTGAATTTTGAACACAACTTCAAGAGGTGAGATACTGGAGATGGTTTCGCGACATCCATACGCCAAAGTCGCGATATTCAACTTCAAGTCCAAAAAGGGAGCATATTACCATCCAAGTCATGACACCAGGAAATCAATGTTGTGACATTGGGGCCAGTCTTAAAGACGAAGTAAATTTCCATAAAAGTCACAACACCGGCTATAGGGTGTCGTGGCACCGATTCGACGAGGCCCATTTGTAACAGCCCGTTTTTCAGTGGTGTGAAAAACGGTTGTTTCAAGACTCCAAATTCTATGAGGGATTTCGTATAAATAGTATTTAAATTATACGAGTCAATAATAGTTTTTGTATTGAATTATGATTTGAGGAATTTTAACTAACTGAATTAAAAGTTAGTATAAGTGGTTTGATTCAAATGTCAAGTGGTAATTGAAAATGAGGTATTAGGACCTCATTTCCATAATTTAAGGCCGTAAATATTTTTATTAAATATTTACAGATTCGTATTATATGTGAATTGAAGTTTGGTCTAGTAATTTTGATGATTTATTGCTCAATTACGGTAAAAGGATTAAATTTTAAAAGAGGTAAAAGTTAATTGCTTTTGATTTAACAATAGTAAAGGGACCAAAATTGGTAATTAAACCATGGTCAAAAAGTGCAAGCACTGGTGACATGATTAAATTCACTAACTTTTGGGCTATTTGCTTATTTAGTCCTCATTAGTTTAAGATTAAATTGAAATTAAGCTTGTTTAGTTAAAATTTAAAATAATTGAAGGACCAATTGTACAATTAAACCTTCCTTAAATGGCCAAATGGTAGAAATGGTGTGGAATTTTCTAGTTTTTAGTTAATTTCTATTAGATTATTATTAATTAGTAATTAAAGAAAAATGACTAAATTGTAAAAACTGTAAAAGTCAATCGCTATTAGTTTAAAAGGTTTAATAGGGGGATTAAAATGGTATTTAACCCATAATTAAATATGGTGAGTGGTGGAATTTGTTTTTAGTGTAAAAATATGTTAATTTTATATTTTAAAGAATAAATAAATTAAGTTAAAAAGAGAAAAATAAAAAGAATAATAAATTATTACTTATGTTCTTCTTCCCCAAATCGAAAACCACCATTTTTAAGACATGAGAGGTTCGACCAAGCTTAGACCTGTCGATTTGGTGAGTAAATTCTACCCGTTTTTAGTAATTTTTATGTTTTTGAGCTCGTACTAGCTTAATCTAGCTAACTCGGGAACTAATTTGTAATATTGTCAAATATTTTGGATTATACCATTGATGATTTTAGTATATTCTTGAATTTTTATGATTGATTATTAAGCTTGGTTGTTAAATAGGACTATTTTGTAAAGTAGTTTTTTGTTAATTTTAATGTAAAGGACTAAAATGTGAAAGTGATAAAACTACAAGGACATGGTATGAAATAACAACAAGTAGGGGATGTAGAGAGGAATAATTTAGCTAAAATTAGTTATGGTTAAAAATGGTTAAATTGTAAGTTTTGAGCTTAATGACTAAATTGCATAAAAGTAAAATATTTGGGGCAATTTTGTAAAAATGTAAAAAATGTAACACCCCAAACCCGGCCTAGACGCTATGGTCGAACCTGGTGATGTCACATTGAAGTGTTTTTCGCAAAGTGTGATATCGATGAAAAACCCCCTTTTTATTTAACCTCTTTGTGTTGTTTTATGACGATTCCAAGACGTGTCATTCATTTTCAAAACGTGAGTCATTATCAAAAAGTTGTTATTAATTTTTAAAACATCATTTATTGGGGAAGCTTTTGCATAAGTTATGTATTCGTGGCATTTTTGCTAAAACAGTTGTATTTTTGAAAACTCGCATCTTATCCTACCGCTAGCAGTTATAAATCAAAATAAAAAAAATACCAAATTAAAGTAAAAACCCATAAAGGCAATTTACAATAAAAATACCCCAAATAATAATACTTAAAAACATAATCAAATATGATAATGTATGTGGATGTATGGCCACCTCTGAGTCCCTCGCTACACCGATCCGCCTATGACTAGGGATTTCCTGTAAAGTTAAAACAGATGGCTGAGTTTATGAAAACTCGGTGTGTAATCCCATACTTAGCAAACAGACAGAAAACAAACAGAGTCTGGGCCTAGGCCATTTTTCAGTATCAGTAACAATTTCAGTTTGGGCTTTGGCCCATCTCAGTATAGAACAGTCATGTGCTTGGGCCTTGGCCCATTACAGTATCATTAATCAGTGCGGTAACAGATAAATCAGTATACAGATCCTACCCATCCAGCCTTTACACTCCATCTCCGTCCAACCCTACGCTCCATGTGGGGATATAATCAACTCACCCATCCCTACACTCCAGAGAGTGCCGAATGTGGCACTATACAGTAATATGCAGTTGGGTTGCCAGTTATTTAGGCTCGAAGCCTTTCAGTACACTTCCTCCGATCAATATAAAACCCACCCCCATGCGATGCATCATGCAATCATGTCAGGTCACATCAGAATATCATACATGTATTTAGTGCAGTCAAAATAGCATGCTAAAGTATAGTTATGCATGTACATAAGTCTATATCCATCACACAGGGACATAACAGTCATTCAGTTAATTAGGGGTCTAGGTAAGCTTACCGACCCAACAGTAGGTGCACAGCGTCTTGGCGATCCGTGCAACCTTAACAGTCAAATAGTGAAAATGGGCCCACGGCCCATATTACGGGCCCATGTGGACCCACAGCCCGTGTGGCCCACACAACCCAAAATGGCCTTGGCCGTGTGGATCATATGGCCTGGCCCAATATCTCCACATGTCCATGTGGGGCCCACATGCCCATGGGGCCTACAGGACCAATTCGGCCTAGCCCATGAAATCGCACATGGCCGGCCTCATCGATCTCACGCCCATGTTTAGTCACACGGAATAACACAGGAGCGAGCGTACGCTCATGTGGCGTCAACTTTCCCTTATTCTGGCTTTTGCCGATTCCCATAGTCAGAATTGTATTACACACCTGGTTATGGAAATGCACACACAGTCCTTGAGCAACCCAAATCTAAGTTCACCACATATATTCGATTAGTCACCTGTCAACCGAAATAAAAAACGACCGTGATCAAAATACTTAATCACTTCGCCGTCATTCACTTACCATGTTGAACAATCGAAACCTGCCCACTTAAACTGTCGAAACTGAATGACCACTAATTCCTGCAATCCAACTGAACACTTATTAACCACTATTCGTATGACAGTTGAACCAAATGAAAATAGGTAAGCTTTGAAGCAACACCAAAAGTATTTACTTATACCTATACTTACCAACCTCGACAAAAGAGAACTAGAGGTTTCGGCCAAGGAAGAACAAGTGAGATCCTTTGTTCACTACAATGCGAGAGTGGAGAAAACAACCGAATGATCAGCAATGAAAGGAGAGAAAAACGTTATCGCGAGATATGGTCAAACCAAACAGAATTAGAGAATAAAACCAAAGCACAAAACTCACCAAAAATTTGGCAAAAAGGGAAAGAGAAGATGAAAAATAGTCGCCGAACAACTGAAAGAACCCAATGCCCAAGTCAAAATTTTTGGGTAGGAAACTAAGAGGAGGAATGTAACAGTCTGATTTAGGGGCTAGTCAGAATAGTGGTTTCGAAACCACTAATCCGAGGTCAGAGAAAATTATTGTCATGTTATTTTATGAGTTAGAGCATGATTATATAAGTGCATGAAAATTTTGGTGCTTTAATTTTAGCGATTTCATGCTTAATCGCAAAAAAGGACTAAATCGCATAAAGTGTGAAAGTTCAATTCTATAAGCTAAAGGTGCCTAATAGCCATAGAATATTAATTGGAGGTCCCCAAATGTGCAATTAGGCCTTTTTTTAAGAGGTGGCCGACCATAGGGGACAAAGTGGTCAAAATTAGTCAAAGTGGGTGTAGTAGGTGGATTAAATTGATGAAATAAAATAAAGAAAGAAAAGATATCATCTTTTCTTCTCCTTCCTTCCACCGAAAATTAGCAGCAAAAATAGGGGTTGAGAGCTCAAAATTTCAGCAAGCTTCTTTCTTTACAAGTAAGTGATTTCATGATCATTTCTTGATAACAATTGTACTTTTGGAACCCCTAAAGCTTAAGCTTTCTAAAGAGGGGACTATTTTGTAAAATGGTGAAAAGTTTAGAGTTTTGCCATGAGAGCTTTTAAGTTGTTTTTTGCATTTTTATGGAAGAAAATGAGTCTTAGTTGTAAGATGAACAACTTTTGTGAAAGGTGTTAACATGAAAACACCAAAAAGGACATTTTTGTAAAGGTTGTAAAATGTGAGATAAATGTGTGAAATAATGAGTTTTCATGGTTTCCATAAGAGAAATAAATCTTCACCTAGGCTCATTAAAGAAATAAATTTGATTAGAATTGATTTCCGAGTCTAGGGGTGAAATGGTCATTTTGTGAAAGTCTAAGGGCAAAATAGTAATTTTGCCAAAACATGATTATTGAAATGCATTTGTTAATGTGATGATTAAATGAGCTAATTGGCTATTATAGATCAAGAAGAACAAAGAATTAACCTCGATCGGGGAAAGAACAAAGTATCGGACTAGATCGACAATTTAGCCTATTTTGAAATCGAGGTAAGTTTTTTGTGCAATAAATTCAACATCATGTTATTAATTTTCTAAATTGTAATGCCCCAAATTTTGGGCTTAGAAGAAATAGGTTTTGAATAAGGGATCAGTTAGGAGATTGCACATAAATATTTAGTTGTGCAAGAAAGTGATATAAATGAATGTCTGCTTCAGTGGTTAAGTGATTTAAGAGTGTTTGGAAATGTCTGAGAAGTCAGGGGTTCAAGCCTTGGCTTATGCAAAATTTTTATTTTAAGTGAATAAAATCCTTGGATCTAGATAGTAGGTTCTTAAATTATTGTGGTTATAATATGATACAAAGGAGTTGTTGGTCTAATGGTAAGGGGCGTGTGGAGTGTACATGGGGTCTAAGGTTTGAGTGGTGGCGCATCAAAAAGGGAGTATTTATTTTGCTACCTAATTTGTGTGGGTGGTAGAGTTGGATTGAAATACTGCTGAATGGAGTTTGAACTGGTCATAGAGAGAATTTAGGAGGGATATTTGCAGAGATTGGGGAGAATTCAAATTGAATGGTTGAGGGGAGGTGTGATCAGGTGGAAAAATTTGAAGAGGGGTTGTAAAACCCCAAACCCGGCCTAGACGTTACGAACGAATCTGACGTGTCACATTAGAGTGTTTTTCGAAATCAGGCTTGTTGAGAGAAAACCGTTTTTAAACAATTGCCATGTTTGTTACTGTTGATTTCTTAGTTGGTTAAAAACCCACAGAAGCTACTCTAATTAATGTCATTTTGAAGTTTGAAAATGTGTGTTTGTCTTCTAAAATAGTTATTATTTTTGAAAACTTATTTGTATCAGTTTGGCAGTTCAAATAAGAAATTAAAAACCCAATAAAAAAAGAATTAAATCCACCAAAGGCCTTATTACATAATTGAGAACCCAATATAAAATTTAAATAACTAAGTCCAAAACAAAACATTAAAAAACGTGTGGCCACCTCCGAATCCCTCGCGGCTCTAAATCGTCTAAGGCTGGAGATTACCTATACAATTAAAAGAAAGGGTGAGTTTATGAAACTCAGTGTGTAATCCCATATCGTTCAGTCAGTAATATATGCGGTAACAGTCTGGGCCTGAGCCCTATTTAGTAACAGTACCGTGTGGGCGTTAGCCCATTACAGTAACAATGTGGGCCTAAGCCCAATACAGTATCAGTATGGTGCGAATATGCAACCCACCCCAATCCAACTAACACACCACCCGTACTAACCAACACACCATGTGGGGATAAAATCGACCCACCCAGCCAACACACCAATATTGCAGCATAGCTACCAGTAATAATAATGTAGTAGAGCTGCCAGTAACAGTATATGTGGCAAAGCCACCAGTAACAATATTGCAGCAGAGCTGCCAGTATCAATATCGCAGCAAAGCTGCCAGTAACAGTATTTGTGGCAAAGCCACCAGTAACACTACACTTCCTCCAAAACAGTATCCCAACCCCATGCAGTATGCCATGTCATAAATATCTCGTGTATGCAGTATGTCCTACGCAGTACAGTCATATAATAATACACATTCATCAGTCGACTTACCTCTAGGGGTAAAATGGTAATTTCCATCTATTAGGGGTAAAATAATAATTTTGCCCTTTAGGGGTATTTGGGTCATTTTACCCATTTTGGGGTTTCAGTGCAGATCACGACCTCTCCGAAGGTCTACAGTCGCCTCGAGTGACACAGATAATCTATATGGCCATAACGGTGTAAATGGGCCCAAGGCCCATTATTCGGCCCAAGTGGGCACACACGCTTGTGTGGCCCATTTAGCCCAAATTTAGTCATGGCTATGCGAACTACATGACCCAATCCAGTTTCTGCCATTTTTTGTGGATTTTATCCGTGTGGGGCCCACGAGCCCATTAGGCCCACACAGCCTATTTCAGCCAAACGAGGCCTATAACGGCCCAAGAGCATGAGAAAGCTCGTGGTGGCCTCTATAGTCTATCGCCCATGATTGTGGGCTTGGTTTACCACACGAGTGATCGCACGCTCATGAGGCCTCATATGCCGAGGTTTCGGCTTTTCGGCTTTTGCTGATTCGCAGAGGAGATAGTGTGATAACACACCTTTTTCACGAAAGCTAGCAAAACACCTATTGCACCAACCTACATTGATTTGATTATTCGGTCAGCCTTTCAATAACAAATATTTTCAAGAACTTACCGCACTTAATCAACCATCACCTACCACGATTGTATCAAATATGGCCTACTCTTCTAAGATTGTTGTCCAAGACGCAATTCCGCGCTCTTGATGATTATCCCAATGATCAAATGATTGGTGAAGGGAAGATTTGGAACGCCTCCACACACAAGAGAATCCTCTTTTCTCTTCTCGAGATTTTGACACCCTAAGAACAGATAAATAAGAGTAGCTTAAAACACAGTGCTAACAAAATAGCTTGCTTGGAAAGTTGAAAGACTTACCGAATTGATGATGATGAAGTCGGTTAGAATTGCTTAGGATTCGGCCAAGCACAATAGGGAAAAGATGGTAACTGAAAATACACAAAAGAGCCTTGAAGAAAATCAGCTAAGATGGGGAGAGAGTGGGGAACAGAGAAGAAGAAGATGGAAAGTAGGTTTAACTTTGAGAGAAAATAGAATAATGGAGGGGGAGAGAAGAGAAGTGCATTCGACTCTATTAGGAGAGTAGAGGATCGGCAACGAAAGGAAAATGAGACCAAAAGGAAAGTTACCTATTCGTCAAATGTGGAAAGGGAAAGAGTAGAAGCAATTTTGGTCACCTCAATAGCTAAAACGCAAAACCCGAAAGAATTCCTGAAAGGTAAAAATCACAAAGGAAAAATACGGCACTCTCCTTTCACAACCCCACAAAACTGAAACAAGAAAAATGCCTATAGCCGAAATTCCTAAGCTTCCCTAAACCAATTTGGCACCAACACTCCCTACACACCTTAACTTCCTTGTTTCTCTCCACAACTCTCTCCATACTCCTCTCCACGATTTGCTCCTACTATCTCTCCACAAATCCATCCAAGACCAATTCAAACTTCTCCTTATATAGTTTCAGTCCAACTCTTCTACCTACACAGCTTAAGAAGCAAAATAAACACTCCATTGTGTAATCCAGGACTTGAACCTCAGACCTCTCAGTTATACCACACGCCACCTTGCCACTACACCACAGGCTCTTTTTGTGTCATAAAACAAGCATTACTACTAATAAGGTCTAAGTGCCAGTGTCCAGGTTCATTTAAGAGAAAAACTAAAAACTTTGCAAAGGCCGAGACTTGAACCCAGGCTTCTCAAACACTCCCATAAACACCCAAATCACTTAGCCATTGAAGCAGACAAGTATTTGTGTCAAAACATACAAAATTATAGACCTTAAATTTTGGGGGCGTTATATGGATTTTAGGAGAAAATCAATGGAACTTAGAGGGAAGGGAGTTTGTGTCGAAATTGGACTCTGGCACTCAAGAATTTGGCCAATAGAGGGATGCCTCTCATTTGGTGTTTTTGTTCCTCTTTTTGCCGAATATGGTAGGAATTTTGGCATATTCTACTGTTTCATCTCGTTCATTTTTGGCAACCTCTCCTTTGGCCGAATACTTCCACTTCCAATTGCCTCTTCCTCGTTCTTTTCCCAATTGACTCTATGTTTGCCGAATCTCCCTACTTCCCCTCCTTCGATTTCTCTTCTCTTTTCTTTTACCCTCATTGTGCCAATTCTATTCTTACTACTTTCTGTAGAATTAGTGGTCCTGTGGTCTCTCTTTTTAGACTTCCCTGGATATTACTCTTCTGAAAAAGTTGACTACTTTTGTAATGCCCCGAATTTGGGCCTAGTAGTATTGGGCCTATTGGGCCTTGGGCATGGGAGCGTTTAAAATTTTTGAGAACGAGAATGACACTAACCAAGTTGTAATGCCCCAAAATCCCCAAACTTTAAAATTTCTATGCACCGAGGGTGGTATGTATGAGTAGCACTTAGAATATTAATTTTAAGGTATTATCGGGATTATTTGAAGTCTTAGAGATAGGGAAGACCATAGGAAAAATTTTATTTTTCTTGTAGTAGTGGACCCTAGTCTCAGGCATTAGGCCTCTTAAGCAGATTAAGGGGAAAATAGGACACAAGTGGGCCAGTGGTCCAGTGGCAAGGTGGTGTCACTAGGGAAGCTACAAGGTGGCATGAAGAGGTCCAAGGTTTAAGTAGTGGTAAGGTGTTTTGGAGTGTTTATTTTGCATAGTGGACGACAAGAGTTGGGTGGGATTTGGACTCTTTTGTTGAAGTGTTTGAATTGGTCTTGTGAGCTGATAAAGGAGGGAATTTCGGATGAGATAAGGGAGATATCATGGAGAAAAATTAGGAGGTGAGAGGTGGGAAGAGTTGGTGCCGAATTGGACTGTGGGGGAAGGTAGGATTCGGCTATTGGCTATAAAATAAGGTGCTGAATTCCTTTGAGAGGTTCCTTGGGTTCCATTACATTTCATTTTCTCCCCTTAGCCGAATTCTTCCATCTGCCGAAAAAAACCCATCATTCCTTTCCCGAAATTTTGGTTTCCCCTCTAGCCGAATTCCTCATACCTTCTCTTCTTAAATTCTTTCTCTTGTTCACCTTTAGATCTAGCCGATCACTTCTTCTCTTCTTCTCCCTAGTGGTGCCGAATTGTCTCTGTCACCAAACTAATCTCAAAAGCCGAATTTAAGCCGCAGGATCAAATGAGGATTTCGGTAAGTGCTTAGTTGATCTTTTTAGTGAGTTTTGTTGAAAGCCGAAGGGCTATCTAACCCTTCCTTGTTGTTAATTTTGTATTAACAAGGGTAAGGTTCAACAATCACAAGCGTGGTAAGTAAGCATCGTTAGCAAGAGGTAAGTGCACTTGTCCCGGTGGTGGTTTAGTAAATGGCCGAATGTATTATGGCTTATAGGGGTGACTTATGTGGAATATGGGTCACTTGATTTTGATGATATATGTTTAGGTGTAGATCTAGGGAACACTTGTGATTAATAGCTAAGGAAGGGCTATTAGAACTCGGGGCATACGGTAAGGTTACGGTAAGGTTTCGGCTTTTCAGTAAATATTTTGATTAAGTATGATTGGTTGATTTAAGGTTGGTTGGTTGTAGGTTCAAGGCTAAGGATAGAATAGCACGTCATGGTAACCAGGTGTGTACAAACACTATGCACACACGAAATCGGCAATGCCGAAAAGCCGAAAAGTTGAAAGTGGCTAAATGGGCCCGGTGGGCCCTGAGGCTAAGTTTGATGAAATGGATTGATTTGATTATATGAATTGGTTTAGGCATGCATGTTACACGATCTGGATTTGTTTTGGGCCTAATGGGCCATATGACTGAGATTTGGGCCTAGTGGGCCATAAAAATGTGATGTGGCCATTATGGGTTATATGAACGTGAAATGGGTTGATGGGCTTTATGGGGACGTAGACTAGTATGCTAGGGTTTTATAGACTTTATGTAACACCCCAAACCCGGTCAACACACCACGACCGAATCTAGCATGTTACAGGAAAATATTTTGAAGAAAATCGAATCAAGTTTTGAGTAAAAATTTCTCTTTGTTTTATTTTTGTAGAAAACAGGTGCATGATGAGTTAAAAACCGCTCTTGTTGTTTTCTGAAAACCCGAACTTAGATCTTTGAAACTTAGTTTGTCGATTTCATAAGTAAAACAATTACATATCATTTAAAAATCCGATTAGTTGCTTTTAAGTTGCTTAAAACATTTAAATTGAGTGTGTAAAACTTTGAGTTCTAAAACCATTTGAGTCGTAGTGATCTTCAATTATAAAGTGATATCCGATGGTAAAGTTTTAAAACACGTCGTTTGTAGTTTAGAAAACCTTATTATTCATCTTTTGTCGATTATTACACAATAATTTGTTTAGTCATATTTGAAATCAAATCCAACCACATAAATAATCAAAACATAACTTAAAAAGGCCTTTTTACAATCCCAACAAAACCAAATCGAAATAAAAGAAATAAACTACCAAGTTCAAATCCGTGAAAGACCGTATTTATTCATAGCATGGTCACCTCGAGTCCGCCCGGCTCCACATTCGCGATCTAAGTGTCACCTGAAATGATAAGGGAGAAGGTGAGTCACAAGACTCAGTGCATAAATCCCCCTCCTGATTAAAGCAACATACTTACACACAACATAACTAAACAATATAATTAATGTACCCAACCCTAGCCATCCATAACACCATTTCTACCCCGTGTGGTACCAAACCACTGGTGGTGCCAAACCACTGGTGACCCAAAGTCACGATATCCAATATTGTGGTGCCAAACCACTGGTGACCCAAAGTCACGAATAATCCATCTGTGGGGCCAACCCATGTGTGATACCAAATCACTGGCGACGATCCCGTAATATCAACTGTAGGGCCAACCCACTATGGTGCTAAGCCACTGGACAAGTCGCTATGAGGTGCCAAACCTCTGGTGACCCAAAGTCACAATATATCAATATCCAAGTGTGGGGCCAACCCACGTGTGATACCAAATCACTGGCGACGATCCCGTAATATCAACTGTGGGGCCAACCCACTGTGGTGCTAAGCCACTGGGACAAGTCGCTATGAGGTGCCAAACCTCTGGTGACCCAAAGTCACTAAATCAATCTGTGGTACCAAACCACTGGAGGTGCCAAACCTCTGGTGTCCCAAAGACACGGATATCATCTTCCCCCTCCTCTCATATTACCCATCATCATGCCATACTCATGTAAATCATGTACATCATGCAAATCATGCCAACATGACTAGATACACATAACATAACATATATGTCATAAATCATGATATCATATATCACATAATAGAACTCATATTGAAACGGACTTACCCGAATCCGTGCACATACCCATAGGGTATCGTATCAACATCCATACTGTTTCGGCTTTACTTAACAATCAGGTTATTAAAACATATTACTAAGTATAGAGTGTGTAAGTTTACACACCTGTTATAACGCAAGCCCCAAATCCCGGAGAACCGATCTAAGACACTAGATTTCCTTGCTCCTATATTCGGCCAAACATAAAGATTAGTACCAAGGCCATTCGGCCAAACCAAATAAACCCAAAGGGTTAACACTTGAAACCCGAGACCTTACCTAAACGCCCCTTGAATACTAGCCACCACACGTTGTACTCCTGTTTCACTTCCTTACAAACGACAATCATTAACACCTACATCGATAGCCTTCGGCTTTTGAATACTTAAAGGAATAACTTACTAAAATGAATCCTTACCACCTCTTACCGAAACTGATTGACAGAGAATGGAGGCTTGGAATGAGCACTTCAAAATCCTGGGGACCCTACAATAAATCGGTTCCAAAGCAAGTGATTAACACTCTTATTATCAAGTGCCGAAATCGGCTCTTACCCTTGTAAAAGTCAGCAGAGAAAAAGAGAGAAGAAGAAATAGCATTCGGCCTAGCACTTACCTTCTCCAAACGATTGAAAAAGAATTCTCGAAGAGATCAACACCACTCTTAATATTCGGCCAAGGTGAACTAATAGGAGAAAAGAGATTCGACTAGAGTCTTAAAAGTAGAAACAAATAAGATGTGGTTTAAAGAAGAAGAAGAAATCGGCAAAGTGGATTAAAAGTGGGAGAGGGAAGATTCGGCTTGAGCAATGATGGAGAAAAACAAAAAGAGATGGGAGGAGGAAGGTTGGTATTCGGCCAAAGCTTAAAGAAAAGGAAATTGAGAGGTTTTGGCTAACACTTGAAAATGGAAGAGAAAAGGAGAACAAGAGTGTCTACTTTCGGCTTCAAGGAAAATAAAAGATGAGGGGAAAGCTTCCAAGGAGATTCGGCAATTACCTAATGAAGTTTCGGCTCTTGTTTTCACTATGGCACTAAGGAGAACCGGCACACTCAAAAGAAAAGCTTTTCGGCTTTTCAGCTTTTGGTACACTCAACAAGGCTTGACCGAAAATGCATCAAAAGAGTGCCTAAGAGCATTCGGCACTCCTCCTACTCACCCTCCAAAACCGGCCACTCCTCCCCAAGAGGAGTTCAAGATTCGGCCACTACCCACAATTGCTCTTGGCCACTAATTCAAACTAGTTTGAACTAGTCAACCTCCTTAATTTCCTCTCTGCCCACCATTTGAATATTTGACTTGGTCCATGGCAGAGTTTGAACTGCACACAACTCCTCCCCCTCCTTGGATTCAAAATAGAAGACAAAAGGTGGGATTTCTGCTGCTCGAACATGAGACCTCCTTCCCCTGCAAGTGGCGTCAAACATAGGCTCTAAGTGGCACCTTCCTGCCACTTGGCCAAGCCTTTTCTTGTGCTAAAACCCACTTAAAAATATTTATAACTCTTAGCTCCTTCAGCTCCTTCCACTTAAGCTTAAAAACTAAAATTTTTCCTACTACTCAGGCCTACACTAGACTTACAACTAAGTCTCAAAACATCACAAATAACAACACCATAGCTCAAACACATGCAAACAATGCAGTTACAAAATAACCCCTATTTCAGGATATTACATTTCTACCCCCTTAAAATAATTTCGGCCTCGAAATTACCTGGTCAAAAGAGTTGAGGGTATTGCTGTCTCATCATATCCTCTGGTTCCCACGTAGCTTCTTCCACGCCATGATTCCGCCACAGCACTTTCACCAAAGGAACTGTCTTCCTACGCAAAACTTTCACATCCATATCTAGAATCTGCACTGGTTCCCCCTCCATGGTCAAATCCGGACTCACCTCGATCTCTTCCACTGCTACGACATGCGATGGATCTGAACGATAACGCCTAAGCATGGAGACATGAAATACATCGTGAATCTGACTTAACTCTGCTGGCAACTCAAGCTGATAAGCTACTGGTCCCACTCGCCTCAGTACCTTATACAGTCCAATGAACCTTGGACTTAACTTGCCTTTCCTTCCGAACCTCAATACCTTCTTCCATGGCGAGACCTTCAAAAAGACCTTATCACCCACAGCAAACTCTATATCTCTCCGCTTGAGATCGGCATAAGATTTCTGTCGGTCCGAAGCTTCTTTCAATCGAGCCTGAATCAACTTAACCTTGTCTTCAGTCTCTGCAACCAACTCTGGCCCCAACATCTGACGTTCACCCAACTCCGTCCAACAAGTAGGTGAGCGACACTTCCTACCGTACAATGCCTCATATGGTGCCATCTTGATACTTGCTTGGTAACTATTGTTGTAGGCGAACTCAGCTAATGGTAGAAACTCCTCCCAACTACCCCTGAAGTCCAGAACACAACCTCTCAGCATATCCTCTAAGATCTGTATAACCCTTTCCGACTACCCGTCCGACTGTGGATGAAATGCAGTACTGAAATCCAAGCGCGTACCCAAAGCCTGATGCAATGCTCTCCAGAACCTTGACGTAAATCTGGGATCCCTATCCGAGATGATCGATACTGGGACACCATGCAACCTCACTACCTCTAACACATACAGCTTAGCTAGCTTCTGAAGAGAGTAATCAACCCTTGCCGGTATGAAGTGAGCTGATTTAGTCAGACGATCAACAATCACCCAAACTGAATCCTTCTTGCTAGGTGTAAGAGGTAATCCACTGACGAAATCCATAGTGATCCTTTCCCACTTCCACTGTGGAATTTTCACTGGCTGAAGCAACCCTGACGGCAACTGATGCTCAGCCTTAACCTGCTGGCAAGTCAGACACTTACCTACAAACTCTGTCACTTCCCGCTTTAAACCTGGCCACCAAAACTGTTCCCTAAGATCTCGATCCATCTTGCTACCTCCAGGATGCATAGCGTATGGGCTGCTATGTGCGTCCTGAAGAATCATCTGTCTTAGCTCGATGTCCCTCGACATACAAGCTCTCCCTTGAAAACACAACACTCCTTCACTAGACAAACTGTAACCCTCCAAACCACTGTCTTGCAGTTGCAACCTCTTCGCATTCAAAACCTCATCCTCTAACTGTTTCTCCCTGATCTGCTCAACCCAAGTAGGCTTAACCTGCAATTCTGCCAGAATACTTCCGTCGTCGAACAAACTCAAATGGGCAAACATCGCTCTTAAGTCCGATACAACCTTACGGCTCAATGCGTCTGCCACAACGTTAGCCTTGCCCGAATGATACTCGATCGAACAGTCGTAATCCTTGAGCAACTCAATCCATCTGCGCTGCCTCAAATTCAAATCCTTCTGAGTCAAGAGGTACTTTAGACTCTTGTGATCAGTGTAGACTATCGATCTCTCTCCATACAAGTAGTGCCTCCAGATCTTCAAGGCGAAGACTACTGCCGCTAACTCCAAGTCGTGCGTCGGATAATTGACCTCATGTGGCCTCAGCTGCCGAGATATATAAGCCACTACCTTCCCTTCCTGCATCAGCACACATCCCAAACCTATATGAGATGCATCACAATATACCGTGAATTCCTTCCCTGCCTCAGGTTGAATCAAAATTGGAGCTTCAGTCAAAATCTTCTTTAGCTTGTCGAAACTCTCTTGCTGCTTCTCAGTCCAAACAAACGGAACACCTTTTCTTAACAACTTGGTCATCGGTGCTGCGATCAACGAAAATCCCTCTACAAATCTTCGGTAGTACCCTACCAAACCCAGGAAACTCCGAATCTCAGCCACTGACTTAGGCGGCTTCCAATCCAACACTGCCTCAATCTTTTGAGGATCCACTCTAATCCCCTCAGCTGACACTACATGACCCAAGAAAGACACCTCCCTAAGCTAGAATTCGCACTTACTGAACTTAGGATAAAGCTGCTTTTCCCTCAGAATCTGCAATACAACTCGCAAATGCGCATCATGCTCCTCTTCTGTCCTCGAATAAACCAAGATGTCGTCTATGAATACCACGACGAACTGATCCAAATACTATTGGAATACCCTATTCATCATGTCTATGAATGCTGCCGGCGCATTAGTCAACCCAAACGGCATTACCAGAAACTCATAGTGCCCATACCGAGTACGAAATGCCGTCTTGTGGATATCAGCCTCCTTCACCTTTAGCTGATGGTACCCAGATCTTAAGTCGATCTTCAAGAATATCGCTGCACCCTTCAGCTGATCAAACAAGTCATCTATCCTCAGCAACGGATACTTGTTTTTGATTGTCAGCTTATTCAATTGGCGGTAGTCTATACACATCCGCATTGTACCATCTTTCTTCTTAACAAAAAGTACCGACGCTCCCCAAGGTGAAACACTTGGCCTAATAAAGCCTCGGTCCAACAACTCCTGGATCTGAGCCTTTAACTCCACTAACTCCTTTGGCGCCATCCTATACGGAGCAATAGACACTGGTGCGGTTCCGGGTAACAGATCTATCCCAAATTCCACCTCACGATCCGGTGGCAGTCCCGGAAGCTCTTCAGGAAACACATCAGCAAACTCCTTTACTGCTCGGACATTTCCAACAACAGACTCCTTAGCTTCCAAGGCATACACATGAACCATAAATGCTTCGCAGCCCTTCCTGACCATCTTCTCAGCCTTCAAAGCAGATACCACGTTGGATAAGTAATCTCTTCTATTACCTATCATGACCACCTCGTCATCCTCAGCCGTCCTTAGAACCATGCGCTTAGCCGCGCAATCCAACCTCGCCTGGTACTTAACCAACCAGCCCATCCCAAGAATCAGATCGAACTCCCCAAACGGTAGTTCCATCAGATCAGCAACAAACACGACCCCTTGAAGTTCTAGGGGTACATCTCTATACAGCTTATTTACAACTACAGAGTGACCTAGAGGGCTAATCACTGTCATCTATCTAGAAGTAGTCTCAAAGTTTAAGTCCAGGGTCTCTACTATGCTACTAGCAACGTATGAATGCGCTGAACCCACATCAATTAAAGCAGTATAGGGAAAACCAAAGATCAAGAACGTACCGGTTATGACGTCCGGTGCGTCACCCTCCTCTCGGCGCCTCCCTGCATACACCAACCCAGGTTGTCTAGCCTCAGTGCTGCCCGCACCTCTGCCCGGTGCTCCACGGCCCTGACCAGAACCATTACCTCCTCTACCATTACCACGACCCCTCTGCGGTGGCGGTCCATTATTCCTGAACTGAGTACGGCCCTGACCCTCAGACTGAATCCTAGCCAACTTACGCGGACAGTCTCTCACTCGATGATCCAGCGAGCCACACTCAAAACATCTTTTTCCACCGGTCCAGCATCCTCCCCAATGAGATTTCCCACAACTGTTACACTGTGTTGGTCCCTGATTAGCAGCAACAGACCTACCAGACTGATTCGGCCCACTCTGTCTAGCCCTTTTCTGAGAATTTCCAGCCGACCCAGATGACCCAAAGCTTCTCTTATGTCTGTTCCTATCCATATTCTGCCTCACAGACTCTTTAACCCCTTCGGCTACCTTAGCCTTTTCTACCAGGACAGCAAACTCACGCTCCTGCTGTGGAGCAATCAGCAACCTCAGCTCATCTCTCAGACCATCCTCGAATCGAACACACCGCTCGTGCTCAGTAGCCACAATGCCTCTAGCATACCGACTTAGCTTTAAGAACTCTGCCTCATACTCTGATACAGACTTACTCCCCTGAACCAACCTCAGAAATGCCTTTCGTTGTGCATCGGTGTAACTAGATCCAATATACTTTTTCTGATAGGCAGCCTTAAAATAATCCCAAGTAAGATCTTCCGCTGCAGCACTGTCTCGAACTGTGAGCCACCACTGATACGACTCATCTCGGAGAAGCGATACTATTCCTTTCAGTTTTTCTTCAGCATTCAGGTCCAGATCATCCATGATCCGCTCTGTCGCCTCCAGCCAATACTCAGCCGTGCTGGGAGCCACACCAGAAACACCTCGAAATACCTCAGCCCCATTGGCTCGGAGCCACTCGGGTACAGATTTCCGAGCTCCTGCGCCTCCACCTACTCCAGCTACCCTTTCCAGAACTCGCAGCATCGCCCGCGACACTGCGTCATCCCCAGTCTGATCCTGAAACTCACCACCTGCAGCTGGTGGCGGTACCGGTATCTCATTCTCTGACCCCTGACCAGACCCTACTGGTTCAGAAACTGTCATCCTACCCCGACCACGTCCACGACCACGTCCACCTCGAGTGCTCATGACTAATACCTCGACTTATCTGATTTAGAAGTTTTATGTATTAGCAACTATTTCACTGTCTTTAAAGGCAAAGTCTTATGAATATTTCTTATTAAAGAAGTTTCGTTTTTGCAGTCCATAGAGTCCTATCAATTTCAGTTTCTAGAGTAGTCCACTATTGCTAATCATTCAATCACATCACATCAAAAAAAATCACCAGCAATAGTAAGGGGTACTTACCTGGGCGGATTGGTGCCGGAGACTCGGTGCCATGCCTTTCAAACCGTATATTTTAAACAAAACATTAAAAGTCAATATTTAAAACATTTTGGGCCTTGGGCCCACAGCCGAGCCTTTGAACTTGGCTCTGATACCACAATTGTAACACCCCAAACCCGGTCAACACACCACGACCGAATCTAGCATGTTACAGGAAAATATTTTGAAGAAAATCGAATCAAGTTTTGAGTAAAAATTTCTCTTTGTTTTATTTTTGTAGAAAACAGGTGTATGATGAGTTAAAAACCGCTCTTGTTGTTATTGAAAACCCGAACTTAGATCTTTGAAACTTAGTTTGTCGATTTCATAAGTAAAACAATTACATATCATTTAAAAATCTGAGTAGTTGCTTTTAAGTTGCTTAAAACATTTAAATTGAGTGTGTAAAACTTTGAGTTCTAAAACCATTTGAGTCGTAGTGATCTTCAATTATAAAGTGATACCCGATGGTAAAGTTTTAAAACACGTCGTTTGTAGTTTAGAAAACCTTATTATTCATCTTTTGTCGATTATTACACAATAATTTGTTTAGTCATATTTGAAATCAAATCCAACCACATAAATAATCAAAACATAACTTAAAAGCCCTTTTTACAATCCCAACAAAACCAAATCGAAATAAAAGAAATAAAGTACCAAGTTCAAATCCGTGAAAGACCGTATTTATTCATAGCATGGTCACCTCGAGTCCGCCCGGCTCCACATCCGCGATCTAAGTGTCACCTGAAATGATAAGGGAGAAGGTGAGTCACAAGACTCAGTGCATAAATCCCCCTCCCGATTAATGCAACATACTTACACACAACATAACTAAGCAATATAATTAATGCACCCAACCCTAGCCATCCATAACACCTTTTCTACCCCGTGTGGTACCAAGCCACTGGTGGTGCCAAACCACTGGTGACCCAAAGTCACGATATCCAATATTGTGGTGCCAAACCACTGGTGACCCAAAGTCACGAATAATCCATCTGTGGGGCTAACCCACGTGTGATACCAAATCACTGGCGACGATCCCGTAATATCAACTGTGGGGCCAACCCACTGTGGTGCTAAGCCACTGGGACAAGTCGCTATGAGGTGCCAAACCTCTGGTGACCCAAAGTCACAATATATCAATATCCAAGTGTGGGGCCAACCCACGTGTGATACCAAATCACTAGCGACGATCCCATAATATCAACTGTGGGGCCAACCCACTGTGGTGCTAAGCCACTGGGACAAGTCGCTATGAGGTGCCAAACCTCTGGTGACCCAAAGTCACAATATATCAATATCCAAGTGTGGGGCCAACCCACGTATGATACCAAATCACTGGCGACGATCCCGTAATATCAACTGTGGGGCCAACCCACTGTGGTACTAAGCCACTGGGACAAGTCGCTATGAGGTGCCAAACCTCTGGTGACCCAAAGTCACTAAATCAATATGTGGTACCAAACCACTGGAGGTGCCAAACCTCTGGTGTCCCAAAGACACGGATATCATCTTCCCCCTCCTCTTATATTACCCATCATCATGCCATACTCATGTAAATCATGTACATCATGCAAATCATGCCAACATGACTAGATACACATCACATAACATATATGTCATAAATCATGATATCATATATCACATAATAGAACTCATATTGAAACGGACTTACCCGAATCCGTGCACATACCCATAGGGTATCATATCAACATCCATACTGTTTCGACTTTACTTAACAATCAGGTTATTATAACATATTACTAAGTATAGAGTGTGTAAGTTTACACACCTGTTATAACGCAAGCCCCAAATCCCGGAGAACCGATCTAAGACACTAGATTTCCTTGCTCCTATATTCGGCCAAACATAAAGATTAGTACCAAGGCCATTCGGCCAAACCAAATAAACCTAAAGGGTTAACACTTGAAACCCGAGACCTTACCTAAATGCCCCTTGAATACTAGCCACCACACGTTGTACTCCTGCTTCACTTCCCTACAAACGGCAATCATTAACACCTACATCGATAGCTTTCGGCTTTTGAATACTTAAAGGAATAACTTACTAAAATGAATCCTTACCACCTCTTACCGAAACTGATTGACAGAGAATGGAGGCTTGGAATGAGCACTTCAAAATCCCGGGGACCCTACAATAAATCGGTTCCAAAGCAAGTGATTAACACCCTTACTATCAAGTGCCGAAATCGGCTCTTACCCTTGTAAAAGTCGGTAGAGAAAAAGAGAAAAGAAGAAATAGCATTCGGCCTAGCACTTACCTTCTCCAAACGATTGAAAAAGAATTCCCGAAGAGATCAACACCACTCTTAATATTCGGCCAAGGTGAACTAATAGGAGAAAAGAGATTCGGCTAGAGTCTTAAAAGTAGAAACAAATAAGATGTGGTTTAAAGAAGAAGAAGAAATCAGCAAAGTAGATTAAAAGTGGGAGAGGGAAGATTCGGCTTGAGCAATGATGGAGAAAAACAAAAAGAGATGGGAGGAGGAAGGTTGGTATTCGGCCAAAGCTTAAAGAAAAGGAAATTGAGAGGTTTTGGCTAACACTTGAAAATGGAAGAGAAAAGGAGAACAAGAGTGTCTATTTTCGGCTTCAAGGAAAATAAAAGATGAGGGGAAAGCTTCCAAGGAGATTCGGCCAAATGGTTTAGAGAGGAAATCGGCAATTACCTAATGAAGTTTCGGCTCTTGTTTCACTATGGCACTAAGGAGAATCGACACACTCAAAAGAAAAGCTTTTCGGCTTTTGGTACACTCAACAAGGCTTGACCGAAAATGCACCAAAAGAGTGCCTAAGAGCATTCGACACTCCTCCTACTCACCCTCTAAAACCGGCCACTCCTCCCCAAGAGGAGTTCAAGATTCGGCCACTACCCACAATTGCTCTTGGCCACTAATTCAAGCTAGTTTGAACTAGTCAACCTCCTTAATTTCCTCTCTACCCACCATTTGAATATTTGACTTGGTCCATGGCAGAGTTTGAACTGCACACAACTCCTCCCCCTCCTTGGCGTCAAAATAGAAGACAAAAGGTGGGATTTCTGCTGCTCGAACATGAGACCTCCTTCCCCTGCAAGTGGCGTCAAACACAGGCTCTAAGTGGCGCCTTCCTGCCACTTGGCCAAGCCTTTTCTTGTGCTAAAACCCACTTAAAAATACTTATAACTCTTAGCTCCTTCAGCTCCTTCCATTTAAGCTTAAAAACTAAAATTTTTCCTACTACTCAGGCCTACACTAGACTTACAACTAAGTCTCAAAACATCACAAATAACAACACCATAGCTCAAACACATGCAAACAATGCAGTTACAAAATAACCCCTATTTCAGGATATTACACTTTAGTCTTAATACTGAACAACTCTTAAATCGCATAAGACATTCTAATAATTAAACATTGTCAGTGGACAAGTCACTAGGTTAAAGTGTGGTAACGGGCATGTGCATGTCTAGGATTGGATCTAGAGAGAGCTTGGTACTTAAGCAGCCCACCTCCTCTTCTCTGGAATCCTACCTTGTGCATAGTGTATGTTCAGTTTAGCCGCAAGGACTTGATAATGGGCCAAAGTTCATAACTAAAACCCGAGAGGGACCAAATACCCCTAAACCTGTAAAATTACTAAAATACCCCTGATTTGTAAAAATTACCAAAATACCTTTATTTTGAAAATTACCAAAACATCCTTAGATTTGTAAAATCACTAAAATAGCCCTGAATTGTGAAATTACCAAAATACCCTTAGTTTACAGAATTACCAAGGTACCCTTATTTTGAAAATTACCAAAACATCCTTAGATTTGTAAAATCACTAAAATAGCCCTGAATTGTAAAATTACCAAAATACCCTTAGTTTACAGAATTACCAAAATATCCCTAATTTACAAAATTTCCAACGTACCTCTATTCTGCAAAATTACCTAAATACCCCTATAGAGTAGATTTATGGAAATACCCTTGAGTTGTGAAATGACAAAAATACCCCTATGTGATGAGTATGAGTTTTGTGGATGTTATTCATGTGCATATTGCATTCATATGATATTCTGATTAGGTTGCATATGGGTGGGAATTATGGTACGAAGGAAGATTTAAGGATCGCATAGTCGCCAGACGACCATGGATCCACCGGTGGCTTTAAGCCCATGATATGATTAGCAGCTTTGCTGCAACGTTGAGAAGACTATGAGTGCTACTTTTGGTGTGTAGAGGATGGGTGGGTCGATTTAGAAATCCCCACCAGTGTGTAGGGTTGGAAGGGAAATGGTGTTAGCGGATGGATTTTTGGGGAGGGTTTTGCATTATCTTGTTTTGCATATGATATGATACGATATGATATGAGGTCATTGTGGGCCAAGGCCCAAGACCACCGATTTTGATAGGGCTCAGGCCAATGTGGTAATTATATATTGAATTGAATGCCAAGGGTTGTACACACTGACTTTCGAAACTCACACCCTTTTTTAATGTTTCAAGTGACCCTTATTAAATGGCTCGACGTGGGAGAGGACTCGGAGATGGCCACACTACAAGATGATGTTTAAATTTTTATTTATTTGCTTCAAAAGACATAGTTTTAATTGCTTATTTTTGTTGGATGTAATAAGGCCTTGTACTCCGTTTTGACTTTAGATTTTGGGTTTTATTATTTCAACTGTCTACTTAATTATTAAATCTAAGTAAATTTCATACGTTTAAACTTAGTTTCTGAAGTACTTAAAATTATAAAATGGGTTTCTCCTTCATTACTTAACAAGACTCAAGGATTTTGGGCTTTTGGGCCTTAATTTTTTTAATTAGCAAAATCATTTGAATTTGCCTTTGATGTGACATGCCGATTTCGGGCCTAACTTCTAGGCCGGGTTTGGGGTGTTACAACTTTTCCCTTCTCTGTTGTTCTGGTTACCATCCTCTATTTGCCGATAAAGTTCTTACACTTTGTAGTGGGTACTCTTCTCTTGTTGTTGGTAAGTGGTTATGGTATGATAAGGAGTCGTCTGTTACTTTTTGAGAAACTGTATTGAGTGGTAAGTGGGGTGCAATTGAGATGGTTTGTCAAGTATGAGTCTAATATAGAGATGGTGACTTTTGTGTAGGTGGTTGTTGAGGTTGATTGGCACATTGCCTGGGAACCAAGGGTGCGATGATCATTGATTTTCGGAATAAGAGTGTTTGGAATGAGGAGAAACTGCAAATTGCATCAGGTGTGTAATAGTACTCTGTAAACGGTAATCGGTGAAAAAGTCGAAAAAGTGTGTACTCATATTGTTTTAATCGTAGGTCGGCAAAAGCCGAAAAGCTGAAAAATATGATATTTGATGCCACACGGGCGTGCGATCGCACGTGTGGCAATCCGAGCCCGCAAAATAGGGGCGTTTGCTTGTAGAGGCCACCATGAGCTATCTCATGGGCTTAGGCCGTTTTGGGCCATGTTGGGTGGAAATGATAACCGAAATACCCTCGTAGGGTAAAATGACCCAAATACCCCCATAGGGTAAAATGACTGTTATACCCCTAGGAGATGAAATGACTGTTACGGCCTTATGTTATGTATGACTGATTTGCTCTATGATATGTATGAATATGATTGAGCATGACATTTTGCATACACGTATGATATTATGTCACAACATATTGCATGGGGATGGGTTGTTATATTTGGAGGAAGTGTACTGTACTGATAAGGTCGCATGGGTCGCCCAAGATGACTGTGGACCTATTGATGGCTATATGCCACTTATTTTATTGGCAGCTTTGCTACAATACTGTTTAGTGTCGCAACTGATGCTAATCTTGGTGTGCCTTGCTGGGTGGGTCGATTCTAACCCCACATAGTGTGTTTGGCGGGACGGAGTGGTGTGTAGAGGTTGGATTGGGTAGGATTTCTGACTGCATATCTGCACTGATTAATGATACTATACTATTACTGCATCGATTAATGATATTACATACTGTTCACTGCATGACTGATATCTGTTACTGTTATGGGCCAAGGCCCCACTAATACTAATATTGAAATTAGGCAAAGGCCCTACTGATTACTAGCATTGTGCTGGGCTCAAGCCCAATTATTAACTGTTACAGGAACGGGCTTAGGCCCACACTGAACTGGACTGTTATTGTAACGGGCTTAGGCCCAAACTGCATTTATCTACTATTTAATTGACTGTTTGCTTTTTAGGGGATTACACACTGAGTTTTCGTAAACTCACCCCTCTGTTTAACTGTACAGGTAATCCCCAGTCGTAGGTAGGTCAATGCTGCGAGGGACTCGATGATGGCCACACAACCGCATCAGCTTTCTTTTTTAGCTTTTGATTTATAAGTAACTAAATTTGCGTATTTTTATGTAATAAGGCCTCTTTAAAGTTATAAACTTTAAATTTGGGTTTTTATTTATTTAGTTTGATATAAACTGCTAGTTGTAGAAAAAGACGAGTTTTCAAAAGGTAACTGTTTTCAAAGACACCACGTTTTCGCAACATTTCTTAAAAAACTTCCGCAATAAATGAGATTTTGAAAATTAGTAACGTTTTAAAAGTGATTAGCTTTTAATTATGCACACTTTGGAAATGAACAACCCGTTTTGGAATCACCGTTTAAGAACAAAATGATTAATTGATTTTGAGGATTTCAACGACAACAAGTTTTACGCTAAACACATCTAGGTGGGGTTGGGGTTTACATAAATGATTGATATTAGCAATGTAGTACAATATTTCTATGAATTTCAAGTTATGATGTTGAATGAGAAAAATGATGAAAATTGTGAAGTAGGAGAAGTCCCGGTTGGACATGGTAAAGGTAGGAATAATATTAACGAAACATGAGATTAGTAAGGTCTCGTATAAGACCGTATCTGGGATATGGCCTCGGCACCAAATGGAAATCCCGTATAGGGGATATGGCATCGACATTAAATATGGGAATCATATTAGACCATATCCAGGATATGGAATCGACAATTGAAATGGGGTCCCGTATAAGACCATATTGGGGATATGGCATCGGCATCTAGAAGTGACCCCACGTAAGACTACATCTGGGATGTGGCATTGGTGCCGTAATTTGTGAATGAGGATGATTATATGTCCTTGAATATCTTAAGTAATTTCCATATGGTATATCGTTAAGTTTATTCTAGAGTTAAGATTAATGCTAATACCAAGTGATGAGGTAATACAGTTATATGTGAGTAATTCACGAGAATGGTTCACGATACGTGGCATGTTATGCAATTGGTAAGAGTAAGTATGATTAAGTTATAGAAATGAGCTTAAGGTTTGTGTTTTATTCAGTGATATGGATGGATGATATTATGAGTTTTAAGTTGCTATTTATTTCATGCAAACTTACTAAGCTTTATGCTTACCCCTCTCATTTCCCTTTTCCTTGTAGTTTTGCCAAGATAACTCGATGATCGTGGGACGTCGGAGTTCGGAATCACACAATCGACATCTCTTGGTATAACAAAGTTAGATTTATTTTGAGTATGGCATGTATAGGACTTGGTCTTTTTGCTATGTCATATTTGTTAGCCAAAATGTTGGCTACTAATGTTAATTAATTCATTTTGTAAATGGCCTTTGGATGTTGGCCAATACTCGATAAGTTTTATATATACTCAATGATGATGAAATTATGATTATGCTTGTGTGGATGCTTGGATTTGAATTCTTGAAAGTGCCTTAGGGTCATGAGATAAGTTGAATTGAGTTGGTATAAGTATGGTTGCTATGTAGGGTGGCATTTGGCTTGGAAGAAAGCCTTTTTATTGTCCAAACGGGTAGACACACGGGCGTGTGTCTAGGCCATGCATGACACACGATCAATCCCATGGGTGTGTGACCAGGCCGTGTGTCCCCTGCATGTTAGTGTTGCAAGTCAGTGTCGACCACGGGCTAGACACACGGGCGTGTGCCTAGGCCGTGTGCCCCTTATGAGGTTGCTGACATCATAAATAGAACACCCAGGTTTTCATACACGGGTGAGGACACGGGCGTGTCTAGGCCATGTGAGAGACACAAGCCAGGGACACGGGCGTGTTTTTGGCCATGTGAAAACCCCTGTAGGTTCGAATTAGAAAACAATTCCACACGGGTTAGGGTCATGGGTGTGTGTGACCACACGGCCTGCCCACACAAGCGTGTGGCCCCTGTTTAGGCAAAAACTATTAAGTGCATAAAAGCTTCCGGTTTAATTTTAAAACCTTCTGTAAGTATGTTTGAGGCCTCGTAAGCCCATAATAAGGATGTTAAGCTTAAGAATGAGAAGTTTTAAGTTGGAAATGAAATTTTAAAACCCAAAGCTCTATGTTCAAGCAAGTTAAGTCCGGTAATGCCTCATACCCGGTTCCAGAGTTGAATACGGGCAAGGAGTGTTACAAGGAATTCGACACAATGGATAACAAAAGCTATTGACCGAATTTTTGAAAAGAAATCTCATAGACAAAAAGAATAACAGAATAAAACAATTTGATAGAGGTGAAAACGACAGAATTTCGGCAATAGTAAGGAGATTTTTGTGGAAGCAAACGGCGGTAAAGTGGAACAAAATTCAATAGAAACAATCCAAGAAAAAGAAAGACTTGGGGAGGGAACAATCGGTGGAAAAACAAAACCAATGGAGAGAAGAACCACTCAAAGACAAACTCTTGAGATACCAGATTTCAAGTTTGGCACTAACACACCCATATCCTTAAATTCCCTTATTTTTCTCCCCTAAACACTCCCCAAATCGTGATAACCTCCCATATCCCTCTATTTTCTCCTAAAATTCGGCAACTACAGTCCCCCACACCTCCAATACCTAGTAGTTCGGTCAAACACAACTCTATCACCACCACGTTGTAAAAATAAATCCCCTTGCTAGCGCTCGAACTTGAACTCCAGACCCCTTACACATCAACACTCCACTTAACCACTAGACCAGCAGGCCCATTCTGACATATTTTTCCAATATTTATTTATAAGCCTACTGGCTAGAGATAAGGGTTTATTCAATAAAAAAAAATTTGCCCATGCCAAGGCTTGAACCTGGGACTTCTTTAGACACTCCCAGAACACATAACCACTGAAGCATACAAATATTTTGTAACAGCCCGATTTTGGGGCTAGTTAGAACAGAGGTTTCGAGACCACTAACCTGAGGTTGAGGAAAATTATTTTTTATATTATTTCATGTGTTGTAGCATGATTATATGGATGCATGAAATTTTTTGTGCTTTAATTTTAACAATTGTATGTGTAATTGTGAAAAATGACTAAATCGCATAAAGTGCGAAAGTTCTATTTTTCAAGGTAGAGGTGTCTAAAAGCTATAGAATCTTGATTGGAGGTTTCAAATGTGCAATTAGAGCTTTTTAAATGCACTAACCGGCCATAGGGGGCACAAGGAGCCTAATTTAGTCAAAGTTGGTAGTGGTAGGTGATTAAAGAATTAAATAAGAAGAAAAATAGAAAAAGAAAGATATCATCTTTCTCTCATTTCTTCTCCATCAAAATTTTCAAGCAAGAATAAGGTTTTTGAAGCTCAAATTTTTAGCAACTTCTTACCTCTACAAGTAAGTGATTTTGGTGGTTTTATTTGATTATTTTTTTTACTTTTGGAGTTTCCAAAGCTTAAGCTAGCTAATGAGGGGACTAATTTGCAGTATGGTTGAAAGTCCAGGTACTTGCCATGAGAAAGTTTATGTTGTTAGCTGAGTTTTTATGAAGGAAAATGAATGTTAGGGTGATGAGAAACAACTTTTGTAAAAGGTGTTAGCATGAAAACACCTAATTAGGACCTGAATGCAAAGATTGAATTTGTGTCATAAATGCATGAAATAGTTGAAATTGTGAGTAGTAGTAAGAGAAATAAATGTTTAGCTAGGATTGTCTAATGAGAAAATGTGTTGAAAAATAATTTACGAGCCTAGGGGCAAAATCATAATTTTGCCATAATAAAAGGGTAAAATGGTCACTTTTGCCTAAGTGTAGATTTTGATGCATTATGGTCATAGAATGATCTAAATGAGTGAATTTTATGGTTATAGATCAAGAAGAGTGTAGAATTAACCTTGATCAGGGAAAAGGCAAGGTTACGGATTAAACCACAAATTGAAACATTTTGCCCCGAGGTAAGTTTATGTGTAAACGATGCATTTTATGTACACATTTTTGTTGCTAATTAGTGCATGGCATGATTGAGAACATGTAAGGTTTAAGTGGATTGAAATTGGTAGTTATTGAATAATTATCGTATGAATTACGAAATAGATATGTAGATGTGTAATGACAACACTTGACGGTGGGCTAAGTGCGATACCACCTTACTACTTAATTTTGATGGGTTGTGTGCGATACCATCATCTATTTAGCATTTGGTGGGCTATGTGCGATACCACCGTAACTACCCTTTTGGTGGGCTATGTGCGATACCACCCTAATAAAGATTGATGGTGGGCTAAGTGCGAAACCACCGAGTGATTGAAATATGAATGGTTGATTAAGAAATTGTGATGTGTTGTAATATGTGATATTGTGGTGCTAAGTGCAGGGAAGCATGTTAATGAATGTAAGCATTAAGCTTGTGATATGGTTGGAAGGTGGTAAGGGAAGAAATGAGTAAGCGTGATTATGAATGTGGATTGTTCTTGTTTAGTATGTAATGCTATATATTGTTTAGCACATAATATAATTTTATTTGTTTACATGTAAACTTACTAAGCTTAAAGCTTACTCCCATTTCTTTTCCCTTGTCTTATAGAGTTAAAGAGTCGGGTCGTGATACGAAGATACTTGGAAGATCGCCCACACTATCAGCTCACCTCAGTATATCTAGACTTAGTGTTTTTGGAGTATGGCATGTATAGGAGCTAGACTAGGTATATTGTTTTGTTATTTTGGCCAAGAGTGTGTTGGCCCCTTTATTGAGAAACTCTGGTGTATATAGCCATATTTGTTGGCTCTTTGTTATATATATATATGAAAATATGAAGTTATTCATGGAAGCTTATATTGCAAAATATGAGTTGTTTAGTGATATGTTGTATGGATTCATGTTGTGTGAGCCAGAGGGAAGAAAAGAGATTGTCAAATAGCCTTGTTCTTGTCCTCATAGGTAGGCACACGGGCGTGTGTCTAGGCCGTGTGTGATACACGGACAGTCCCATGGGTGTGTGACTTGGCCTTGTGTCCCCTGCATGTTGGTGTTGTAAGTCAGTGTCGACCACGGGCTAGCCACACGGGCGTGTGCCTAGGCCGTGTGACCCTTATAAGGTTGCTGACGTCACAAATAGAATACCCAAGTTTTTACACACGGGCGTGTCTAGGTCGTGTGGAGCACACGGGCGTGTGTCCGGCAATGTGAAAACCCCTATAGGTTCAAAGTGAAAATATATCCCACATAGGGTAGGGACATGGGCGTGTTTGACCACATGGCTTGCCCACACGGGTGTGTCCCGTTTCACACGGGCGTGTGGACCCTGTTTAGGTGAAAAATTTTTAAGATCGCAAAAGTTTTCGTTAGGGTTCCAAAACCCCTTGTTAGTATGTTTAAGGCCTCGTAGGTCCTTAATGAGGTTGTTGTGATGACGATAAAGATATGTCAAGTTGGGACTGAAAGTTTATAGACTAAAGTTGTTGATTAAGTACGATAATGCCTCGTGCCCGGTTCCGGCATAGGATACGGGTAAAGGGTGTTACATATTTGTGTCACAACATACGAAATAATAATTAAGAATTATTGGGCCATTACAAAAAAAGGCTTAATTGCATCAATGAGTTAATTTTTCTGTTGGAATTAGTAAATTGAATAAAATTATTATTTTAGATCAAGAACAAGTGGAAAACCTAGGAAAAGAGAAAATTATCGAATAGTCCCTATACCTTTGTCATTGATGTAATTTATTCAGGTAAGTTCATACATTTATTTATACGTCTAATGATTTTTTTTATATTCTTTGTTAATATAATTTTTTAAATGTTATATTGTACAATAGTATGACCTTGAAAACGAAAAAAATGGAATACGGATTATACTGAATGCTTGCTCAAACGAGTAATATCCACTAATTATATTGAATGCTTGCTCAAACGAGCATTATCTACTGTTTATACATAATGCTTGCTCAAATGAGAAATATCTACTTATTATATTGAGTGCTTGCTCAAACGAGCATTATCCACTGATTATACTAAATGGTTGCTCAAACAAGTATTATCCACTAATTATACTGAATGCTTGCTTAAACGAGTATTATCCACTGATTATACTGAATAAGATTTTTTTGTACCGATGATTGGACACGAACATTGAAATCATGCTCCGATTATTATTCATTTGATGGGAGTTGTGATTGTCGGGAATTTCATTGTCTAAATGCAAAGTTTGGTTTATCATGTTTAAGTGGGTAAAAATTTATTGATTAAACACACGAACTTACTATGCTATATGTAAGCTTACCTGTGTTTGGTTCATTTTTGTATATTGCGATTTTGTGGACTTGGAAGATTAGATCAACACGAGAAATCACACTATCCAATAATCTTTGGTAGACTTTGGTTTTGGTTTGGTATATATGGCATGTAATAGGACCCTTTTGGATATGTTGTATTGGTACTTAGTTTTGTGCAAGTTTACACTTTAGCTTGTGTGATTATGTTTGATTAACTGTGTAAATATGCATGCTTTATCTAAGTTGAATTATGGTATGAAATGAAAAGTTCTGACTTGTTAGGTAACACTTGGAAACCCTATTCATGCAACAGAACAGGATGTGGGTGTTACACCATTTGACTATCAAAGGTATTTTTGTTAGCACAATCATAATTAACCTGTAACACAACTTGTAATGGACCTAATTGGCTTATCTAACACAAACACTATAAATATTAACTTTTAGCACCTGATTTAGGCAGCGCATAATTGAGTTTTTTGTTCTTAATTTTAGTTCTTAGAATTAATTAAGGTTTTAGTTTGTTTTCAAGTTCTTTTCAGTTGTTAAACATTTATTTCAATTTCAATATGAAGTTCGTTTCTATTTTCTTTTCATTATTTCTCTATTATTGATTTCTTCTCTACTAAAGTTAAAGATCAACATCAATAGAGGGTTCGATGATTCAAGTTGCAATTAATGATCTTTGGATTTTGAGCATTCTTTTCTCCCTTCTCTTTATCTTTACATCTATTTGCATGTTTAATAATTTGATAAGAGAGGTTGCATCTAGAATGGTCTGAAACTAAAACCCTAAAAAGGTTGGCAATCTGAAGTGGGATAGATTAGCTTGGGTTAAGGGTTTCACATATAGTTAGATGGATTAGGTTGAGCAGATTAAACCCTAGAATTGATGACTCTAGGAAGTCACTTAGGTAGATGAGGTCAAAAGGATAATCTACTTAACATTAACTTAATCTAACCTGATTTAATTTATCAGGCCGAAAGATAAGTAAATTAAGTTAATCAATTAATCTAGTTATAGGCTGAAAGGTATTAATCAGGTTAGTTTTTGGCTAATTAGTGAAAAACCCTAGATCTAAGTTAATCGTGAACATGAAAGTCAGTCACCCTTCTACCTGCTTATATTGATTCAGATTTTGGTATTTAGTTTTTATTTTTATTTTGCAATCCATATTTTTATAATTCTACCGTAATATGATCTAGACATGAGTAGTATTTAGACTATTAGTGTGTGATTTCTTGCTTATAATTTAGTTTAAACAAACCTCCATTGGGTACAATCCTCAAAATACTTCCAAAGTGTTCCATTGTAAAAACAAAAGTATATTACAATTTGACCTGTAAACTTGTAGACACCACACTTCATTTATATTCAATTGCATTTTCCTAAGCCCTGGCGCACGCACACTGGGGTGCGGTCAAGTTGTTGTTACCGTTGTCGAGGAGCTTTCGGTGTTAAATTAAATTGTTCGTAATATTATATGCTAAGTAGGATAAGTCGAAATTTGAAGATTATAGATATGGTGTTTAATTTATTTATTTGCATTTTATTCTCGTGTTATTTTTACTAATTTAGCTATTTTCTTTGCAATCTATGACTCGAAGTAGAGACGATCTAATCGAGTTCAACCCTGAACCTGAACGTACATCAAGGTGAACACGTAAAATTCTTTTTTTTTTGAGAGAAGATCCACCAGTGGCTAATCCACTACACGAAAACCCATTGTATGGGGACCAGCAAGAGTAGATACCACCACCAGCAGATTCAGTTCCACAGATCGCAAAACCAATGGCAGAGCAAAATTGCACGTTGCATGACTACGCAACACCAAATCTGCATGTTGTACGAGTTAGCATCAATAGGCCAATCATCAATGCTAATAATTTTGAAATCAATTCGGTCATCATACAGGATATACAGAGTAACCTACAGTTTCAAGGCTCAATACATAAGGATCTGAATCATCATTTAATTTTTTTTTTTTTACATTTAAGTGATACTTTCAAGTTTAATAGGGTCACCGATGACACTATTCGTCTTTGGTTAGTCTCATTCTCATTGTGTGATAATTCTTCTTTTTGGTAGGATTCGCAAGCTCCAAGTTTGATCTACACGTAGGATGAACTTGCGAATAGATTCTTGCCAAAATTCTTTTTGCCAAGTAAAATAATTCAATTGAGGAGAGACATTACCGACTTATGCCAAATTGAAAGGGAGACTCTTTACAAGGTATGAGAGAGGTTTAAATCATTGCTGTGCAAGTTTCCATTCCATGAGTTAGCTAAATGGTTACAGATGCAAATCTTCTATAACGACCTAGATGGGAACTTGAGGTTTAGATTAGATGGAGCACCTGCTGACATGTTCATGTCTAAAACCTATGCAGAGGCTTGTCAAATTATTGAAGACATAACCATGAACTCATACATGTGGCCAGTTCATAGGTTCATGTACAATCCAAGACCCCTAATGGTGGAAGTTGTTCAAGAGGAAGACAAATACCAAAAATCTTCAAAATGCTAAATTGTCTATGTAACACCCCAAACCCGGTCAATACACCACGACCGAATCTGGCATGTTACAGGGAAAATCATGTTTGAGGGGTTAGGTTTCCAGTTAAAGATTTGGTGGAAAACTCTTTGTTATACTTGTCAAAATCTTGGGCATGATTGTTTTAAAGCTGATAGTGTATTTTGAAAACCCGAGAATTTTGAAAACTTAGTTGAATCCATAAGTAAAACAAATTCATATCATTTAGAAATCTGAGAAAAATTCCTTGTGTTTAAAACAAATTCATATCATTTAGAAATCTGAGAAAAATTCCTTGTGTTTGATTAAAAACATTTTGAACTTAGTGTGAAGAAAATCTCAAGTTTGGAAAACATTTAGGTGTATTCATTTTAAAGTTTTAGTGTGATACCCGATGGTAAAGTTTAAAACATATCGCTTTGTAGTTTTGAAAATTCTTTTTCTTTCCAAGTTTTATCCAATATTAATCCAATAATTTGTTAAGGCACATTTGAAATCAAACTTAAGCATATAAATAACCAAAGCATAATTTTAAAAGGCCATTTACAATCCCAACAAAACCAAATGAAAATAAATGAAATAAAGTACCAAGTATTTAAATCAGTGCAAATCCGAATTTATTCATGGCATGGTCACCTCGAGTCCACCCGGCTCCATGTCCGCGATCTAGGTGTCACCTGAAATGATAAGGGAGAAGGTGAGTCGCAAGACTCAGTGCATAAATCCCCCTCCCGATTAATGCAACATGCTAACACACATCATAGCAAAGCAATACAATTAATGCACCCCAATCCTAACCATCCATATCGCCTTTTCTACCCCGTGTGGTACCAAACCACTGGTGGTGCCAAACCACTGGTGACCCAAAGTCACGATATCCATAAGTGTGGTGCCAAACCACTGGTGACCCAAAGTCACGAATAATCCAATGATGGGGCCAACCCATCGTGTGATACCAAATCACTGGCGTCAATCCCGTATCTCAACTGTGGGGCCAACCCACTGTGGTACGAAGCCACTGGGACGAGACGCTATGAGGTGCCAAACCTCTGGTGTCTCAAAGACACAATGTGATACCAAATCACTGGTGACCGAAGTCACGAATCCAATGATGGGGCCAACCCATCGTGTGATACCAAATCACTGGCGTCAATCCCGTATCTCAACTGTGGGGCCAACCCACTGTGGTACGAAGCCACTGGGACGAGACGCTATGAGGTGCCAAACCTCTGGTGTCCCAAAGACACAATGTGATACCAAATCACTGGTGACCGAAGTCACGAATCCAATGATGGGGCCAACCCATCGTGTGATACCAAATCACTGGCGTCAATCCCATATCTCAACTGTGGGGCCAACCCACTGTGGTACTAAGCCACTGGGACGAGACGCTGAGGTGCCAAACCTCTGGTGACCCAAAGTCACGATAATCAATCTGTGGTACCAAACCACTGGAGGTGCCAAACCTCTGGTGTCCCAAAGACACGGATATCATATTCCCCCTCCTCTCATATCCCCCAATATCATACCGACTCATGTAAAGTATGCAAATCATGCAAATCATGCTAACATGCCCAACATTGCATCTCATAGCACATACATCATAGATCATAATATTAAGTGTATAACCAATAGAACTCGTAATGAAACGGACTTACCCGAATCCGTGCACATACCCCATAGGGTATCTTATCAACCAACCATACTGTTTAACCATCAGGATTTATTAAATATATTACTAGGCAATGAGTGTGTTAGTTTACACACCTGGTTACTAATGCGACTATCAAATCCCGTAGATCAAGATCTAACGCACTAGATCCCCCTTCCTTAACGCTTTTCGAGCAATAGTCACAACCCGAGATATGTGAGATCAAGCCTTCCCCTACAATCGGCCAAAACTAAACAACATAATCATGCTAATCAACCTCTAAGGGTATAACCGTAATTTTACCTACCAAGGGCATTTTCGTAATTTACCCACCAACGGTATTTTCGTAAATTCACACTTGCAATGGCCTTTCCGAAGGCCTAATGTCGCCACTAGCGACTCAGCTACCATTTCCGGTCATACCGGACGATTGGGCCTAAAACCCGATTTTGGCCCATCTGGGCCCACACGCTCGTGTGGCCCACCTAGCACGAATCTAGCCACGTATATAACTTCCACCTAGTCTAGTTCAACATATACTAACCAATCATGCAATTTACTCATATGGGCCCACGAGCCCATTGGGCCCACTTCGGCCCATCGAGGCCCAAGCAGCCCCAACCCACGAGAATACTACTGATGGCCTCAACTATCGCGTCGAAGCCCCACACATGCGCTCGCACGCTCGTGTGGCTACTAATGCCGTGTAACCGGCATTTCGGCATTTGCCGCTCTACAACTAGAGTAGAGAGAGTTACACACCTGATAGGACTCTGGGGCTAATCCGCGCTCCGACCACTCTTGTGCCCAAACGCCCTCCAAGATGTGTTTACTCTCCTCCTAGGATGCTCCTTATATAGATAGCTCTTCACCTTCATTCTTTGTGTCTTTCCGATGTGGGATCCCTTCGTTAGTAGAGTTTAAATTCAACTGAAACTCTTTCCGTCCAATTCGCAAAATAAATACTCCATTGCTTGTCATGAGATTCAAACCCAGGCTCCCTTGCAACATAATCCACGCCGCTAACCACTTGGCCACAAGCTCCTCTTGTGTCTTAAACCATGCGCAACTAAATATAAACTATGGTCCAAATTCTAAGGTCCAAGCAAAAAGAAAACCAAAATGCAAAAGCCAAGACTTGAACCTTGGACCTCCTTCCTTCCTTGTGGCGTCACCCCATTGTCTCTTATGTGGCGTCACTTTGCCACTACACCACACACTCCACTTGTGTTATTTTTCTCCATATTTTATTCTTAAGGCCTATCTGCCAACTTCCAGGGTTTTTTTCACCTAAAACTAAAATTTCCCCAAAGCCAATATTTGATCCCGGGACTTCATAGAAGCCCTCTAACCTTCCAAAATCACTTATCCAATAGGTCTAACTAGCATTTAAGCCGATCTCTTCTTCTCCAAAAATTTAAACGCTACTACGCCTAAGGCCCATTGGGCTCAATTCTCCTAGGCCCAATTTTGGGATGTTACAAATCTACCCTCCTTAAAGAAATTTCGTCCTCGAAATTTCCAACTAACTAACAGTCGCACATCCTAACCTACCACACTACGCTCTTGCTGCGCACTCTGATCTTAATAAAGCTGTCATTCCACCTTGACCACGTCCGCGACAACCACGTCCCTAGAACTCATATCCAGCGTCGCGATTTAATCTGATTAAAAGTTTTATGCATTAGAAATTTTGTTCCACTGTTTTATCCACGAGTAAATTTTATGAACAGAAGTTTCTGGAAGTCGTTCTTTCGAGCAATCAAAGTTTCATCTCAAGTTCTCTGTTCTAATTCAAACATTCACATACTTCACTAAAGACACATTCATTCATCCATGTCACTTTCTTGAGCATTCCCAACCCAGGGGTAATTTCAACATTTTCCTATAGGGGTATTTCGGTAATAACTCAGGGTCAATTTGAAAATAGTTTTCAAATTAAAGATATTTCAAAGTTTACAAAATCTCAGGAGTCATCTTGAAAAAATTTTTTTCAAACAAAGTGTGTTGCAAAAATTTCAGAAAGCAGGGTTATTTTTTGTAATTATGGAAATCATGGGCATTTTTGTAAATTCTCCAAATCATAATTCCACAATATTTCACAAAATGTAATTTCTGATATTTGCTAAAATAGGAATATTTCAGTAAAAGTTGAGAGAAATCTGAAAATTTAGAAACCCAAGGGCGTTTTGGTAATTTTGTAAACCGAGAAAACATCTTTCAAAATCTGATTTAGAGTTTTACAAACCAAAGGGGTAAAGTTGAAAATTTTAAAACAGAGGATTTTAAAAACAGCAAGGCTAATTCCCTTTCGGGTTTTAATAATTGGTTTAGCCTATGAACAAGTCCTCTTGGTTAAGGTGAACCGTAGCTACGCACCAGGTAGGATTCCTACGAAGAGGAGGTGAGTCACGTGGACTACTTAAGTACCCAGCTCTTCCGGATCCAATCCTAGACATGCGCACACGGGTTGCCACACCTTAACTCGGCGACTTATTTCACAGGTTTGTTTAAGAGCTTTAAGTTTTATGCACATGTTGAGTAGTCTAGTCCTAGGGTCCAACAGATCTTACTATTCTATTCTACGAGCCCAAACTAAGCCCAAATCAATTCATACAAACAAATCACTTCAAGAAAGTCTGAAGTACTTACCTGGTGGACTTCGAGTCGGAGGTACAGGTGCCACGCCAGAATACCTGAAAACCTTTTTATAAAACCCATATCTTTGAAAAGCCCATTTTAAAAAAAATGTTTTTGGGCCCAAAACCCTCAAAGCTGAGTTTTGAACCGGGCTCTGATACCAAACTGTAACATCCCCAAACCCGGCCCATTCATTCCGACCGAATCTGGCATGTTACAGGGAAAATCGTGTTTGAGGGGTTAGGTTTCCAGTTAAAGATTTGGTGGAAAACTCTTTGTTATACTTGTCAAAATCTTGGGCATGATTGTTTTAAAGCTGATAGTGTATTTTGAAAACCCGAGAATTTTGAAAACTTAGTTGAATCCATAAGTAAAACAAATTCATATCATTTAGAAATCTGAGAAAAATTCCTTGTGTTTAAAACAAATTCATATCATTTAGAAATCTGAGAAAAATTCCTTGTGTTTGATTAAAAACATTTTGAACTTAGTGTGAAGAAAATCTCAAGTTTGGAAAACATTTGGGTGTATTCATTTTAAAGTTTTAGTGTGATACCCGATGGTAAAGTTTAAAACATATCGCTTTGTAGTTTTGAAAATTCTTTTTCTTTCCAAGTTTTATCCAATATTAATCCAATAATTTGTTAAGGCACATTTGAAATCAAACTTAAGCATATAAATAACCAAAGCATAATTTTAAAAGGCCATTTACAATCCCAACAAAACCAAATGAAAATAAATGAAATAAAGTACCAAGTATTTAAATCAGTGCAAATCCGAATTTATTCATGGCATGGTCACCTCGAGTCCACCCGGCTCCATGTCCGCGATCTAGGTGTCACCTGAAATGATAAGGGAGAAGGTGAGTCGCAAGACTCAGTGCATAAATCCCCCTCCCGATTAATGCAACATGCTAACACACATCATAGCAAAGCAATACAATTAATGCACCCCAATCCTAACCATCCATATCGCCTTTTCTACCCCGTGTGGTACCAAACCACTGGTGGTGCCAAACCACTGGTGGTGCCAAACCACTGGTGACCCAAAGTCACGATATCCATAAGTGTGGTGCCAAACCACTGGTGACCCAAAGTCACGAATAATCCAATGATGGAGCCAACCCATCGTGTGATACCAAATCACTGGCGTCAATCCCGTATCTCAATTGTGGGGCCAACCCACTGTGGTACGAAGCCACTGGGACGAGACGCTATGAGGTGCCAAACCTCTGGTGTCTCAAAGACACAATGTGATACCAAATCACTGGTGATCGAAGTCACGAATCCAATGATGGGGCCAACCCATCGTGTGATACCAAATCACTGGCGTCAATCCCGTATCTCAACTGTGGGGCCAACCCACTGTGGTACGAAGCCACTGGGACGAGACGCTATGAGGTGCCAAACCTCTGGTGTCCCAAAGACACAATGTGATACCAAATCACTGGTGACCGAAGTCACGAATCCAATGATGGGGCCAACCCATCGTGTGATACCAAATCACTAGCGTCAATCCCATATCTCAACTGTGGGGCCAACCCACTGTGGTACTAAGCCACTGGGACGAGACGCTGAGGTGCCAAACCTCTGGTGACCCAAAGTCACGATAATCAATCTGTGGTACCAAACCACTGGAGGTGCCAAACCTCTGGTGTCCCAAAGACACGGATATCATATTCCCCCTCCTCTCATATCCCCCAATATCATACCGACTCATGTAAAGTATGCAAATCATGCAAATCATGCTAACATGCCCAACATTGCATCTCATAGCACATACATCATAGATCATAATATTAAGTGTATAACCAATAGAACTCGTAATGAAACGGACTTACCCGAATCCGTGCACATACCCCATAGGGTATCTTATCAACCAACCATACTGTTTAACCATCAGGATTTATTAAATATATTACTAGGCAATGAGTGTGTTAGTTTACACACCTGGTTACTAATGCGACTATCAAATCCCGTAGATCAAGATCTAACGCACTAGATCCCCCTTCCTTAACGCTTTTCGAGCAATAGTCACAACCCGAGATATGTGAGATCAAGCCTTCCCCTACAATCGGCCAAAACTAAACAACATAATCATGCTAATCAACCTCTAAGGGTATAACCGTAATTTTACCTACCAAGGGCATTTTCGTAATTTACCCACCAAGGGTATTTTCGTAAATTCACACTTGCAATGGCCTTTCCGAAGGCCTAATGTCGCCACTAGCGACTCAGCTACCATTTCCGGTCATACCGGACGATTGGGCCTAAAACCCGATTTTGGCCCATCTGGGCCCACACGCTCGTGTGGCCCACCTAGCACAAATCTAGCCACGTATATAACTTCCACCTAGTCTAGTTCAACATATACTAACCAATCATGCAATTTACTCATATGGGCCCACGGGCCCATTGGGCTCACGTCGGCCCATCGAGGCCCAAGCAGCCCCAACCCACGAGAATACTACTGATGGCCTCAACTATCGCGTCGAAGCCCCACACATGCGCTCGCACGCTCGTGTGGCTACTAATGCCGTGTAACCGGCATTTCGGCATTTGCCGCTCTACAACTAGAGTAGAGAGAGTTACACACCTGATAGGACTCTGGGGCTAATCCGCGCTCCGACCACTCTTGTGCCCAAACGCCCTCCAAGATGTGTTTACTCTCCTCCTAGGATGCTCCTTATATAGATAGCTCTTCACCTTCATTCTTTGTGTCTTTCCGATGTGGGATCCCTTCGTTAGTAGAGTTTAAATTCATCTGAAACTCTTTCCGTCCAATTTGCAAAATAAATACTCCATTGCTTGTCATGAGATTCGAACCCAGGCTCCCTTGCAACATAATCCACGCTGCTAACCACTTGGCCACAAGCTCCTCTTGTGTCTTAAACCATGCGCAACTAAATATAAACTATGGTCCAAATTCTAAGGTCCAAGCAAAAAGAAAACCAAAATGCAAAAGCCAAGACTTGAACCTTGGACCTCCTTCCTTCCTTGTGGCGTCACCCTGGCGTCACTTTGCCACTACACCACACACTCCACTTGTGTTATTTTTCTCCATATTTTATTCTTAAGGCCTATCTGCCAACTTCCAGGGTTTTTTTCACCTAAAACTAAAATTTCCCCAAAGCCAATATTTGATCCCGGGACTTCATAGAAGCCCTCTAACCTTCCAAAATCACTTATCCAATAGGTCTAACTAGCATTTAAGCCGATCTCTTCTTCTCCAAAAATTTAAACGCTACTACGCCTAAGGCCCATTGGGCTCAATTCTCCTAGGCCCAATTTTGGGATGTTACAGTCTAAAGATGGGTTCCAGCCAACCACCGATATTTGAACAATCCCGTATAAGTGGTCAATGTGATAGTGCGGCATGGAGAAGTTATCCTAAGAGCCAACCCGAAGAGGTCAATTATGTGAGAAATATGGGCGAAAATATCGATTCAATACTTATAATCCGAGTTGGAAGGATCATCCCAATCTTAAATAGAGAGCTAATTGAGGTGGAAATATAAATTAGAATAGACAGCCTCCTCCATATCAATGATAAACCGTAATATATACATATTTTAAACCCAAATTTTTTGAATTGTGGAATTTGGTGCTCCTAATCCTTTAATTTCATGTTTTATAATTAGGAAAGCACTGGAGGATGAAAATAACGAGAAACAGGCCAAAAACAGAGTAAATGGGCCAAAATACGAAATTGACACGGTCTGGGCCTGAGCCACATGGTTGTGCCTCTTTAACAGACCCGACCACGGCCTGGATACGACTTACACGGGCGTGTGCCACAGGCGTGTCCCTGAGATGACCTGTTTTAATTCTATTCGGAATAGGGTACTTAGAGGCAAAGAAAGCCATTCCAAAAGCCTATATAAACACCCTAGAGGCCAACTTTCAAGGGGCCATCCAGTTAGGCCAAAGAGCCAAGCCAGAGAGGCTAGAATTGTGGGATTTACTCGAAGAATGCTAGTTGATTCATCTCAAGAAGCTGGAGTTATACTCAAGACAAGGATCTTCCCTTCAATTTCCTTCAAGGGGTTTTAGGGTTTTTCTTATGTTTTGTTTTATATTTTCTTCTGAGATGTATTCTTTTATTGTTATGAACTAAACCCTCAAATACCTGAGGGGAATGAAACCTAAGACGGATCTTGTTATTGTTTTCTGAACTATATGATAAATACTTGATTTGTTCTTAATTATATGCTCTTAATTCTTGTTTTGATATTTCAGGATATTGATTCAAGTATTGATGTGCTTAGGCAGAGAAGGAATATTCCCTGTTTAAGAGTAGATCTAATATAATTAAGCAGAGTTGATCGCAACCCTAGAGATAGGATGACGAAAATTTGCCGGATTAGGGTCAAACGTAATATGGGAATCCATAGATCGAGTTAATGCAATTCTAGGGGTTTTAATTAGAAAGAGATTTCAATTAATCAACCTAGGGTTAGACGTTAGTAGCCTCGAGAGAGGTATTAATATAAATTAGGGAATCCTACGGATCAAGTCAAGTGAATAAATCATCTGGCTCAGAGTTAGATAACAAGTGAAGTCTAAGTGGATTCTTCCTCAGGTATTGTCTTAATCAATTGGCTTTTCCCACAAGTATTTCCCCAATTCCTTCTCTGTGTCTTAGCATCCTTAGCTTAGTAGTTAGTTAAATTTAGATTAAATAACAAATTCCATTAATTCTTAGGCTAAATAATAAAAAGAAAGTTAGTATTAGTACTTTTGGTTTCTTGGGTTCGATAATCTGGTCTTGCCACTAAACTATACTACTGTTCGATAGGTGCACTTGCCTCAATTGTTGTCATAGTTAGTTTCTAGGCTCGATCATTCTTTATATAAATTTTTAAGACTCTGACGTGATCAGCCTCACGTCAATGCTCACGTGATCAAACAACCTCCATATATTTTTAAACCTCAATAGTATGAGAGGCACTTTACAAATAATAATCATGCCTCACGTGATCAGCAGATGGATGGGAGATGCAATCAATGCTTGGTGAGCTATGATAGGTGTAGAATCAGTGCACCAAAAAAAAAACACAGTTGGTTGACATCTGAGACCAACTTAGCCAAATGATGAACATGATTCAAAGGCAAGTTGGAACGGGCATCCAAAGTAATACTGAGAATAATCCTCGAAGAGATGGGAATGAGCATGTGAAAGCTATTCCGCTCCACTCAGGTACAGTTCTAGAAAACTCAAATATTCCAGTTCCGAATGAGGTAAATTGTCACACCCAGATTTATTAGATCCTCGGTTTCAAAGGAGTTTGGCGTACTGAATTGGAAGGATCTTTAATCTGGCGGGTCATTTCTACAATAAAGAGAAAGTAGTTAGTTGGATGATGGAAAATTGGATTTCAACCATGGTCTGATGGGAAATGAACTAGATAGTTTCTTAGTGGGAGACATGATGATTATGATTATGTACACTCATTTTTTTTGTAACAGCCCGGTTTTAGCTAAATCAGAACAGTGGTTTCGGAACCACGAATTCGATGTCAAAAAATTATTTTAATATTATTTTATGTGTTTATAGCATGAAATTATGAATGTGCGAAATTTTCCTGAAGTAATTTTATCGTTTAATTGCTCGATTTGAGGAAAAGGACTAAATCGCGTAAAATACAAAAGTTGCATGCTATTAGTTAAAGGTGTCAATTGGCCCTGGGTTTTAAATATGATGGCCTTGAATGGTAATTAGACCATTTTAAATGTTGATGGACATTAATGGACATTAATATGATGATTTTAATGTTGTGTCATTAAGGTTAAATAGGTAATTTGGTAATTAAACTTAACATAAATAAAACAAAAGCCATATTATCTTTATTTTTCTTCATCTTAACCAATTATCAAAAGAAAAAGAAGCCAAAGAAGATTTATTAGGGTTCAGCACACATTAAGCTTGACTAAGGTACGACTTGAGCTCAGTTTTTGATGATTTCTATATTTTTGTGATCGTTACTTTGAAATCTAGCTAGCCCGTACCTTAGATTTTGAAATTGTTAAAGATTTTGAGAGTTTCCATTGTTGAATACTTGAGTAATTTGATGATTGATGATAGAATATGAAAGCTTGATGATAGTTTTACATGTTTTGTAAAGTGATTTTTGACAAAAAATTCAAAAAGGGATTAAATTGTGAAATATGTAAATTTAGAGGTTGAAATGTGAAATAAATGAAATTTATGGGTTGCTAGAGACCTATAGGTAATTCGGCTAAGCTAGAGTATAATGAAATTATGTGAATTTTGTGTATTTGTCAAATAGGGACTAAATTGTTAAAAGTGTGAAAGTTTAGGGGCTAAAGTGCAAATATGCCTAAATGTATGTTTTAGACTAAATTGAAAGATTATATGATTGAATAAGTAAATTTTTAATTCATATAGATCAAGTTCGGATTTAGATCGGGGGGAAAGCAAGGTTGTCGAATAGTCAATCCGATCCGTTAATTCTGAATACGAGGTAAGTTCGTATAATTGAACTTGAATGTATAACTATTTATTCTATTGGATAAATGTTAAAATATTAAATGAAACGTACGAATTGAGTAAGGCAAGTTGCCGAATAAGACCATAGCCGGGCTATGGCAGTCGAATAATAAGACCATAACCGGGTTATAGCATGTGAACGAAAGACCAAGGCAGGGCCTTAGCAATGTATGTGTAAGACCATAGTTGGACTATGGCATCAGAAAAATTGATGAAATTTTATCGTAAGCATTTGTAAACCGAAGTGGTTTGATAAAAGTGTTGATGAGAAATAGAAATGTCTCGGTACAGGTATGTACGGAAAACTATTCGAGTGTCAAACTAATGAAAGTTGAGAACTTATGAATGATGAGATGGGTAAACTTTATGTTAGCTCATGAATTGATGTTATAAATGTTTAAGATATTATCTATCTTGAATTTCTAATGAATGTTGTGATTATTTCATGTTCATATACGAACTTACTAAGCTTAAAGCTTACTTTGTTTATTTGTTTCTATGTTTTATAGTTCTACGAAGCTAGCTCCAATCCGGAAATCGTTAGAGACTTCATCGCTATCGATCATCTAATTTGGTACTTTTGGAGTTATGTATATATGGTATATGGCATGTATAGGCTTGTGTCATTTTGGTATGTTTGATGAATGTGCAATTTGGCCATTTGAGTTGGCATAAGATGATGAACTTGATGATGCTTATGAATGTGTATATGGTTCTACTTATAATGTTTGGTAATAGCCCTATATTGAATGAATGTGGTTAAAGTGATTATGTATATTTGGATTGGATTAGTTAAATGAAATATACATGGGAATTATGCTTAGTACAGCAAGTTAAGTTGATTAGTGTTTGAATAGGTGAATATCATTGAATTGAGTATTGAAATGGTTGAAATAGATTTGGTATGATTATGTATTGGTTGATGAAATTTGGCTGCATATTTGTGACTTAAAATGGTACCAATTGAGTTTACTTAGGTATGTGCAAAAAGGGTGGCAAATTGGCTTTGTAAATGGCCTATTTTTTGTCCACACGGGTAGAGACACGAGTGTGTGTCCCAGCCGTGTGTGACACACGGTCATGCTACACGGCCATGTGTCCCTTGGTGTTGAAATTGAATTGAAGTCAGTATGCTCCACACGTTCTCACACACGGACGTGTGACTGGCCGTGTGGTATAAGTCAGTATACCCCCTAAATGGCACACGGCCTAGCACACGGGCATGTATGGCCATTTCGAAGGGCACACGGGCTAGACACACGGACGTCTAGTTGGCTATGTGACCCAAGTCAGTATACTATCCAGTTTTCACACGGCCTGGCACACGAGCATGTCCTTGGCCATGTGATGCAAGTCAGTATGTATGCCCTGTTTCCACGCGGCCTAAAACACGAGCATGTCTACTAGCCATGTGAGGCACACGACCTGTTCACACGGGCGTGTGGCCCTTGTATGATTGAAAAATTTCTAAGTTTCTAAAATTTTTGTATGTTATCTGTTTAGCCCCGAACACTTCTAAAGCATGTTTAAGGCCTCGTAGGCCCTTATAAGGGACAATATGCTTGAAATTGAATGATTTATGAGAATGATGGTTAAATGTTATGTATTGATCGGTAATACCTCGTAACCCTATTTCGGTAATGAATACGGGTTAGGGGTGTTACATTGTTTATAACAGAGATCAGTGAGAATGTGAAGGAGTATTATGTAAGGGAGAGATGTTAGTCTCCGGGACGATTCTTCTCTTTTCTGTTCTTTCTTCATCATCCCTGTGAATGGAGTTGTAAGAGAAGAAGATAAATGAGAGAGATGCATGAAGGGAGGAAGCTAAAGCTAGCATACGAATAAGTGATGATTTATTAAGCTAGTATGCTCATTAATCTCTCTGTACTAACGAATTTGAAAAAGGGAAAGAGGGTTAAAGATTTTATGTTCAATCCGTTTTGTTCTGGGTTGAGATTGTAACTAATTTTTGGATGGCTTTTGCATGCAAGCCAAGTATGTTCCTTATAGTGATTTAAGATTTTGAATTGGTTGTTATGTTGTCTTGATTAAGGAGGCTCATGTACCAAAAAGGGGGAGAAAAGCTTAGTGGAAGGAATTGACGTCTACTTTTAGGTGAGTTCTTGAACTCAACTCTAATGGATGTTCCTTACCGAAGTCATATGCTAAATAGGTGGTATTCAAACTTATATAGATGACAAGTCAACCATAACTGAAAGATGAGTTACTGTGTTGCTTACTGTAAGTATGATGCAGTACAAATAATGATTGTGTTATGGTGAGATAATGATGTGTTGTCCATGAATGTGTATAACTATGAATAAGCTTGATTGTGATGCATGAATAAAATCTTTGGTATAATGTGCTGATGCTTATTTAAGCCATATTATTGGCAGGTAGTATGTATGTTATGTCAATGGAAATGTTGACGTGTTATATGTTGTATAATTCCTAGTATTTATTGGCAGAATGTGTGTATAATATACATTCTAGTATGTACCTGTAAGGAGGTTTGGATGGTCATGTCTAGGTTTGCATATGTATTAAATTTATGTAGCTTTGAGGGAGGTTCGATTGGACTAAGCCAAGAAAAGAAAAAGACTCCCAATAACAGGATCCAAATTTCAAAACTGCAGCATGGTGTGGCGGACTACCAAATCTGTTTATTCGATCTGAGTAAACAGACTTTCCTTATTAATCTATCATTGAGCCTTTTTAATAAATTCATATGCACAGGTTTGTACAAGAACCTTCGAGTATCGTAACTCAAATTAGAGTCTGTTGGATGTACTACTAACAAGAGTCCACAATTGGGATTATACCCCAAAATCAGTAATGTAATTATTGGAAAAAGAGGGAGCAATATTGATGTTGGGTTTCATATAGTCGTATATGAAACCTCTGCTTGTGAGTTGGTTGAAATCAAATAGAGTTTAATTCCATCGAGAGAGAGGATCTACTTAAAAAAAAAGACCACATCAGACAAGGTGGACACTATGCCAAAGGATAAACAAACTATCATACTACAATTGTCAATAATAAATTTTCAATCATAATTGTATTGGGAGAAAAGGTATGAAAACTCACTAAGTTCTTATGGACTTGTATGCGTGTTATCATTTATTGCAGGTTAAATAAAACAATTGAGAGTTCGATGAGGGACCAGTCCAGAATTTGTCTTGCGAAGGCAATTGTTGTCACTTAGCCATCATATGTATACAGTGGGGCAACCTTGAGATGGAACCACAAGTCTTAGTCAAACTCGCATCTAGTCGCATTTAGAATGTCAATTTTTACTTAGGCTAATAACTAGCGTGTTGAATATTATATATTAAACATTTTGTATTCTAAAGTTAAATTTTATAACAGTTAAGTAAATACGCATTTATTGTGATGTTATTTCAAATAGTTGATATCCTATCCATATCATGTAAATATATATATGAATCTAATCCTATGCAACAACAAGTAGAAGCTGGTTTATGAACCTAATTGCATTAAGCTACATTGGTGGCCTAGGACATAAGTTTTCATTAACTCAAGAATATGTTAGATTCGGATATTGCGAGTAACACCCTATAAACTAGATCCATTGATCGAGTCATGTATGGGGTGTTACATAAATAAGGAAAATGATCCTGTGGACGACTCCCCAAATGGTGATGAAACTTAGAAGATAGAAGAGGAAATAGTCGAACCTAAACTGAAACAAAGTGCTAACTTAAGTGGTTAATGGTCACTAAAACTAACTATAAATATGACAAAGGCAAGCGCACCTATCGAACAATAGTATAGCTACAGTGAGTAAAGATATCGTATCCATGAGGACTAAAAGTATTAGTGATTACTGTTTTTCTATTATTTAGCCGACAAATTGGAGTGATGTGTTTTAATCTAAAATTACTAAACTAATTTAACTACAAATGCAACAGAGAATGAATCAAGGAAATAATCGAATATTAACCAATGAGATAGGCAATACCCAGGAAAGAATCCACCTAGATTTCACCTATTATTATGAATCTGAATTAAACGATTTATTCACTTATGTCTTAATCCGTAGAAATCCCTAGATTATGTTAATATCTCTTTCGAGAGTAAGAACAATTGACTCTAGGTTGATTAATTGAAATCGCTTTCTAATTAAAACCCTTATCGTCGCATTAACTCGATCTATGGATTCTCCTATTAGATTTCACTCTAATCTGGCAAATTTATGCCTTCCTATTTCTAGGATTGCATGCAACTCCACTCAATTATACTCAATCTACTCTTAAAAAGGGACTTTTCCTCCGTTGAATTAAGCACATTAAACATGAATCAATATCCCAAAAATATTAAAATAAGAAATAAGTACGCATAAATGAGAACAAGAATCAAGTATTTATCATGTACATCAAAAATCAAAAAATAGAATTCATCTTAGGTTTCATCTTCCTTAGGTATCTAGGGATTTAGTTCATAATCGTGAATAGAAACATCTCACAGTCAAAAAAACCACAAGACATAAAGAAACTCATAAAAACTTCAAAAGAAATTAAAAGGAGATCTTCAATCTTGATGGAGATCCACCTTACAAGTTAATTCCAATGGTGTTCTTCGAGTGCTTTCTTCGATCTTCTCTCATGGCCCCCTTATGTCTTCTTCTAATTAGTATTTATAGACTTTAGAATGCTCAGAAAGCCTAAAAATTGTGTTTTTTCGCGTATTTCGTAAGTATGGTGAGAAATTGACACGGGCGTGTGTTTAGCCCGTGTGGCACACATGGGCGTGTTTCTAGCCCGTGTGGAAATGCCGAGGTCGAGTGGCTCATGAAAATAGCTTTTTTTTCCAATTTTGGCTCGTTTTTACTCCTTTCACTCCCAAATCCTCTCCTAAGTATAGAAACATGAATTTAAAAGATTAGGAGCATCAAATTCACTAATTTGCATAATTAATAATCCAAAAACGCATTAAGAATGAGATTAAAATATGTTACTTTTATAGCTTATCAGTGGTAAAAGTGTACCATTTCCATCAAGGCTTAAGGACAAGAAAAAAAGGGACGATGCTGCATTTGTAAGCTTCTTAAACTTATTTAAATCCCTAAATGTAAATTTACCCCTGTTGGATCTTATTGATAAAATTTCTAAATACATGAAAATTTTAAAGGAAATAATGGCTAGACATAGGAAACTTAAAAAAAGGGAACAAATTGATATAAACGCCTCATGTAGTGCTCTAATAACTAAGAAGATACCACTTAAGTTTAAAGATCAGGGGAGTTTCACGATTCCTATAGAGATAGGGGAACTGAACTTTGGGAAGGCCTTATGCGATTTAAGGGCCAGCATAAATTTAATGCCATTATCTATCTATCAAAAATTAGGCTTAAGGGAGCTAAAAACCTGATCGATCACACTATAGTTGGCTGATAAGTCTTTGGTACACCCTAAAGGTGTATTAGAGGATGTGTTGGTCAAAGTAAGGCAATTTATATTCCTATAGATTTTGTAGTCCTTGACTTCGAGGAAGACCTAGAGATTCCAATTCTGTCGGGAAGATTTTTTTTAGTTGCGTCGAAGTCTACCATCAATGTAGAAAAGAATGAGTTAATTATGAAAATTGATGAAGAAGTGGAAGTGTTCAAGTCTAGTACTTCCTCAACAAATGAGGAACATGTAGGGTACTTAGTAGAGAAATGTGATGTTTTATTTTATTGTACCACTAACAACCTTGATCGAAGGTACTATAAATGCTTAATGTATGTACGAAAGTGGATTGGTGCTCGAGCAAGGGACAAATGGAAAGACCCGGGATGGAAGGGACATATTAAACTGACCAAGACAATCAAGATCGAGATCAGAAGTCAATGAGGAAACCAAAAAGCCTATCGGATAACTCCAGTAGCAAAATTTAATGTTTAATTATTGAACTTCAATTTCTGTATAATTTGTATAATTTTTAATGTTTGAACTTATAATAATTTTTATATAGGAGCAGGAGATAGTAAAATAAGAGTTCAGCCATGATAAGTATTTAGGTGACTTAGAATGATGTGGGAACTTTAAAATTGAGATAATTATATTATAACACCCCCAAAAATAAGATTTTACAAAAATAGAGTTGATGTCGGGACATGGGGCCATTAATGTTGCAACATTGGCAACAAACTTGAATATTTGAACTTCTAGAGGGGATGTCACGACATTGCACCTAGTGTCGCGACAGTAGAGATGGGTGTCACGACATCAAGTCGGGTTCTGCAGCAAAATAACTGACCTTATGACGTGACCCGATGCTAAAACATTAAAAAACCCACCGATTTTACCCTTTAAAACCTAAATAAAAAACATAGTTAAACCATATTAACCTAAAAAAACATTTGCCACACTTAAACTCTCTCAAACTCTCAAAACCTTTTCCCTCATTAGATTTTTACAACACTTTTTTTTTTTGTTTCTCTTCTCTTCTGTTTTGTTTCTTTTTTCAGGTTCTCAAGGAAGGCCACATTACAACAGAGTGCTTCGTCCATCTCAAGGGTGTTAGCAACAAGTTTAAAGGTTCTAAACTTATTTTTGTTCAAAACATTTTTAGGTTGTTCATAGGTTTTGAAAATAATTGTTTGGTTGTATTCTTGGTAAATTATAGTTTTACTGTAACACCCCAATACCCGATTCGATCACTAGGTTTGAGTTCCAATGTGCCACATTTGGTGCTGGAGAAACTACCATGACACCTTAGACCCAACCTAGTTGGTGGATTCGAATATAAAATGCCACATTTCGTTGCTGATGCAACCTCCTTTTTTTATCTCACTTTATCGAAATGGAAGCGTATTGATAAAATTATTTTATCAAAAATTTCGGCAACATTTCTGCTTATTTTACATAAAAACCCTGTAAAAAATTACAGATTTCACAATATATCCATATTCAAATCATCTCCCAAATCAATTCCCAACACTTCGATATTACTATAACCACAAACTAAGCATATCACACTAAAACCATTTAATTGACTAATAACATTATAATTATTGCAACCAAAAGTTAAATCTTTCATGTCACATATACTTAACTATAGCCAAATGACTCTACTAAAAAAACTAAGTACATGCCAACTTGAAACAAAAAAATATATACGAACTTTGTTGAGTCCAAGATTTGTCAGTGTGCTGACAACTTTGAGTACAAAATCTCAAAATACACCTAACCTGCATCCATTTGGTGAGTAATAACTTCAATGCTATTATTATAACTTACTCAATATAGCATGAAATTTAGATGATTGGAGTTAATTGGTGTGTTTCCTCCTTAGACCAATTCAAGTATGTTTCATATCAAAGTTTATCCAATACATTAATATACACATGTATCCCAAAAATACAAAATATGATATTTCACCTAACCAATTTATTTAAATGAACTTATTAATGCTTTATGCAAACGATGTATGCAACCTTATTCGATTTTGTCTCATTTCTTCATATCGCATTGCATTACCAATTTGATTTAAACCATTCTTCCTAATCAACATTTATATTCGTTAATACATAATTCGGACCTGAACAAATTCACAAATCATACTAATACCGTAATTCAACATCCAGCGCCTCATCGGTACATCCCGAACCAAACAAATTGCACCCAGCACTCATTAGTTCATCTGAAGCAATAATCATCCCCAGCACTTATCAGAACATCCAATGTTTAATGTGCCCAACGCTCATTGACCTATAGTCAAAGTAATTCTGTATTGGAATATCTAACGTAAACAATCCGCGCTTGGAGCTCATCGGCTCAATCAATGTAATACTTGTGAAAATCCACGGTTGGGAACGTCTGAAGAAAAATGCGTCTAGTACTTATCAACTTATAGTTGAAGTGATTTCTTTTCATTCTATTATATAACATACTATTTATTCACAAATTTTCCCAATAACCACTACGATAATCTATGTAACAACCCTTACTCGTATTCGATGCCAGAACAGGGTACGAGGCATTATCAGACTCAAACACGAGCAAACATACAAAACCGAGACGTAAATTTCCATCCAAATTTAAAACTTTTCACATACATTCATATTATTCTTAAAACGAGCCTACGAGGCTCAATACATACATTGGAAGTAGTTCGAGACTAAACTGGGAACTTTAGAAAATTATACAACACTTAGAAAATTTTTCACTAAAACAGGGGTCACACACCCGTGTCGTCCAAGGGAAACGCCCGTGTGACCCTTAGGCACGCCCGTGCTACAGGCCGTGCTACAGGCCCGTGCTACAGGCCAGACGACCGTGCCACACGCCCATGTGCTAGGCCATGTGGTTGATTTAATTTTCATGATTTTTCATAAAATAGGTGCAGACTTCACACGGCCAAGGCACACACCCGTGTTTGAGGCCGTGTCGTCCACACGGCTGAGACACATGCCCGTGTCTCTGCCTGTGTGCTCAATACTGAGTATTCTGTTTTGCAACAATTAAGGTGCAGGGGACACACGGCTGAAACACATGCCCATTGGGCAGACCATGTGTAGCACACGGCCTATACACACGCCTGTGTGTCTACCCATGTGGACAAAAATAAGGCTATTTACCAAGCCATTTTGCCACCCTTACTTGTACCAACCTACACACCAACAAGCAACAGCAATCCAAGCATATAAATACAACCAAATTAGTCACAAACAAGATACCAATACATCATTCACATGCAATGATTTATCATACACAAACATAGCATATATCTCAAATTAAATCATGCAATTTCCCACATCCATGAAAAGCATCATCATATGCATATATATATATATAGATACACTTAAACCAATATTAGCCAATTTCAATGGCCATTTACAAAATGAATTATCAACCAACATAAGCCAACATATTTGGCTAAATTAATTATGACACATAACAAAATGACCAAGTCCCTATACATGTCATAACTCAAAATACTTGAATTCATTGGTACCAAAATAATCGTTGTAGATAGTGTGAATGGATCTCTGACAATTTTTGATCCCCGAGCTGGCTTGGCGACTCTATAAGACAAGGAAAAAAGAAAGGGGAGTAAGCTATATAGCTTAGTAAGTTCCTATGCAAATAATAAGCATTATAATCACACATGTAACATACAAATAACATGATAAGCTTGGCATAAATAGTATTTAGGTCTTCTAATCATAACTTACTCATTCATAACCTTACCGAGGGTTCATCACATATTGAGCTCATTATTCAATGAGTTTTACGTACATACCTGTACCAACTCGCAACATAACCATAACCTTTTACAACTTTGACATTCTCATTGAATTTCCCGTTGAACCACTTGGAATATTAAAGGATACTCGGGACATATCGCACACACATAGTACTATACCAATGCCATATCCCAGATATGGTCTTATATGGGATCTCATATCGATGCCAATAGCCTAGCTATGGTCTTACACGAAGTCTCATATCTATGTCATATCCCAGATATGGTCTTACACGAAATCTCAATAACCCTAATGTCATGACATTTGTATCCTAACTATTCCTAAGGTTCAATCGGGATTCCTCGCTTATTGAACTTTGTCGATTATGTTCAAAGAGTAAATCACAATTCATACAATATTAAAGCATTTAAAACATAAATAAAACAATGCATTATTTACATACGAACTTACCTCGGTACAAAATAGTAGAAATGGGACCTAATCATCACATACTTTATTTTTCTCCCGATCTAGATCCGAACCTCATTTTTCTTTATCTATAATAGCAAATTTAACTTATTCACTATTCACATTATTCAATTCAGTCCAAAAATCTTATTATGGAAGAATTACATTTTTGCCCCTAAACTTTGACATATTTACATTTTGCTCCCTAGGCTCATAAAATGAAACGTGTTCAATTTCTTTAATGTAAAAGCCTAGCCGAACCATTTTTATAACTATAACAGCCCACAATTTCCATTAAAACACACTTTTACTACATATTTTATAACTTTTACAAATAGGTCCTTTTAAGCATTTTCATAAAAAAATAACTTAGTAAAAGTTGTTTATCTAACACCAAACATTCATTTTCTACCATTATATATCAAAATACACAGATTTCTAACATGGATCAAACCCTAGACCTTGATTATTCCTTAAATTAATGGTAGAAATAGATAGATCGGATGATAATGACTTAAAAAATGTAAATAGCATTAAAAACGGGGCAAGAACGGACTTACAATTGAGCTTGAAAGTTGCCAAACCCTAGCTATGTCTTCCTTCTAATTTTGGCACTAGGGGGAGAAGATGGACAAGATTTTGGCTTGATTTTCCCTTTTTATTCATTTATTTACCAAATGACCAAAATGCCCTTCACTTAAAACTTTGAAATTTTATCTCACAATGTCCATTTTTGTCCATTAACTTAACAAATGGTCTAATTACCATCTAAGGACCTTCAATTTAAAATTTCATAACAATTGGACACCTCTAGCATGTAGAACTCAACTTTTTCAGTTTTTACAATTTAGTCCTTTTTTCTAAATTGAGTGCTCAAATGTCAAAATTTTCGAACAAAATTTTTGCGAAACTATTCCGTAAAACTGTAGACCATTAAAATATAATAAAAATAAATTTTACTATGTCGGATTTGTGGTCTCGAAACTACTTTCCAACTAGACCCAAAATTGGGCTGTTACAACTCTCCTCCCCTAGGGATTTTCGTCCCCAAAAATCTTACTAGAAAATAGGTTTGGGTACTGTTTTTGCATAGCTTCCTCAAGTTTCCATGTAGCCTTTTCGACCCCATGTCATTGCCATAAAACTTTCACTAATGCTATACTCTTATTTCTCAAATGTTTAACTTCCTGAACCAAAATTTTGATCGATTCTTTACCATAAGTCATATCGGGTCGAATCTCGACTTTTGTCGGAGAAATCACATGTGAAGGATCAGAACGATATCATCACAACATCGACACATGAAATACATTATGAATTCTTTCCAACTCTGTCAGTAAAGCTAACTGATATGCCACTGCCCCTATTCTTTCAACAACTTCATACGGCCTAATAAAATGTGGACTCAACTTGCCTTTACGGCCAAATCTCAAAATCTTCTTCCACGGACATACTTTCAAAAATACTTTGTCACCAACCTGAAATTAGATCTCTTTTCTCTTCAAATCTGCAAACGACTTTTGTCAATCTGAAGCTGCTTTCAAGCAATCACGGATTACCTTTACTTTTTCTTCAGTTTCTCTGACCAAATCAACTCTGTGTATCTGTTTCTCACTAAGCTCGGTCCAATACAAAGGTGTTCGGAACTTGAGGCCATGCAGTGCCTCATAAGGCGCCATCTTTATACTCGATTGAAAACTATATTTATAAGCAAACTCGACTAATGGTAGATACTTTTCCCAACTACCTTCAAATTCTAAAACACAACATCGTAGCATATCCTCAAGAATCTGAATTGTTCTTTCTGATTGGCTGTCGGTTTGTGGATGAAAAGCGGTGCTAAAGTTCAGCTTTGTTCCCAAAGCTTCTTTCAACTTCTTCCAAAACCGCGAAGTAAACCTTGGATCTCTATCTGAAGTAATAGAATGTAACAGCCCGGTTTTAGCTAAATCAGAATAGTGGTTTCGGAACCACTAATCCGATGTCTAAAAATTATTTTTAATATTATTTTATGTATTATTAGCATGAAAGTATGAATGTGTGAATTTTCGTGAAGTAATTTTATCATTTAATTGCTCGATTTGAGAAAAAAGACTAAATCGCGTGAAATGCAAAATTTGCATGCTATTAGTTAAAGGTGTCAATGGACATATATGGACATTTAATGAATGTTTTAAATGGTTTTTTCATTAAGGTTATAATAGTAATTGTATAATTATTATGTGTTAATTAACACAAAATCAATTTTAAGCTTACTTTCTCATCTTTTTAGCCGAATGTGAAGAGAAGAACAAGCCATTTTTAGGTTTTTAAGTTTCGTCTACTTCATTTCTCAATTGTAAGTCCATTTCTACTTGGTTTTTAATGATTTCGATGTTTTTGTATCGTTGCAGCTCAATCTAGCTAGGACGTACCTTAGATTTTGAAACTGTTAAAGATTTTGAGAGTTTCCATTGTTGAATCTGTGTTCTGTAATGAATTATGATAGATTATGAAAGCTTGATGATAGTTTTACATGTTTTTAAAGTGATTTTTTGACAAAAATGTCAAAAAGGATTAATTTGTGAAATGTGGTGGTTAAAAGTGTGAATAAATGAACGTTTTGGGCTTCTAGGGCTTATGTATAAATCGGCTAAGCATGGGTTAAGTTGAATTTTGTGAATTTTGTGTATTTTTGAAATATAGACTAAATTGAATAAATGTGAAAGTTTAGGGGCTAATGTGTAAAAATGCCCAAATACGTGTTTAAGGATTTAATTAAATGAGTAGGTGATTAAATGAGTTAATTTTGAATACATATAGATCAAGAAAAGAGGAATCCGGAATTAGATCGGGGGAAAGGCAAGATTATCGAGTAATTGACTCATTTCACCGTTTTCATACCTGAGGTAAGTTCGTATGTGGTAATTTTACTACAAATGTATGTTAAATGCTATGATATTGCATAAATTGTTATTATGAGATTACATATAATGTTTGAATTGTGAAAATGACTTTACGGATGTGTTTGATGATGAAATAGACAAGTGAAACTTCCTAGTTGACCCTTAGGAATAGTTTAGGATGCTAGTGACATGTCATTAGGTTAATTTTTGGCTTCGGTCCATGATATCGGCACTTCGGGTGCTAATGATACCTTCATTTGGCTAAGGGCCATGGTATAGGTATTTTGGAGAGGAGTTACCTTGATTTGGCTACGGGCCATGGTATAGGTACTCCGGGATAAGTTACCTTGATTTGGCTACGGGCCATGGTATAGGTACTTATTGATTGAGCTTTTTGAGTATCCAACTTCTATTCTGAATGGTTCAACGGGTAAACGAATTATGTGATTGAGAAAGAGGTTAGTACGAGGTGACACGGTACGTACGGAACTTATTTGAGTAATAAATAGAGAATGTTTGATGAGATGATATTTTATCATGTTTTGAGACATGAGAAAGGTTTGTAGTTAATGTGTATATGGTGATGTTATGTTTAAATTGGTTGATTATATTTATTTAATGAATTGAGTTATTCACCTATGAACTTACTAAGTTAGGAAGCTTACTTTGTGTTATTTTCCTATGTTTTATAAAGAATCAAAGCTAGCTCAGATTCGGGAGTCTTCGGGAACATCATCGCACTATCAAACGTCTAATTGGTACTTTTGAGTTGTGTATATATAGTATATGGCATGTATAGACTACTTGTGGTACTTTGGTTGTGGGTATAGCCATGAGAGTTGGGTTCTAAATGTATATGTGTTGTTTTGTATATATAGCCATGAGTGATGGCATATTTTAGTATGTTTTGGTATAAATGTGGTTATGGTTTTATAATTGCTCAAATGGTTATATTTTGAGTTTGGTAAATGATTTACATGGTGTGATTGAAATTGATAATTTGAAAAGTTATGTGCTTGTGAATTTATGCTTAATGATATAAGTGTTGAATATGCAGTTGGCATTGATTTGGTATTGAATTTGGTTGAAATGGATATGGTATGAATTGTGCATTTGGTTGATAATTTTGGATGCTTATTGTATGATGAAATGGTACCATTTTGGTTGTTTAGGTGAGCATGAGAAAGGGTGGCAACCTAGCCTTGCAGATGGCCTATTTTTGTCCACATGGGAAGAGACACGAGCGTGTGTCTTGGACGTGTGTTTCAGCCGTGTGAAACACACGGTCATGCTACACGGATGTGTGTCCCCTGGTGTTGAAATTGAATTGAAGTTAGTATGCTCCATACGGCCTCACACACGAACGTGTGGCTGGCCGTGTGGAACAAGTCAGTACACCCCCTAAATGGCACACGGGCGTGTGACTTGGCTGTGTTGCATAAGTCAGTATACCCTACAAGATTGGCACGGCCTAGCACACGGCCTGGCACACAGGTGTGTGTGGCCATTTCGAAGGGCACACGGGCTAGACACACGGGCGTGTGGTCAGCCGTGTGACCCAAGTCAGTATGTATGCCCTGTTTTCACACGGCCTGGGACACGGGCGTGTCTGGAGCCGTTTGAGGCATACGACCTATTCACACGGGCGTGTGACCCTTGTATGTTTGAAAAATTTCTAAGTTTTCCAAAATTTTCGTATGTTATCGGTTTAGTCCTGAATCACTTCTAAAGTATGTTTAAGGCATCGTAGGCCTATATAAGGGACAATGTGATTATGATTGAATGGTGTTTGAAAATGGATGCATAAATGTAAGAGTTATATATGTTAAATGGTATGTATTGGTCGGTAATACCTCGTAACCCTATTCAGACCGTGAATACGGGTGAAGGGTGTTACATAGAAACAGGCACTCCGTGCAATCTAACAATTTCAGCAATGTATAGTTCAGCTAGCTTGTCAAGTGAGTAATCGATACATACCAGAATAAAATGAGCTGATTTCGTCAATCTATCAACAACGACCCAAATGGCATCTTTCTTTTTCGGATTCAAAGGTAAACCCGTCACGAAGTCCATCGTAATTCTATCCCATTTCCACTCGGGTACCATCATTGGCTAAAGTAAATCCGAAGGTACTTGGTGTTCGACCTTTACTTGTTAACAAACTAAACATCTCAAAAAAAACTCTAAAAATATCTTGTTTCATACCTGACCACCAATACAATTTCTTCAAATCATTATACATTTTTGTACCATCCGGATGCACAGATAGGCAACCATTAGTCGCCTCATGGAGAATTTACTGAATAAGTTCATCATTTTTCAGTACACAAATTCTACCTCGAAACATCAAACAATCATCGGATCCGATATGAAAATCTGAATCACTACTCGATTCACAATAAACTCTTTTGGTTTGCAAATCACTATCACCTTTCTAAGCTTCGCAAATTTGTTGAAGGAATAATGGTCTAGCTCTCAATATCGCTAGAATCGAATCGTTATTGGATAAGGTCAACCTCGTATTCATAGCTCTTAAAGCAAACAAATTCTTTCTACTCAACGCATCTGCGACTACATTTGCCTTACCCGGGTGATAGTCAATCACTAGCTCATAATTCTTCAGTAACTCGAGTCATCTCCGTTGCCGCAAGTTCAAATCTTTTTTGAGTCATCAAATACTTCAAACTCTTCTGATCGGTATAGATGTGGCACTTCTCACCATACAAATGATGACGCCAAATTTTCAAAGTAAAAACAATGGCAGCCAATTCCAAATCGTGTGTCGGATAATTCTTCTCATGTGGTTTCAGCTGTCTCGAGGCATAAGCTATCACTTTGCCCTCTTGCATCAACACACATCCTAATCCATTCAGTGACGAGTCACTATAAATCACAAATTCTTTTCCCGATTCAGGTTGTACTAAAACCGGTGCCTCAGTCAATAATGCCTTCAACTTCTTAAAACTCTGCTGACATTTTTCGGTCCATTCAAATTTGACATCTTTTTGCAGTAACTTTGTCATAGGAGTAGCAATCATCGAAAATCCTTTTAAAAAATCGTCGATAATATCCGACTAAACCCAAAAAACTTCTAACTTTAGATGCATTCCTTGGCAGTTTCCAATCAACAATTGTCGAAATCTTACTTGGATCAACTCGAATATCATGACCTAAAACGATATGTCCCAAAAATCCGACTTCTCGGAGCCAAATCTCACTTTTACTAAATTTAACAAACAACTTCTTATCTCTCAAAATCTGCAACATAGTTCTCAAGTGCTCAGCATGCTCAGACTCATCCTGAGAATAAATCAAAACGTCATCGATGAACACAACCACAAACTTATCTAAGTATGGTCGAAAAATTCGATTCATCAAGTCCATAAAAATAGCAAGAGCATTAGTTAGTCCGAAAGGCATAACAAGAAACTAATAATGCCTGTACCTTGTCCTGAAAGTAATTTCCGACACATCCAACTCTTTAACTCTCAACTGGTAGTAGCCAGACCTCAAATCAATCTTCGAAAATACTGTTGCCCCTTTCAACTGATCAAACAAGTCATCCATCCTCGGTAGAGGATACTTCTTCTTTATAGTCACCTTGTTGAGCTGTCGGTAATCGATACAAAGCCTCATAGATCTATCTTTCTTATTTACGAACAATACTGGAGCACCCCAGGGAGAATAACTCGGTCTCGCAAAACCCTTATCTGTCAACTCTTGCAACTGAGTCCTTAACTCTTTCAATTTAGTCAGAGCCATTCTATACGAAGCAATAGATATCGGCGAGGTCCCTGGTACTAAGTAAATACCAAACTCAACTTCTCTAACTGGTGGTAACCCAGGCAACTCTTTCGGGAACACATCCGGATATTCACAAACTATCGGCACTGATTCAATTCTCAATTCAGACACTTTTGTATTCAACACATAAGCTAGATAGGGTTCATAACCTTTTCTCACACATATTTGGACAGACATCAAAGAAATCACAATAGGTAACTCACCCGACTCATCTGAATCAATCCGAAGAATTTCACCATTTTCACATTTCAGTTCAATAATCTTTCTTTTACAATTTACTACGGCATCATGCCATGTCAACCAATCCATATCTAAAATAACGTCGAATTCATCAAATGGCAACAATATTAAATCAGCCAGAAAATAATGACCAGGAATCATCAAGGGACAATTCTTGCAAACTTTATCAACTAATATATGTTTGTCTAAGGGGTTTGACACTCTAACCACAAACTTAGTAAACTTAACTGGCAAGCTCTTACTAGCTACTAAATTCACACAAACATAAGAATAAGTCGATTCAGGATCGGTCAATGCAATAACATTAGTACCATAGAGAGAAAAAGTATAGTGATAACATCAGGAGATGTCGTTTCTTCTAGAGCACGGATGGCATAAGCTCTAGCAGGTGCTCGAGCTTTGAATCTCACCGCTGTATCTTTTGTCGTACCTTTACTACTAGCTCCATTTCTAGTATTTCTCGGTGGTCTTACCCTATTAGTAGTATTACTCGGCCTCGCACTCTAAAATTTTTCTTTCTCAGTCATCTTAGGACAATCTCGGATAAAATGCTCTTGAGAACCACACTTAAAGTAAGCCCGGTCATTAATTCTACTCTCGCCAGGATGTCTTTTTCCACAATGTTGACATTCGGGTCTATTAGACTTTACATTACCCACACTTGCCATCAAAGTAGCTTGAGATTTAAAACTCAAATGTAGCTTCCCATGATCTCTGTGTGAATACCTCGCTAAAACATTCGAACGGGAATACATTTTTTAGATTTCTTTGACTGAGATGGAAATGACTTACTCGTCGGTCTTTTCCTCAAATCTCTAGCTTCAAGGTTAGATTTCCTCTTTTCTTTATTCAACTCTTTGGCCATACAAGCCTGTTCAACCAATACCACAAATTCTTTCAGCTCTAAGATCTCAACTAACACACGAATATCCTCATTCAATCCATCCTCAAATCTCTTGCACATGATAGCCTCAGTGGAGACACACTCCCGAGCATATTTACTAAGTCTGATAAATTTTCGCTCAGTAATTGACATCCGGCCTTGCTTCAGCTTAAGAAATTCTTTACGTTTCTGATCAATGAACCGTTGACTAATGTATTTCTTCATGTAACCCTCTCCCTTGGTACCACCGATACTAGTGTATTCTACCAGTGATATGCAGAATCCCTCAGAAGCGAGATGACACACTTTAAACACTCATCCAGTGTGCAAGATAGTTCATCAAATACCCTGATGGAGTTTTCAAGCCAAAACTCGACTCTCTCAGGATCATCATCCATATTAGCTCTGAAATCTTTAGCCCGGTGCTTTCGGATCTTATCAACCGCAGGCTTGTTCATTCTTACAAATTCCATACCTTGTGGAGCTATAGGAACCGGTCGAAGAATAGTTGGGGTGGAGGAGGTTGGGCATTGGATTTGTTCGAACAAATTTCGTATACCACTCATTCATCATGTGGAGAAAGGCTTCCCTAACCCCTTCTTCCTGACTAACTGTAGGAGGTCTACTATCAGACGACGCTGCCCCTTGAGCGGGAGTCAGCACATTACTTTCAACTTCATCAGCCTCAGCTCGATTGGGATCCATTTACTATATGAAAACACAATTTAAAATTGTCAGGAGTCATCACACTATCACAACTCATTTATGGCATGTATAGCTAGACTCTTACACAAGCTATGTTAGTCCGAGAATTGACTAAATCGCAGCTCTGATACCACTAAATGAACACCCCTTACTCGTATTTGATATCGGAACAGGATATGAGGCATTACCAGACTTAAACACGAGCAAACATACAAAACCGAGACGTAAATTTCCATCCAAATTTAAAACTTTTCACAAACATTCATATCGTCCTTAAAAAGAGCCTACGAGGCTCAACACATACATTGGAAGTAGTTCGGGACTAAACCGGGAACTTTAGAAATTTATACAACACTTAGAAAATTTTTCACTAAAACAGGGGTCACACGCCCGTTTGGTCTAAGAGACACGCCCCTGTAACTCTTAGACACACCCGTGCTACAAGCCGTGTTAAAAATAGGGAGCTCTCTAACTTGTGCCACATGATCGTGCCACACGCCTGTGTACTGGGACGTGTGGTCGATTTAATTTTCATTATTTTTTCATAAAATAGGTGTAGACTTTACACGGCCAGGGCACACGCCCGTGTTTAAGGCCGTGCCATCCACACGACTGAGACACATGCCCGTGTGCTCAATATTGAGCATTCTGTTTTGCAACAATTAAGGTGTAGAGGACACACGGCTGAAACACATGCCCGTGGGGCAGACTGTGTGTTGCACACGGCCTAGACACACGCCCGTGTGTCTACCCGTGTGGACAAAAATAAGGCTATTTACCAAGCCATTTTGCCACCCTTACTTGCACCAACCTATACACCAACAAGCAACACCAATCCAAGCATATACATACAACCAAATTAGCCACAAACAAGATATCAATACATCATTCACATGCTACCATTTATCATACACAAACATCACATATATCTCAACCTAAATCATGCAATTTCCCACATCCATGAAAAGCATCATCATATGCATATATATATATATATATATATATATATATATATATATATATACTTAAATCAATATTAGCCAATTTCAATGTCCATTTACAAAATGAATTATCAACCAACATAAGCCAACACATTTGGCTAAATCAATTATGACACATTACAAAATGACCAAGTCCCTATACATGCCATAACTCAAAATACTTGAATTCATTGGTACCAAAATAATCATTGTAGATAGTCTGAATGGATCTCCGACAATTTCGGGTCCCCGAGCTGGTTGGTGACTCTATAAGACAAGGAAAAAAGAAAGGGGAGTAAGCTATATAGCTTAGTAAGTTCCTATGCAAATAATAAGGATTATAATCACACATGTAACATACAAATAACATGATAAGCTTGGCATAAATGGTATTTAGGTCTTTTAATCATAACTTACTCATTCATAAACTTACCGAGGGTTCATCATATATTGAGCTCATTATTCAATGATTTTTACGTACATACCTGTACCAACTCGCAACATAACCATAATCTTTTACAACTTTGACATTCTTCTTAGTTCCAAGCCAATTTTTGCAGTTTCACCAATTCATACTATTTCCAATTTTTATTCAATTTAATCATTTTTCAGTATAACCAATCTTAATATAGTAATTCGAGTCAAATAATCATATATAGCTTTCTTTGATAATTAAACATGCCAAAAAATGAAAATATGTAAAAATATTTAATTAGTTGAGTTATTGAATTACAAATCAAAAATTTCGAGCTATTCAACAGTGGTTTTAGCTTTTCCATTCGCTCTTGAGGAATCTGGGTCGATGGTAGCTACGAATTAACTTAAACATATAATACCATCATTATTCAACCCAATTCAAAATTAATTGTCATTTCATATACTTTTATTTTATTTTATTCAATTCAGTCATTAAAATCGAAACAAGCATAACTTTCAATTCTAAGCTTCGATTTGCAATCCAACTTCACTTTCATCCATTATAAACCTTCTATTATCTATTTCTATCAAAATCTCATACAGCTCTACAAGTTATTCACTTTAATTTTTCAGGTGTAAAATCTAACAACTAACTTCACAATCTAGTCTTTTTTCATGCCTACACTCAAAATCTATCAATCTAACATAAATAACATAGAGAAATCATTAATGAAAATGTTATAAAACCTTAATAGTTTTACAAATTAATACACTGTTAGGCTAGATTAAGCTTCCATGGTCTCAAAAACCTAAAATTTGCAAGGAAATAACTGAATTGCACTAGCCAATTTTGTTGCCAAAGCTTGAAATCCCTAAAGCAAAATTTTCTCTATTTCTTTTCTTTTTTCAAGCTTGGAAGGTTGGAAAACACCATCTTCTCTCACCTCCCACTAAACCTATTTATTACTTGTTTTGTTCTGTTTTATTTTTTAAAAAATAATAATAATCATTCACAGCCCACTTACCGTCTGTAACATCCTAAAAATTTGAGTATCATCTTGTTGTTTGTGTTAGCTCGGGTATGATTTTATTGTGTGCCTAATATAGTCTTGTGAAGGCTTGGAATTATTCGGGTATAGAATAATTTTTAGTATTGAGAATTTAGTGAAGTGGATCAAGTGACCCTGATATTTAAGTTAATTTAAGTGTCTAAAGCTAGCATAAATGAGCTAGTAGTAAAGTGGTGTTGGCGCATGAGTAATTGCATGAGGAAAGAGGTTCGAATCCCATGGATGGCAATAAGGTGACTTTTATTTTTGCATTTGTATGGCATGTGTTGGTCAAAATTTACTTATGGTAAGGATGGACTTTGTTATTTATGGATAGTAGACTAAGGGAAAAAGGCAAGTGATTAACTTAAGGTAAGGAATCAAAAGGTTTTGGTAAGTTAGGGGGACATAAGACATGAATCAAGGGCTTTGTTTTGGAAATTTTTGAATGGCCAAATTGTCCATGAACATGGACGGTTTTGTGGACTAAAGGAGGAGCCGAATTTTGGTGGTAAGTTTTGGGAAAAGTTGGTAGCTTGGGAGAATTTTCCTTTTGGTCATTTTGCTCTCCCAAAAACAATTTTTTTCTCTCATCTTTTCCTCTTGGCCGAATGTGCTTGTGTTAGAAGGAAAGCAATCTTTGTTTTGTTCCTTTTGGGTCTTTCTTTTTGACCATTTGGTCTTTTTTGCAAAACCCTCAAGTAATTCTCTCCTAGTACCGAATTTATCAACACCAAAAAGCCATTTCTTTTTCTTCTTTTTCCCCATTGCCGAATACATTTTGGTTCCAAAGTTTCTTTTGATTCATCTTCTATCCTTGAGAACTAAAATACAAACCTCTCATCTCCATTTCTTTTCTCTTCCTCTTTATTCTCTTGTTGAAGCCGAATCTCCCTATTGTCACCAAGTCAAATCGCATCAAGTCTCAACCTTCTCTCTCTTCTTCACGATTTATCAAAAGCCGAATCATATCAACTATCTTTAAGAGCCGAATATCTCTGTGGTTTCCAAGCAAGGGTGAAATCGATAGGGGTAAGGATCAACTGTCATTGTTGATCATTCTTTTCTTTGGTTTAGTCGAAAAATTAGGAATCTAATATCTTCTATTCTCTTTGGCCGAAGCCTTGAAGGGGGATTTTGGGATTCTTTTATAGTCGACGTTTAGAGGGAGATCATTCGGGATTTGAAAATCCAAGGTAAGCAAGCATAACCTTAGGCCGAAGGCCACTTACTTTTGTTCATTATGTTAGAATTGAATCTAACATATATCATATAGGATTTTGACAAACTCCATAGGCAAGTGACGATTTTCGGGATTAAATCGAGTAAGGTAATGAATAATGATATTCGGCCAAAGGCCATATCTTTTTAGTGATAATCGATTTCTCATATAGTGTTATGTAGGTGCTGTCGGCGTTATAAGCGAAAGTCAGAAATCTTAAGTATTCTGTCGTTCTTCGTGTTTACAAGGTGTGTAGCCCTACACTAAATTTCCGATAGATTGATAATATTAATGTTAGTATGTGTTAATAAGAAATATGTATGGTAATGGTTGCGGTTACCATTCAGTGGTACATGATATTCAGGTACGTTAAACCCCTAATACTTCGTTAATAATGCTATAAGCATGGTTATGAAATGTGTATGATTCCGTTATGATTTTGGGGGTATATGGCATGATATCGAAATAATATGTTTATTGCATGGGCATATGGGTGATATTGATAAAGGGGAAGTGTTCCGGTGGTTTTTACCACATTATCCGGTGACTATGTCACATATTCTGTATTCAGTGACTTCTGTCACATATTATGTATCCGGTGACCTCGGTCACATATTATGATTCCGGTGACTTTGTCACAATTATCTGGTGGCCATGCCACAATTTATAAGGGCGATGTGCAGTTGACTGCAGCGATTGCCTTCGATGGTGTGTAGCGGATGGAGGGTCGATTTAGTAATCCCCACGGTGTGATTGGCAGGTACGGGTGGTGTGTAGCAGATGGATATCTAGGTGGGCTAGGGATTGCATTTCATTTTATATGTACATGTGATTATCTGATTTGCTATATTATGGGCTTATGGCTAAATGTGATTTAAATGGCTTATTGCTATGATCGATTGGGTTTTTAGTGTACGTTGCACATTGAGTCTGTTGACTCACCCCTCGTGGGATATCTTTTTCAGGTGATACTTAGCGTGATGGGCCGGGTCAGCGAGAACTACGTGGTGGCCATTGCTCAACTCAGTATATGGGTTTTCTTTTAATTAAACTTACTATGTTTTCTTTTATTATTTCGGGATTTATTTTAGGTTATGTTTTTGTAATAAGGCCGCCATAAATTGTTTTATTTAGTTTTAAATTTATTCTGCTACGCTCAACTTAACTAAATAATTAAATATTTCGATAACCGAATTAAACTGTTTTGACACCTAATACCTATGGTTTTCAACTTAATAATAAGTTCTAAATTTGGTTCTTCTTTGATATAAAATTTTCTAAAAACATAGAGTTACGATTTTATAAGATACAAACTTAAATCACAACCCGGTTTTCAGCAAGACCGTACTTCAAATCTATTCTCTTACCACAAAATCACATGTTTTCCAAAACGACAAAACGAGTTTTTCTCAAGAAGCATACCAGATCCGGTCGAGGCTTGTGGGCCGGGTTTGGGGTGTTTCAACTTGGTATCAGAGCCCGGTTTTAAACACCCGGCCTTGGGTTTTGAAGTCCACAACATTTTCAAAATTAAGCCCAAATGAGTTTTTGTGAAAAGTTTTGGTTAAACTGGTTTTTATGGAAGCATGGCACCCTAGTTCTCGGCCCAGGTCCGCCAGGTAAGTTCTTTTGTTGACAAATTGATGTGAGTATGTTAATGTTTGATACTTTAGTTGATAAGCCTAAGGAAACTATACTTTAGAGACATGGACCCTAGGTATATGTGTACTTCTACGGAAAAACCACTGATTAAAACTCTGTTGCATAAAATTTTCTTTAAACAAGAAAGTGAAAAGACTCTAATGCATAAAATTTTCGTAAAAATAGATAAGACGCGAAGTAGACATGAGTTCTAGGGGACGTGGTCGTTGTGGACGCGGTAGAGGCAGAATGGCTGTGTTGGAACAAGTTAGGTCTGGTCAGGGTTCCGAAAATGAGGCACCGCCACCGGCTGTTGGGGCGGAATTTCAAGAGCAAACTGGAGGAGATGACGCAGTATCGCAGGCTATGCTGCGAGTTTTAGAGCGAGTAGCGGGAGCTAGTATGGGTAATGGAGCTCGAAAGTCAGTAGCTGAGAGACTTAGATCCAATGGAGCTGAGATTTTTAGGGGAGTATCTGGGGTAGCTCCGAATGTAGCGGAGTACTGGTTAGAGGCAGTCGAGAGGATCATGGACGATTTGGACTACACTGCTGAGGAAAAGCTGAAAGGTGCTGTTTCGCTGCTTCGAGATGAGGCCTACCAGTGGTGGCTCACTGTCAAGGAGAGTACCCCTGCGATCGATTGGGGGTATTTTAAGGTTAAGTTTGAAGGGAAATACGTTGGAGCTAGCTACATCGACTCTCAGAGAAAGGCGTTTCTGAATTTAGTACAAGGAAATAAGTCGATAGCTGCGTATGAAGCGGAGTTTCTGCGGTTAAGTCGGTATGCTAGAGGGATTGTAGCTACTGATTATGAGCGGTGTGTTAGATTTGAGGATGGGTTGCGAGATGAGCTGCGAGTGTTGATTGCTCCGCATCGAGAGAGGGACTTTGCAGTCTTAGTGGATAGGGCGCGGATAGCTGAAGAAGTTAAGCGGACTGAGAGAGACGGAACCGGGACAGAGGTCAGAATAAGAATAAGAGGAGCTATGGGTCTTCAGGGTCATCCGGGAATTTTCAAAAGAGACCTAGAGTTGATGGGCCGCGAAGTCAGCAGGTTGCTACGGGAGGACAATATCGTACTTGTGCTCAATATGGAAAGATGCACTCGGGTGAATGTTGGAAAAAGACAGGGGGATGTTTTAAGTGCGGGTCCAAGGACCATATGATTAAAGATTGTCCGATGGATACGGATAGGGACCCGTCCAGCAGGTCAGGGTTTTAATCAGGCTGGCAGAGGTGGACAGCAACCGTCAAGAGGTCGTGGACCAAATGGCAGAGGTAATGGTTCTGGTAGAGGTCGCGGAACTTCGGGCAGAGGTGGTGGTAACTCTGAGGCTAGACAGCCGGGTCTGGTATATGCGGTTCGTCGGAGGGAAGATAGTGATGCACCTGATGTTATCACGGGTACGTTCCTTATATCTGGATTACCCTTTATTGCTTTGATAGATATAAGGTCAACTCATTCATACATCGCTAGTGAAGTATCTGGAACTCTGCATGTGAACTCTGAGACTGTACCTAGGAAGATGACTGTACCTAGTCCTTTAGGGCAGACTGTAGTAGTAGATAAGCTCTTTAAGGAAGTGCCTTTAGAAGTGCAAGGGACGCAGTTTCCGGCTGACTTAATGGAGTTTCCATTCGGGGAATTTGATCTAATCTTAGGCATGGACTGGTTAGTGAAGTATCGTGCTAATGTAGATTGTGCTGCTAAGCGCTTGTCATTGAGGACCTCTGACGACAATGAAGTTATGGTGTTGGGCGAGAGACGGAATTACTTGTCAAATGTAGTATCTGCCCTTAAGGCAGAAAAGATGGTTAGGAAGGGATGTTTGGCTTTTCTTATGTTGGTCAGTGCTTTGGAGGCTAAGGAGGCAACTATTGAAGGGGTTAGAACTGTAAGAGAATTTGTGGATGTCTTTCCGGAAGAACTTCCAAGATTGCCTCCGGATCGGGAGGTGGAATTTGGGATTGACTTGTTGCCTGGTATGGCGCCAGTATCTATCGCTCCGTATAGAATGGCACCGAAGGAGTTGGTTGAGCTTAAGGCTCAAATCTAGGAGTTACTTGATCGTGGGTTTATCCGACCCAGTGTGTCTCCATGGGGAGCACCGGTCTTGTTCGTGAAGAAGAAGGACGGGACTATGCTTATGTGCATAGATTATCGGCAGTTGAATAAGCTGACCATCAAGAACAAGTACCCTTTGCCAAGGATAGACGACTTGTTCGATCAGCTTAAGGGAGCTGCAGTATTCTCAAAGATAGATATACGGTTGGGATATCATCAGCTTAAGGTGAAGGAAGTGGATATCCATAAGACAGCTTTCCGAACAAGATACAGGCATTATGAGTTCTTAGTAATGCTGTTCAGATTGACGAACGCCCCAGCTGCATTCATGGATATGATGAATCGGGTTTTCCAACCCTACTTGGATCAGTTTGATGTTGTGATTATAGACGACATTTTAGTGTATTCCAAGTCCGATGTAGAGCATGAGGAACATCTTCAGATAGTGTTGCAAGTGTTAAGGGAGAAGAAGCTCTATGCCAAATTTAGCAAGTGTGAATTTTGGCTGAAGGAAGTTGCGTTCTTAGGGCATGTGGTGTCTACGGAAGGGATAAGTGTGGATCCTCAGAAGATTGAGGCAGTGTTGGATTGGAAACCACCTAAGTCTGTAGCTGAAGTTCGCAGTTTCTTGGGATTAGCAGGCTACTACAGAAGGTTTGTAGAGGGGTTTTCACAATAGTTGCACCTTTAAAAAAGTTGTTGAGAAAGGAGGTACATTTCGTATGGGCAGATAAGCAGCAGAGAGCTTTGAGAAGCTTAAGAAGGTTTTGAATGAAGCTCCGGTTTTGATTCAGCCTGAGGCAGGGAAGATTTTGTGGTGTATTGTGATGCTTCTCACACAAGATTGGGATGTGTTCTGATGCAAGACAGGAAGGTGGTTGCTTATGCGTCTCGGCAACTAAGGCCACATGAGGTTAATTATCCGACACATGACTTAGAGTTAGCAGCGGTAGTCTTTGCTCTTAAGGTATGGAGGCATTATCTGTATGGAGAAAAGTCAGTAATCTATACGGACCACAAGAGTCTGAAGTATCTGCTGACTCAGAAGGGGCTAAATCTGAGACAGCGAAGGTGGGTGGAGTTGTTGAAAGACTACGATTGTTCTATAGAGTATCACCTGGGCAAGGCGAATGTAGTGACAAATGCCTTAAGTTGGAAAGTAGTGTCGGAATGAGGGCGATGTTTGCACATCTTAGCCTTATGAACGACAAGTTTGTTAGCAGAGTTGCAGGTAAAGCCGACATGGTTGAGTCAGGTGAAAGAAAGACAGTTGGTAGACGATGATCTAAGTGCTAAGTTACGCAAGTGCAGAGTGGGAAGTTGGAAGATTATGGTGTTAATAGTGACGGAGTGTTGTGTTTCAAGGGTAAGGTCTGTATGCCGAAGGATGAAGAACTTAGACGGAGAATTCTTCAGGAATCGCATAGTAGCCCTTATGCTATGCATCTTGGAGGAAGTAAGTTATACAGAGATTTGCGGGATCAGTTTTGGTGGCCTGGACTTAAGCGGGAAGTTACAGAATTTGTAGGGAAGTGTTTAACGTGTCAGCAAGTTAAGGCTGAACACCAAGTTCCGTCAGGATTGCTTCAGCCGATAAAGATTCCGCAGTGGAAGTGGGAGCGAATCACCATGGATTTTGTTAGTGGGCTTCCCCTTACTCCTACTAAGAAAGACTCGGTATGGGTGATAGTGGATCGATTGACGAAGTCTGCACATTTCAAACCGGTGCGGGTTGATTACTCTTTGCAGAAGTTGGCAAAGTTGTATGTGGCAGATATTGTGAGGTTGCATGGAGTGCCCGTGTCGATTATTTCGGATAGGGATCCAAGGTTTACGTCTCGGTTTTGGAAAGCATTACATTAGGCTTTGGGCACCAGGTTAGACTTCAGTACGGCATTTCATCCACAATCAGACGGCCAGTCTGAGCGAGTAATCCAAGTGTTAGAGGATATGTTAAGGGGTTGTGTGATAGACTTCAGAGGAAGCTGGGAAGAGTTTTTGCCTTTATTGGAATTTGCGTACAATAACAGTTATCAAGCCAGTATTCGGATGGCACCGTATGAAGCGCTATATTGACGGAAGTGTCGCACTCCTACGTATTGGACAGAATTGGGGGAACGTCAAGTTTTGGGTCCAGAAATTGTGGCGAAATCCGAAGAAAAGGTTAAGGTAATTCAGGCTCGGTTAAAGGAGGCATCTGACAGGCAAAAGTCGTACGCAGATCTTAAGCGGAAGGAAATAGAGTTTGTTGTGGGAGATCAAGTATTTCTTAAAGTGTCCGCCATGGAAGAAGGTGATGAGATTTGGTCGCAAGGGAAAGTTAAGTCCCAGGTTTATAGGACCTTATCGAGTTTGAAAAGGGTTGGACCATGGCATATCAGTTAGAGTTTCGGTGCTACGTCGTTACCGATCAGATCCATCTCATGTAGTGCCAGTTGAGGAAGTGGAGTTAAGACCAGATTTGTCCTACGAGGAGGAGCCAATTCAGATTCTGGAACGAGATGTGAAGGTGTTACGGAGGAAATCAGTTCCTCTCGTCAAAGTGTTATGGCGTAACCATGGTTCGGAAGAGGCGTCGTGGGAGCCGGAAGAGGCAATGTGACAGCAATACCCTCACCTCTTTTAATCAGGTAAATTTTGAGGACGAAATTTTCTTTAAGGGGGTAGAATTGTAACATCCTAAAAATTTGAGTATCATCATGTTGTTTGTGTTAGCTCGGGTATGATTTTATTGTGTGCCTAATATAGTCTTGTGAAGGCTTGGAATTATTCGGGTATAGAATAATTTTTAGTATTGAGAATTTAGTGAAGTGGATCAAGTGACCCTGATATTTAAGTTAATTTAAGTGTCTAAAGCTAGCATAAATGAGCTAGTAGTAAAGCGGTGTTGGCGCATGAGGAAAGAGGTTCGAATCCCATGGATGGCAATAAGGTGACTTTTATTTTTGCATTTGTATGGCATGTGTTGGTCAAAATTTACTTATGGTAAGGATGGACTTTGTTATTTATGGATAGTAGACTAAGGGAAAAAGGCAAGTGATTAACTTAAGGTAAGGAATCAAAAGGTTTTGGCAAGTTAGGGGGACATAAGGCATGAATCAAGGGCTTTGTTCTGGAAATTTTTGAATGGCCAAATTGTCCATGAACATGGACGGTTTTGTGGACTAAAGGAGGAGCCGAATTTTGGTGGTAAGTTTTGGGAAAAGTTGGTAGCTTGGGAGAATTTTCCTTTTGGTCATTTTGCTCTCCCAAAACAAATTTTTTTTCTCTCATCTTTTCCTCTTGGCCGAATGTGCTTGTGTTAGGAGGAAAGCAATCTTTGTTTTGTTCCTTTTGGGTCTTTCTTTTTGACCATTTGGTCATTTTTGCAAAACCCACAAGTAATTCATCTTGTAATTCTCTCCTAGTACCGAATTTATCAACACCAAAAAGCCATTTCTTTTTCTTCTTTTTCCCCATTGCCGAATACATTTTGGTTCCAAAGTTTCTTTTAATTCATCTTCTATCCTTGAGAACCTAAATACAAACCTCTCATCTCCATTTCTTTTCTCTTCCTCTTTATTCTCTTGTTGAAGCCGAATCTCCCTATTGTCACCAAGTCAAATCGCATCAAGTCTCAACCTTCTCTCTTCTTCTTTTCACGATTTATCAAAAGCCGAATCATATCAACTATCTTTAAGAGCCGAATATCTCTGTGGTTTCCAAACAAGGGTGAAATCGATAGGGGTAAGGATCAACTGTCATTTGTTGATCATTCTTTTCTTTTGGTTTAGTCGAAAAATTAGGAATCTAATATCTTCTATTCTCTTTGGCCGAAGCCTTGAAAGGGGATTTTGGGATTCTTTTATAGCCGACGTTTAGGGGGAGATCATTCGGGATTTGAATATCCAAGGTAAGCAAGCATGACCTTAGGCCGAAGGCCACTTACTTTTGTTCATTATGTTAGAATTGAATCTAACATATATCATATAGGATTTCGACAAACTCCATAGGCAAGTGACGATTTTCGGGATTAAATCGAGTAAGGTAATGAATAATGATATTCGGCCAAAGGCCATATCTTTTTAGTGATAATCGATTTCTCATATAGTGTTATGTAGGTGCTGTCGGCGTTATAAGCGAAAGTCGGAAATCTTAAGTATTCTATCGTTCTTCGTGTTTACAAGGTGTGTAGCCCTACACTAAATTGGTAATGAATATGATATTCGGCCAAAGGCCATATCTTTTTAGTGATAATCGATTTCTCATAGTGTTATGTAGGTGCTGTCGGCGTTATAAGCGAAAGTCGGAAATCTTAAGTATTCTATCGTTCTTCGTGTTTACAAGGTGTGTAGCCCTACACTAAATTTCCGATAGATTGATAATATTAATGTTAGTATGTGTTAATAAGAAATATGTATGGTAATGGTTGCGGGTACCATTCAGTGGTACATGATATTCAGGTACGTTAAAAACCCGTAATACTTCGTTAATAATGCTATAAGCATGGTTATGAAATGTGTATGATTCCGTTATGATTTTGGGTGTATATGGCATGATATCGAAATAATATGTTTATTGCATGGGCATATGGGTGATATTGATAAAGGGTAAGTGTTCCGGTGGTTTTTACCACATTATCCGGTGACTATGTCACATATTCTGTATTCAGTGACTTCTGTCACATATTATGTATCCGGTGACCTCGGTCACATATTATGATTCCGGTGACTTTGTTACAATTATCTGGTGGGCATGCCACAATTTATAAGGGCGATGTGCAGTTGACTGCAGCGACTGCCTTCGATGGTGTGTAGCGGATGGAGGGTCGATTTAGTAATCCCCGCGGTGTGATTGGCAGGAATGGGTGGTGTGTAGCGGATGGATATCTAGGTGGGCTCGGGATTGCATTTCATTTTATATGTACATGTGATTATCTGATTTGCTATATTATGGGCTTATGGCTAAATGTGATTTAAATGGGCTTTATTGCTATGATCGATTGGGTTTTTAGTGTACTGTTGCACATTGAGTCTGTTGACTCACCCCTCGTGGGATATCTTTTTCAGGTGATACTTAGCGTGATGGACCGGGTCAGCGAGAACTACGTGGTGGTCATTGCTCAACTCAGTATATGGGTTTTCTTTTAGTTAAACTTACTATGTTTTCTTTTATTATTTCGGGATTTATTTTGGGTTATGTTTTTGTAATAAGGCTGCCATAAATTGTTTTATTTATAGGTTTTAAATTTTTATTCTGCTACGCTCAACTTTAACTAAATAATTAAATATTTTCGATAACCGAATTAAACTATTTTGACACCTAAATACCTATGGTTTTCAACTTAATAATAAGTTCTAAATTTGGTTCTTCTTTTGATATATAAATTTTCTAAAAACATAGAGTTAACGATTTTATAAGATACAAACTTAAATCACAACCCGGTTTTCAACAAGATCGTACTTCAAATCTATTCTCTTACCACAAAATCACATGTTTTCCAAAACGATAAAACGAGTTTTTCTCAAGAAGCATACCAGATCCGGTCGAGGCTTGTGGGCCGGGTTTGGGGTGTTTCAACGTCCACTAAGCTTTATTTCAACATAATCTTATTGATATTTTAAGCCTTTCAATTAATTACAACTTAAGTCCCTTTAGTTATTCTCTAATTAAAATCTAAAGAAATTGGATTTTATAATTTAGTCATTGGATTAGATTAAATGTTCCAATTAACTAAATTACTTATCCTTAATTCTATTCATTTATAAAATAACTCCGTAAATATTTTTATTAATTATTTACGGACTCATTTCACTAAAATAAGGCCCCAAAACCATAATTTTCGACACTGCATCAAAAAAATGGATGTGCCACCTTCCCTATCAACCAAAAAGGAAAAAGCAATACGACAAGAGAACCGAAAAGCCAAGTTCAGGGTGAGATGCCTGACTCAGAGCTCGTGGTGAGATGGTTGCATGAGGTGCAACCCAGTTATAAAGATTATGCTAGGAGACATGGTGTGCGGATGCCACAGTTTTCACCATGTAAGTATGAGCCCATGCAATTCCGAGGGCAATCAAAAGAAGAAGGAGAAGAAGAAGAAGAGAAGAGGATATAGATGAAGGCTTCCCGCCTATGTACAACTTTGAGGAGGTGTTCTAACCCGAACGGCCTTTGACTAAGGGTGTCAAACTTCGTAGCCCAACCCAAGATGACCCAGCCTATTCATTGGGTGGGCTCAAAGTAGGCTGTCGAAAGAAGAGACAAAGGGATGAGGATGATTGAGTCATTGGAATCCTATTTCAATGAAGATTATAAAAAATTTTATTGTTGTTTTGGAGATTGTAAATAATCAACTTTGATGATATTTCTTTTATTTTTCTACTTTGTAATAGGATTTCTTTAGTTTATTTTTGTTAAATAACTTCAAAAAAAATTTGTTTCCATATAGGCACCTCATATGAAAATGCATGACTATTTCAAGTGAAACATGCAAGAGTAGAACATCCCAACTACTCCTCCCTGCACCAGCACGATGAAAAAGGGAAGTTCTCACTCTTATCTTTAGTTGGGGCACATTAGGGAAAATGTGCAATCTAAAGTGTGGAAAGTTACATAGGAATTTTTATGTTTGTTTTGCTGTTGTTTTTGCATTTTTTTTCTTGCTATTTTCGTTAATTTTTTTTTTTTTGCATGGTTCTTGAGCTTGCAATAATGCAAGCAATTGGTTAGGAGCATGTTAATAGGAATTGGTAAATTTGGCATGATAGTAAAATATTCTGGGCTTTTCAAATTAGACTAGTTAGTCCACTTTATTACAATGTAGAATAGGTGAAAGTAGTTAAGTATACCAAATGGTAAATAATTGCATAGAAAGGCATGTATGTTTGTCTTGAACTGTAGGTAGTTATAATTTTGTCACTTACATGATTGAATCCATGAATGCTGATATGCCTAGAGATGACCTAAGGCATTATTTGGTTAAAGCTAGGGCCTAAAAACCTAACCTTATGCATGAGCACCTTAGTATCAATATTTGAGCCTTAATACACTTTTTGATGAACCTCAATATGAAACCATGAACTAAAAAGTAAAGTATACTTGTCTTTTCTTGGTCCCATATTTATCTTATGCACAAACATAAACATTGGGCCATAGATGTTGAGGGTTAGGTAGATACATAATGCAGGTTTCAAAAGAAATAGAGTGAAAAGGTAAGAAATGATATGATATAGTAAGTATAGGATTTTTCCGCCTCTGGACGTACTAACGTCCAGGTGTGAATACTACTACAAGATATATGGAAATAAGGTGGTGTTCGCAAGTATACTAGTCAAGTTGTAATATAGTTTTTACAATGAAATAGGTAAGTACTCCGAGGATCGTACACAAGGGAGGCAAAAGTACTAAATTAATTCTAACCGAAATGCAAATAGATCTAATTAGTATTTTAAAAAAATTATATTACGATAAAACATAAAAGAAAGGTTTTTAGGTTTTATAAATAAGGAAATAAAAATAAAAAAAACCTAAATAAAAAGTACTTCGGAAAGCTAATTTATAAACTTAATCAATTCTAGGCATGTGTGATTAGCTCACTTAAACGGTCATAGCTAATTCCTATTTCAGGTTTGTACTTAATCAACTAGTTGTTACCCTAATAGGATCTCTCGATCTTCCACTAAATTAATGAGTCGGCAAGAACTACTTATCTCTCGACCTCATAGTCCAAACCAATTCAAGTCTAAGGTGTTCACAGACATGCCATACCAATTTTGGGTTAATTCTTACCTAAATGACTTTCTAGGGTCGTCAAGCCTAAGGTTTAAGTTCTTCCTCTCCCAAACAACTAATCCATTGAGAAAACCCTACATAGCAATTCACTAATCACACCTCCACTCACTAATCTCCTATAAGAGGAGTAGTTCCTCATGGATCTCATGAACACAATAAACTTGAATATAAGGATAAAAATAAAGAACAAATCAAGAGTAGAGTTAGAGAATTCTATTTGTATTTGATAGATGAAATGCAAAAAATCCACTAATGTTTGATCGCGTTTACAAACCACGTTCTCTAAAGAACACAAATAAAAATAAACCTAAAGCCTAAAGGAAAGAAAAACTAAAAACTAAAGTTACAAAGTAAACTTAAAGTATCAAAAGATGTCCTTAAACAAGTACTAAATAAGCCTATTTATAGATTTAAGGTAGTCATCATCCTCAACCCTAGCCTAGCTAATGTTCTCGTGTTTAATTTCCATTGTGCAGACCAAAACGCCCCTGATTTGTAATTATTCTCGTACGGGGCCGGTGTCGTGACATCCTAGTGTCTATGTTGCAACATCGAAGGTAATATGCTCAGGTTCAGGGTAACTTCAAGGGTGTGTCATGACATCCCTTGTAACACCCCTAACCCGTATTTGTTGACAGAACAGGGTCACGAAGTATTACCAGAGTTTACAGAATCATTACAGATCACATTGAGTAAAAATACTAATTATATACGAAAACATTCATATTGTCCCTTAAATGGACCCTCGAGGCCTAATATGAACTGTAGAAACGATTTGGGACTAAATAAGAAACCCTAAGAATTTTTCGTGAATTTACAAAATTTTCCTTATGTACAGTGCCCACACACCCGTGTGGTCTAGGGGCACTCCCGTCTAATCAGGCCATGTGGCTCACACGACCATAGAACATGCCCATGTATTAGGCCGTGTGGCTTTACACTCCCGTATCCCTAACCCGTGTAACTCTCTGACTTATAAGGCATGAAGAAATTTAGGTCACACGGCCAAGTCACAAGCCCGTGTGCTAGGCCGTGTGGTTGATTTAATTTTTATAAATTAGGTGTAGTTTTCACACAGCCATGTAACACGCCCGTGTCCAAGGCCGTGTCACTCACACGGCTGAGACACACGCCTGTGTCTCTGCTCGTGTGCTCAATTTTGGGCATTCTGTTTCTCAATTTTTAGGTGCAGGGGACACACAGCCGAAACACATGCCCATATGCCAGGTCGTGTGTCACCCACGGTCAAGACACACGGCCGTGTGTCAACCCGTGTGTACGAAAATAGGCCATTTTAAGGCCACTTTTCTCACCCTTTACACAACCAAGCTGCATACAATACTTTCATGTACCAATATACTCTAAGTCCACAACAAAATCAAATCAATAACTTATATGGTAAGCCAAATTTATAACTACACTACTTATTTACATAAACTTACTATGTTATTTCAATCATTAACCACCATTATATACTAATAAATACATACACATAAACTAACATATATGTATGAAAGTCATTCGTAACCATATTTTAAATTTACTTTCTTTTCATTCCATCCTATACATTCCATATAAACCTTAAATTGCAATACAAAATCTACAAGTGAAATTTGGATAGTGTGGCCCAATGTGATGATCCGATCCTCCGAACTCTTGTTAATCTACAATGAACATTAACATACAGAAGTAAGCTTATGAAAGCTTAGTCAGCTCATAGGCTTAAAACATAAATCTTACCGAATTACAATAACAATTCAATAACAAGTTTTTCACTAAAGTTTCCTGTCATACACAATTTCAAATGATGAATTCATTGAATTGAGCTCAATATTAATAACTAATTAAGTCTCAACACTTAATTTCGAGTAACACTTACCATTACTTATCAAATTAAGGAACGTCTTACAGAATTGAGTACGTCATTAGTTTGCTTCCACATTCCACTTTGGTTTTGCACATATTTTTCCATGGCTTTGCCATGATCACACACTTTATCACATTTCCATAACCTAGCTATGGTCTTACACTTACACACATATATATATAACTGCCATGATTCAATCATGGTCTTACGTTCACTTTCACAATGCCATAGCTACACCATGATCTCACATTTCACACTTTGCCATGGATTAGCCATGGTCTAATCCGTCAATTCATCACTAATCACTGAATAAATGTACTTAGTCCCGCGTTTCCCTTAATTCAAACTTTCAATTCAATTTTTCACTCCATTACAATTATCATATTTCAATAGCAAAAATATAAATTATAATTATTGTATACATCATAAAATTAATATAAAAATTTAGCCATATGAACTTACCTGGACCAATTTGTAGAATTATGGAAATTTAGGGACTAATCGGTAATTTTCTCTTTTCCACGTTTATCTTCGGACTCTCGATATGGTGCAAAAATATGAAAAACCAGCTTATTCCAGAACTCCTATGGCATTTTTGCCGAAGAAAAATGATGATTTCTCTAGATTTTTCAATTTAGTCTTTATTTTATTTAGTTAATTTGCAAAATTTCCAATTTTTCCCTTATTTTACATTATTTTCATGCTGATTTTCTTGCCTAAACTGTCCAACCCATATAATTTGGGTCTAATTGCCTTTTAAATCCCTTCTTATTAATCACTTAAGCTATTTAATCACTATATAACAAATTTTGCACCTTTTACAATTTAGTCCTTTTTAATTGATTAACTATCAAAACGTTAAAATTTTCTAACGAAACTTTAATACTAACTTAATAACACTCCATAAATATTTCTAAAAATATTTATGGCTCGATTTTATAAATTTGAGGTCTCGATACCTCGTTTTTGACTCATTTGACCTAATAATTTCTTTCAATTCACAAAATTCTCTAATTCAAATATATTTCTAAATTCACGCTTAAATCATAATTATTAATTACTAAATTTTCAAACTTACTTGTCGGATTTAGTGATCTCGAATCACTGTTTCCCGACACCACTGAAATTTAGGCTGTTACATCCCTTGTATGTGCCGCGACACCCAAGGCAGTATAGCAATTCTGGCATTCTGCTTTCTATGTTGTGACATCGAACTCCCCATGTTGCAACACAGTGACCAGTTTTGAGTTCTTATGCCTTTGAATGGTCTCCTACACACTTACTACGTACGTTAGCTCACCTTTAGGCCTCATTCAACCCCTAAGGTCAATAAAAGACTCAAAATGCACTCTTTATTGAATTTAAACTAAAGTAAGAAAACATAACTTAAACATACTAAAGTTACTCGTATTCAAGCTCCTCAAGTATGAAAACTAGTTTAATCTACTACTCTGAATTATGGTAGATTAGGATTCTTGCAAAAAGTGTGCTTAAATGAAAATTAATGTGGGAATAAAAGCATTGTGAGGGTTAAAAGCAAAGCGAGAGAAAGAAAAGCATAAAATGGGATAAAAGTAGTGTGAGTGAAAAAAAAAGCAAAATAAAGTGATTAAATAAAAATCAAAAATTCTAATTGTACTTATAAATATTATATTGTGTCTTCATATTTGGAGAGAAAAGGAAGGTGAGAGAAGGGGATATACAGAGGTGAGCTAAAAATTACACTAGGAGTGTATAGGGAACAACATCATGTGCCAAACTACTTTCATGCTTGAACCGTTTTGATGCTCTCAATTCTTGAAATCCAAACCAACATTTAGCTTCAAAATGTTACAAGTTGAAAAGCCCTATGTTACTTCGGTAACTCAGTTTATGGATAAAAGTCATGATGAGTATGCGAAACTTAGTTACTTACGTTCCTATGACATAAATGCTATAATTGTGTAATTTATTTTGGTGGAATCATATGCTTAATTATCTTGTTACTTGTTAACCTTGTAATTTAGTGAACTCTCTCATGTTTGAATTTAAGAACTATAAGTATTTTGCATATCATGTTAGAGTTACAAGTTTTAGCAAGTATTCTTAGCTTCTATTTCCTAATTAACCATTTGTTTTAAGCATGTTCAAGGGATGTCTCTTTTGTTTGCATGTGGATGTTTTGTTTGCTTGAGGACAAGCAAAAAGTTAAGTGTGGGGAATTTGATCTGCCACAATTCATTATGGCAAATTAAGTTCTTTTCACCACTTAATGAGCTTGTATTCAAGTGGTTTTATATTTTTTAATTTTTTTAAACTTAGTTTTGAATTTAAGTTTAATAAATTGTGTTTTTAGTGTTGTTTTATAACTTGTTAGGCCGGTCTGGGCCTAAGGAGAAACTAACACGTTGATTAAGTGTACAAGACAATATTTATTGCCTGCCCTGGATGTTGCAACATTTAAAGAGAATGCCGCAACAAAGAAGCAAGCCTTAACACTTAGTTGAATTTCAAACACAACTCCAAGAGGTGAGCTACTGAGACGATGTTATGACATCCATAAGCCAAAGTCGTGACATTCAACTTCAAGTCTAAAAGGGAGCATACTGCCATCGAAGTCATGACACCAAGAAACCAATGTCATGACATCGGACCCATTTCTGAAGACCAAGTAAACTGCCATCAAAGTCGCAACTCCGATTTGACGAGGCCAATTTGACTGCCAAACATATTTTTGTTTGCACAATAAATATTAACATGTTACACAGCTTGTAATGGACCTAATTTGGTCATCTAACACAAACACTATAAATATTAGCTCTTAGCACCTGATTTGGGGAAGGCAAACTTGAGATTTATGTTCTTAATTTTAGTTCTTAGAATTAATTAGGGTTTTAGTTTGTTTCAAGTTCTTTTCAATTGTTAAACAATTATTTTAACTTCAATATCAAGTTCGTTTCTCTTTTCTTTTCATTATTTTTCTATTATTGTTCTCCTCTCTATTGAAGTCAAAGATTAGCATCAATCGAGGGTTCAACGGCTCAAGCTGCAATTACTGATCTTCAAATTCTGAGCATTCTTTTCTCCCTTCTCTTTATCTTTACATCTATTTGCATGTTTAATAATTTGGTAAGAGAGTTTGCATCTAGAATGGCTCGAAACTAAAACCCTAGAAAGGTTGGCGATCTAAAATGGGATTGATCAGCTTGGTTTAAGGGTTTCACATATAGTTAGATGGATTAGGTTAAGTGGATTAAACCTTAGAATTGATGACTTTAGGAAGTCACTGAGGTAGATGAGGCCGAAAGGATAAACTGCTTGGCATCAACTTCATCTAACCCGATTTAATTTATCATGTCGAAAGATAAGTAAATTAAGTCAACCAATTAATCAAGTTATAGGCCAAAAGGTATTAATTAGAGTAGTTTTTAGCTAATTAGTGAAAAACCCTAGATCTAAGTTAATCATGAACATAGAAATGAGTCACCTATCTAGCTGCTTATATTAATTAGAATTTTGATATTTAGTTTTTATTTTTATTTTGCAATCCATATTTTTATAATTCTATTGTAATATGATCTAAACGTGAGTAGTATTTAAACCTAGTTAGTGTGTGATTTCTTCCTTATAATTTAGTTTAACTACGCCTCCCTTAGGTACGTTCCTTAAAATACTTCCAAAGTGTTTCATTGTAAAAACAAAACTATATTACAATTTGACCTGTACACTTGCAGACACCACACTTAATTTATATTCAATTGCAGTTTCCTAAGTCCTGATGCATGCATGTTGGGGCGTGGTCAACTACTTGTGTTAAGAGTTGGCATTGGCCTTTTCTAATATTAATGCATACACGGCTGCTTGAAATTCAATGTACGTCTCACTTCCATGGCAAGAAAACAACCATTGATATGTATATAAAACACAACATCCACCATGATCTTTGCATAAATCAGTGATCATAGTATAATTCATTTCTTCATTTACTACAATACCTTGATCATATCAAAAATGGCTCCAACATAATCTAGTTGCCTTTGGATGTTTGTAATGACTTCATTTATGTTCATGTTTGGAAGTTCTCATGCAGATGCTTCGGTAACTTCCATCGCCATACTTATAAGAGTCAACCAATAGGGGAAGGGAGACTATAAGAAAATACAAGACGCCATTGCTGCTTGGCATCCAATAACAAATACCTTATTTTCATATGGGTTAAGTTAGACATATATGAAAAGAAGATTGTTGCCTTTTCCAATAAGCCCTTCATTACTATAAGTGGCTTAAAGGAAAATAACACCATAATTACTTGGAATGATGGTAGGGAGATATTTGAATCTCCTACCTTCACAATGCTAGCTTAAGTTTTTGTTGGTTGATATCTCACAATTCAGGTATATATAACAATAACATGGATGATATGATAATTTATATGGAATAGATTGAAATTTTCTATAATTCAAGAAACTATCAAACTTAAAATATTTATATTTGACTGTTTTGGGTTTATTTTTTATAAATAGAATACATTGTAGTCCGGAGCTAAAACAGTTAATTTAAAGGTATTTGGAGATAGGGCAACTTTCTTCAGATGCAGAATTTTAGCTTATTAGGATACGTTACTAGATGATAATGGAAGACATTATTACAAAAATTGTTACATTGAAGGAGCAATTTACTTTCATTTGTGGGAATGTCGCTTCCCTTTTTGAGATAATAAAATTTAGGGATATAAGTAAATGATTTTGTTACTCGCCAATATTCATGTAACAGTTCTGTAACATCCCAAAATTGGGCCTAGTAGGATTGGGCCGATTGGGAATTGGGCTTTAGGAAAATTTGAGTATTATTTTTGTGTTGGCTCGGGTAGGAATTTTGCGTGTTAGAATAGTCTTGTGAAGGCTTGTTTTATTTAGGAAGTTAGAATAATTTTTAGTTTGGGATATTTAATGAAGTGGATTATATGAGCTTAGCACTTAAGTTAATTTAAGTATCAATAAGTGGCACAAGATGAGTGCATGGCAAGTTGGTAATGGCGCATGGATATTAGCTTGAGGGGAGTGGTTCGAATCCCTTAGTTAGCATTTAGAGAACTTTTATTTTTGTACTTCTATGGTAAGTGTTGACCATGTTATTTTTGGTTAGTAGAATAAAGGATTAAGGAAAGTATTAACATATGGTATGGAATCAAGAACTTATGGAAAGGTATGGAGACATGGGGCATATATCAAGGAAAAGTTTTGGAAACAAATACATGGTCATGTGACCAATGAGTTTGGACGGCATTAAGGGGAAGGAATTTCCTAATTTTGAATTTTGGGTTATTAAGGAAAAGAATATTATTTGACTTTAAATGATTTTATTTGAAAAGTTGGCAAGAGAGAGAAAGAGATGATAAAATTTTAATGTGTGGATTTTGAGGATATTATTAAGGATTCTAATTGAATTATTATTATTAGAAATATTTTATAATATTTTGATAGAGGAAAAATTAGGGACATGATTTATTCAAATTAAATTTGAATATATCATATGAGTGGCTTAAAGTGAATTGGGGGAGTTGCCAAAATTGTAAACCCCTTGATGATAGGAGTGGACGGTCAACCTATGTTTTTTTGATAAGTTGGACTATTTCTTTTGGTAAGTTGGAATTATGATTAAGATAAGAATCTTGAACTTATGGCATGATGAGGGGACTAAGGCATGGAAAGTGGATGATGTCTTGGAAAGTTTTCCTAGGCTTTAGTGGTTGAATGTGGACGGCAAGGGTGTCTAGGTGGGTGGCCGAATGTGTTAGGTGGTTTAGGGGAGGATATTTGGCCAACTTTGGCATTTGGGCACCATTTGGCATATTTTCTTTTCCTCTCCAAGCAAATTCCTCTTTGGCAAATTGCACTTAGGCATTTTTTGTGCAAAATTGTTTTGGGATTTTAGCCTCATTTTGGTTGAATCAAATACCATTTCTCTTTCTCACATTTTTCCTTTTGACATCAAAACTACCTTTTTAATTATGTGCATTTTCTTTTGGGCAAACAAAGTATTGGCCGAATCTCATTCTCCCATCTCTCTCTTTTCTTCCTTTGGTTTGTGCTCAAACACAAATCCCTTTTCTTTCATTTGGCCGAACTTCTTTCTTCTCCAAATCCTCTTTTCTTTTCTTTCTTCCATTGTTGATTAAACCGAATCCCCATCCACTCATTTATTATTTTCTTTTCTACTTACATATTTCCTCACTTTTATTCACATATTTTCTCCTTTCATTACTATATAGCCGAAACTTCCCATTTTCTTTTACTTCTTGTTTTGGCCGAATATTGAACAAGGGTGGAGGCTTTCTTTTAAAATCGATTTTTGGAAGGGGCAAATTAAGACTTCGGGATTTGTTTGGAAATCAAATCCATTCAAGGATAAGAGATCTAGCATCGTAGATCGGCTTTTCGGGATCTAGGAATTACGATAGTAACCGGTGTGTAAGACCTCTATACACACTTTATTAATTTACATGCTATTATTATTTGCCTTAGATCTTTTGGTTGTGATTAGCTTGTGGCATAATCATGGATTTCGGGTAAGTCCCCTAACTTGTAATTTTTATATGTTTGCATGCCATCACATGATGTTTAATACTATGACATGATATATGAAATTTGATGTGTAAGCATGTGATGGTGGGATTGATGAGAGGAGGGGGATGAATTATGGACTGTCGTCAGTGGTTTTGACCACAAGATGGGTTGGCCCCATCAGATTATTTGTGACCTATGGTCATCAGTGGTTTTGACCACAGCAATTGATTATTTGCGACTAAGTCCCAGTGGTTTGGTACCACCAGTGGTTTTGACCACATTTGTTATATTGTGACCTTTGGTCATCAGTGGTTTTGACCACACGATGGGTTGGCCCCATCATCTGATTTGTGACTCTAAGTCATCAGTGGTTTTGACCACCAGTGGTTTTGACCACACGGGGTAGAAAAGGAGTATGGATGGTTAGGTTGGGTTGCATGTGCATGTTTATTAATGACTTGTGTATGAGTTACTTTACCGGGTGGGGGATTACACACTGAGTCTTGGTGACTCACCCATTTTCCCTTAACATTTTGCAGATAAGTAGATCGCGGAGATGGAGCCGGATGGACTCGAGGTGGCCATGCAGTGAAAATTTTAATTAGACGAATTTGGATTTTATTTTATTTTATTAAATTTGGTTTTATATTTATTTAAGTTGTAATAAGGCCTACTAGAATTATATTTTGGTTATATTATCTGTTTTGGATAAATTGTTTAACAACTTAATGACTTGAAAAATGGTTACACATGTTTTATAAAAATTAATACGTAAAATGTTTTATTGTGCCATCGGGTACACCTGAATCGGTAACAATCTGGCTTAATAATTTTTTTTAAAATAAAACTAAGTATGGATTTTATACACCTCAAATGTTTTAAACAAAATAACTAACTTTTAACAAAAAGATAATTCGACTTAAAAGAATTTTCAAAGATGTTTTCTCTGTCGCACACCAAATTCGGTCGTAGTGTTTGGGCCAGGTTTGGGGTGTTACAAATTGGTATCAGAGCCCAGTTCAAAGCTCGGCTGTGGGGGCCCAAGGCCCAAAATATTTTAGTAGGCCTTTGAGAAATATTTTTGGTTCTGAATAGCATGGCACCGAGTCTCCGGCATCTATCCGCCCAGGTAAGTACTCCTAACTTCTGTATGATTTATTTTCTGTAGAAGGGTATGGTATGGAACGTAGATAGTATGATTAAGTGGTTGAACACTAGGATTAGTTTACCTCAAACAGAGTACATAAGACTTTAAGTGCCTAATTAAACAAACCTACGACCTAGTCGCCGAGTTAGGGTGTGGTAACCTTGGTGCGCATGTCTAGGATTGGATCCGGAAGAGCTTGGTACTTAAGCAGTCCTTGTGACTCACCTCCTCTTCACGGGATTCCTACCTGGTGCGTAGCTTCGGTTCACTCTAACCAAGAGGACTCGGTCATAGGCTAAACATATTGAATAAAACCCGAAAGGGATTTGCCACATTTTTAAGAAAACTCTAGTTTTAAAATCACTAAAATACCCCTTTTACATAGTAGGACAAATTTATTTTTGGAAAATTTCCAAAATATTTTACTTACCAAAATTACCGAAATGCCCTTAGTGGCAAAATTACGAAAATACCCCTGGTTTCTAAAATTACCATATTACCCCGATTTGATTAAATTTTTATTTTCTTTATGTACGTGAAAATTTTGTATTTCAAATAATACCCTGACTTCTGAAATTTACAAAATTACCCCGATTGACAAAATTACCAAAATACCCCCGATTTCCAAAATTCTGTCATATCTTCAGATTGGAAATTTTTCGAAAATACTCCTCAATTTTAGAAATTTCAAAATGACTTGATTCATAAAAGTTTTCAAATTTCTTCGGTTATTTAAGAAAATGCCCTGTAGGAAAATGACGAAAATACCCCTGGGTTAGAAACGGACAGAAATGTCTGAAGAGTGATAGGTATGAAAGGTATTAGGGAATGGATGTACTTTTTTGTGTAAACTAGGATAGAAGACTTAAAACCTTGTTTGATCGAAAGAACCTCTATTAAATTCTTCATAAAATTTCTTCGCGGATAACCAAGTGAAACATGTACTAATCCATAAAAATCTCCTAATCTGATTAAAGCGCGATAGTTAGAATGAGCTCTCGAGTTCGTGGTCGTCATGGTCATGGTAAAGGCCGATTATGCTAGGGCTAGATCTTCGGTACCGAGGCATATTTTCGAAATGGAGGCATTAGCATCGCTAGTGCTTGAGACGGGGTCTCATGATCGAAATCGGATTGATGAGCTGACTCAGTTAGTTAAAGAAGTTTTGGAGAAGAATAGAGATCACGGTTCTCTAGGGTCACAATTTCATTCTGTAAAATCACGGTATGATTGAACTTCTTGGCTTGCGATTACTGTGGAAGGTGTCATCCGGGAGAATATTGGAGGAGGGTTGGAGCATGTTTGAGATGCGGGTCTAAGGAGCATAAGGCTGGGGATTGTTTCCTCACCCTCAAGTCAGGTATGTTTTGGTTAGAAGTGATGGCTGAATGTAGGAAAATTGTTGGTATAAGTGTAAGTGTTAAATAACAGGTTTGCTAGTGTGAATTAGATGTTTGGTTATGGGAAAAAGGATTCAAGATTTTGTTAAAAAGTACATTGTGGTTTTATTAAGATCAGAGTGCGCAGCAAGAGCGTACGGTGGCGAGATAGGAGGTACGACTGTTAGCTAGTTGGAAATTTTGAGGACGAAATTTCTTTAAGGAGGGTAGATCTATAACATCCCAAAATTGGGCCTAGTAAGATTGGGCCGATTGGGAATTGGGCTTTAGGAAAATTTGAGTATTATTTTTGTGTTGGCTCGGGTAGGAATTTTGCGTGTTAAAATAGTCTTGTGAAGGCTTGTTTTATTTAGGAAGTTAGAATAATTTTTAGTTTGGGATATTTAATGAAGTGGATTATATGAGCTTAGCACTTAAGTTAATTTAAGTATCAATAAGTGACACAAGATGAGTGCATGGCAAGTTGGTAATGGCGCATGGATATTAGCTTGAGGGGAGTGGTTCGAATCCCTTAGTTAGCATTTAGAGAACTTTTATTTTTGTACTTCTATGGTAAGTGTTGACCATGTTATTTTTGGTTAGTAGAATAAAGGATTAAGGAAAGTATTAACATATGGTATGGAATCAAGAACTTATGGAAAGGTATGGAGACATGGGGCATATATCAAGGAAAAGTTTTGGAAACAAATACATGGTCATGTGACCAATGAGTTTGGACGGCATTAAGGGGAAGGAATTTCCTAATTTTGAATTTTGGGTTATTAAGGAAAAGAATATTATTTGACTTTAAATGATTTTATTTGAAAAGTTGGCAAGAGAGAGAAAGAGATGATAAAATTTTAATGTGTGGATTTTGAGGATATTATTAAGGATTCTAATTGAATTATTATTATTAGAAATATTTTATAATATTTTGATAGAGGAAAAATTAGGGACATGATTTATTCAAATTAAATTTGAATATATCATATGAGTGGCTTAAAGTGAATTGGGGGAGTTGCCAAAATTGTAAACCCCTTGATGATAGGAGTGGACGGTCAACCTATGTTTTTTTGATAAGTTGGACTATTTCTTTTGGTAAGTTGGAATTATGATTAAGATAAGAATCTTGAACTTATGGCATGATGAGGGGACTAAGGCATGGAAAGTGAATGATGTCTTGGAAAGTTTTCCTAGGCTTTAGTGGTTGAATGTGGATGGCAAGGGTGTCTAGGTGGGTGGCCGAATGTGTTAGGTGGTTTAGGGGAGGATATTTGGCCAACTTTGGCATTTGGGCACCATTTGGCATATTTTCTTTTCCTCTCCAAGCAAATTCCTCTTTTGCCGATTACACTTAGGCATTTTTTGTGCAAAATTGTTTTGGGATTTTAGCCTCATTTTGGTTGAATCAAACACCATTTCTCTTTCTCACATTTTTCCTTTTGACATCAAAACTACCTTTTTAATTATGTGCATTTTCTTTTGGGCAAACAAAGTATTGGCCGAATCTCATTCTCCCATCTCTCTCTTTTCTTCCTTTGATTTGTGCTCAAACACAAATCCCTTTTCTTTCATTTGGCCGAACTTCTTTCTTCTCCAAATCCTCTTTTCTTTTCTTTCTTCCATTGTTGATTAAACCGAATCCCCATCCACTCATTTATTATTTTCTTTTCTACTTACATATTTCCTCACTTTTATTCACATATTTTCTCCTTTCATTACTATATAGCCGAAACTTCCCATTTTCTTTTACTTCTTGTTTTGGCTGAATATTGAACAAGGGTGGAGACTTTCTTTTAAAATCGATTTTTGGAAAGGGCAAATTAAGACTTCGGGATTTGTTTGGAAATCAAATCCGTTCAAGGATAAGAGATCTAGCATCGTAGATCGGCTTTTCGGGATCTAGGAATTACGATAGTAACCGGTGTGTAAGACCTCTATACACACTTTATTAATTTACATGCTATTATTATTTGCCTTAGATCTTTTGGTTGTGATAGGCTTGTGGCATAATCATGGATTTCGGGTAAGTCCCCTAACTTGTAATTTTTATATGTTTGCATGCCATCACATGATGTTTAATACTATGACATGATATATGAAATTTGATGTGTAAGCATGTGATGGTGGGATTGATGAGAGGAGGGGGATGAATTATGGACTGTCGTCAGTGGTTTTGACCACAAGATGGGTTGGCCCCATCAGATTATTTGTGACCTATGGTCATCAGTGGTTTTGACCACAACAATTGATTATTTGCGACTAAGTCCCAGTGGTTTGGTACCACCAGTGGTTTTGACCACATTTGTTATATTGTGACCTTTGGTCATCAGTGGTTTTGACCACACGATGGGTTGGCCCCATCATCTGATTTGTGACTCTAAGTCATCAGTGGTTTTGACCACCAGTGGTTTTGACCACACGGGGTAGAAAAGGAGTATGGATGGTTAGGTTGGGTTGCATGTGCATGTTTATTAATGACTTGTGTATGAGTTACTTTACCGGGTGGGGGATTACACACTGAGTCTTGGTGACTCACCCCTTTTCCCTTAACATTTTGCAGATGAGTAGATCGCGAAGATGGAGTCGGATGGACTCGAGGTGGCCATGCAGTGAAAATTTTAATTAGACGAATTTGGATTTTATTTTATTTTATTAAATTTGGTTTTATATTTATTTAAGTTGTAATAAGGCCTACTAGAATTATATTTTGGTTATTTTATCTGTTTTGGATAAATTGTTTAACAACTTAATGACTTGAAAAATGGTTACACATGTTTTATAAAAATTAATACGTAAAATGTTTTATTGTGCCATCGGGTACACCTGAATCGGTAACAATCTAGCTTAATAAATTTTTTTTAAAATAAACCTAAGTATGGATTTTATACACCTCAAATGTTTTAAACAAAATAACTAACTTTTAACAAAAAGATAATTCGACTTAAAAGAATTTTCAAAGATGTTTTCTCTGTCGCACACCAAATTCGGTCGTAGTGTTTGGGCCGGGTTTGGGGTGTTACAAGTTCGTTTTTCAGTGGTGTCGAAAACAGTTATTTCGAGACCACAAATCTAATGAGTGAGTCTATAAATATTATTATTTAATATTTACAAGTCAAATATAGTATTATATCAAATTTTGATTTGATAATTTTTGTTAATTGGACAAATATTTAAGTGCAAGTGGTTTTGGAAAATGAGGTATTGGGACCTCGTTTTAGTAAATCGAGCTTGTAAATATTTTTATTAAATATTTACGGAGTTACTATATAGGTGTATTTAATTTTGGCCTAAATTTTGATGTTTGATACGTTAATTAAGGAAAAGGACTAAATTGTAAAAGATGCAAAAGTTACTCACTATTGATTTTTATTAATTAAATGGCTTAAATGGTTAAAGTGGAAGGATTAACATGGTAATTAGACCATAATAATTGTAATGGACGGTTGTGAATAAGATATAAACCAATTTTATGTTATTTTTTTATGTTAAAACGTTAAAATAATAAAAGTAATAAAAGTAAAAAGATAACCAATTGTTTTCATCTTCTCCATTTGATTTCTCCCCACCAAACTCCATTGTTTCACCAATTTTTCACCAATTTTTCATGAATTTTATGTTTTTGATATCGTTGTAGCTTAATCTAGCTAACCCGGAGACCAATTCGTAAAACTATTAAATGTTTAGATTTTTACCACGGATGAATTTTTAATGATCTTGAAGTTTAATGATAGATTATTAAAGTTTGATAGTTAAATAGGACTATTTTGCAAAGTATTTTTTTGTTAATTTTAAATTTTAGGGACTAAGTTTTAAAATTGTAAAATATCATGTAATTCTTGTGATAAAGTGGTAAAAGTGGGAAATTTAGGGACCATATAAAATTTGGCACAAGGGTTTTTGGGTTAATTTGTGATAATTGTGAAAATTTCGATTGTAGGGATTAAATTGAATAAAAGGTGATAGGGTAAATATGTAAAATGTCATTAAAGGATTAATTGCATGAATTTAAGTGTTTTAAGATGTTTAAATTGGTTAATTGAATTAAATTATTATATTTAGATCAAGAAATGGACCAATCTGTTGATAAACGGGGGAAAGGAAAAGTCATCGAGTAATCGTCGCCACATGTCGTCAGCTATCGTATTTTGGTAAGTTCATATTACACTTATTATGTTGATAATGTTTTAACTTATTTCATATTTGATAGTATGAAGTTTGAATGATGTTATGTTCTATTGGATGATTAATAAATTGAAGAATAAAGTTGAGTATGAATGTTTTGGAGAAACAAAATAAGCCCGTGTGAACTTAGTGAATAGCTAGGATACGAATGACATGTCATTAGGGCATAACAGGCTTTGTGTCAGTGTATATTTAGCAGGCATTAATTGTCGGTGTTTTATTTAGCAAGTACTATGTACTGGTGATGGATATCGTACCAATGGCTTGAGGTTCTGCATGTGTTGCGGATTCTCTGAAGCTTGTGCGAGTAATATCATATATCAATTAATGTCCTTATGTTAGCTTGTATGAGCATTACCCTCTCTTGTATCCGAAGTTGATTTACTATATTATTTGACATGTTATGTTTTGATGATATGAATCATCCAAGTTTAATTATTTTGGGTAGTTGGAATGATGAGATACGATAAGGAAATTGTTAGTTTCATGGTTATGAACAATTTATATTTAAATTGGCAAGTATGATATGTTTGATTTTACAAACTTACTAAGCTTTATAAAAGCTTACTTTATTTAGTTTTATTTCTTTGTAGATCATTAGACTTTTATTGTCAATTGAAACGTCGTTGGAGATCACACTATCCGGCAACTCATTCCGTAGTTATTCGCTTATTTTGGCCCGATTATAAGTGGCATGTAAATAGGGGTTTGGATATGTAAATTATAAGCATTATGGACAAATGTTGTGCTTTTTATAGATTATGGTGTTTGTGTTTATGTAAATCCTATTTGGTAAATTGGTTGGTTATGGTTTGTGATGGTGAATGCATGAATTGAAATCTAGAAGCATTTAAATGGTTGTTTTGGTATGTTTAGGTTAATATGCAACTTGGAATGCTTTGACCTTGATGAATGGTCAAATTGGTTGTGTTAGGATATACATTTAGAATAAGATATATCAGCATTTAATGGTTTGGTTTATGGATGAACTTTGGTAATTGCTATCTAAAGTTTGAAGGATATTTGAATGAAGCTAATTTGTGGTACATGCTTTGATCAAATGGTTGTTGTATATATGTGTAACAGCCCGATTTTGGGGCTAGTCGGAATAGTGGTTTCAGGACCACTAATCCGAGGTTGAAAAAAATTATTTTGATATTATTTTATGTGTTATAGTATGATTATAAGGATGTATGAAAATTTTGGTGCTTTAATTTTAGCAATTGTATGCTTAATTGTGAAAAATGACTAAATCGCATAAAGTACGAAAGTTCTATTATACAAGGTAGAGGTGTCTAATAGCTATAGAATATTAAATTGGAGGTCCTTAAATTGCAATTAGGCCACTAAGAATGTGTTGGTCGGCTATAGAGATAAGGAGACAAGAGCATTAAATTTTGGTCAAATTTTGGTGAAATTAGGTGATAAAAAATGAATAAAATAAGATAAATAAAAGAGATATCATCTTTCACTATTCATGCTTCTTCCCCACCGAAAATTGAAGAGAAATTAGAGGTTTTTGGAGTTCAAACTTCCAGTCAAGCCATTCTCTTGCAAGTAAGTGATTTTAGAGGTCTTTCTTGATAATTTTTGTACTTTTGGAACCCCCAAAGCTTAAGCTAGCTAATGAGGGGACTATTTTGCAAAATGGTTGAAAGTTTAGGGACTTTCCATGAGAGTGTTTATGTTGTTTGCTGAGTTTTTATGGAAGAAAAAATGTTAGTGAGTTAATGAACAACTTTTGTGAAAGGTGTTATCATGAAAACACCTAAATAGGACTTATTTGTAAAGGTTGTAAATGAGTAATAAATGCATGAAATAATTGGTTTTGTGAGTGGTTGTAAAGAAATAAATGTTCAGCTAGGCTTATTTAATGAGAAAATATGATAAAAATGATTTACGAGCCTAGGGGCAAAATTGTAATTTTGCCAAAGTATAAGGGAAAAATGGTCATTTTTGCCCAAGTAGAAATTTTGATGTATCATAAGTTATAAAGTGATTGAATGAGCAAATTTTATTATTATAGATCAAGAAGAATGCGGAAACAACCTTGACAGAGGAAAAGGCAAGGTTATGGACTAAGTCGTCGACTAATACATTTTGCACCGAGGCAAGTTTGTGTGTAAACGATACATCTTTAATACACATGTTGTTACTTATTGGTGCATTGTATGAATGGGATCAATTATGATTGAAATTGATGGATAGTGAGTAATTCTCGTATGAACCTTGGAATAGATATGTAAGTACGGAAAAAATATCCATAATAATTATTTCGTGGGCTATGTGCGTGAAACACCCCAAACCCGGCCCACAAGCCCCGACCGGATCTGGCATGCTCGTAGCGTAAAACTCATTTTGTTATAAAAAAAAATAGGTTGATTTCGAAGAAAAATAGATTTGAAGTGTGTTCTTGTTAAAAACCGTTTTGTGATTTAAATTTGTATTTTATTAAAACATTATCTTTATGATCTTAGAAAATTTTATAAGTCAAAAGAAAACCAAATTTAGAACTTATTATTATTTTGAAACCCGTAGGTGTTTAGATGTCAAAACAGTTTAAGTTGTTTATAAAAAAAATATTTAAGCATCTAATTGAAGTTGATCGAAGTAAAGTAAAAACTTAAAACGTATAAATAAAACAACTGATAGTGGCCTTATTACAATAAACATAACCCAAAATAAATCCCGAAATAAATAGAGAAAAACGAAATAAGTTTAATTTAAAGAAAATCCGAAATACTGAGTTGAGCATAGCCACCACCTAGTTCTCGCTGACCCGGTCCATCACTCTAAGTATCACCTGGAAAAGATATCCCACGAGGCGTGAGTCAACAGACTCAATGTGTAACAGTACACTAAAAGCCCAATCGATTATAGCTTTAGCGATAACATTTTGGCAAAGCCATTTTAATCACATTTAGTCATAAGCCCATAACATAGCAAATTAGATATCAACAGATTAAATCACATATACATATAAAATGAAATGCAATCCCGAGCCCACCTAGATATCCATCCGCTACACATGTAACACCCCAAACTCGGTCAAAACACCACGACCGAATTTGATATGTTACGGGAAAAACGTATTTGAGAGGTTAGGTTTCTCGTTTAAAAATTTGATGAGATCTTTGTGAAAAGTTTTGAACTTGTAGAAATCTTGGGCATGATTGTTGTGACTTCATGTGTCATTTTGGAAACTCAGGAATCTAAAAGTGAAGCCAGTTTAAATCATTTAGAAGTACAAGTTGTATTGATGTTACTCAAACATTTAAACTTAGTAGAAAATTGAGTTTAAGTGTGAAAAACATTTGAGTTCTCTTTACCCCAAATCATAGTGTGATACCCGATGGTATAGTTTAAAACACATCGCATTATAGTTTTGAAATCGTTGTCTTTCCAAGTTTTAGCAGATTTTAACTCAATTAATTTGATAAGGCATATTAAAGTCTACTTTAAACATAACATAGCAAAACATAATTTTAAAGGCCATTTACAACCCAAAATAAAACCCAAATAGTAATCAAGAAGCTAGAGTACCAAATTTTATAAAGTCTGAGCAAATCTTTATTTAAGCATGGCATGAGCACCTCGAGTCCATCCCGGCTCCATGTCCGCGTCTAAGTGTCACCTGAAATGTCAAAGGAGAGGGTGAGTCGCAAGACTCAGTGCATAAATCCCACTCCCGATAATACAGCATGCTAACACACATCATATCATAGCAACATAATTAATGCAACCCCGATCCTAACCATCCATATCACCTTTCTACCCGTGTGGTACCAAACCACTGGTGGTGCCAAACCACTGGTGACCCAAAGTCACGATATCCATAAGTGTGGTGCCAAACCACTGGTGACCCAAAGTCACGAATAATCCAATGATGGGGCCAACCCATCGTGTGATACCAAATCACTAGCGACAATCCCGTATCTCTCAAGTGGGGCCAACCCACGGTGGTGTCAAACCACAGGGACGAGTCGCAATGAGGTGCCAAACCTCTGGTGTCCCAAAGACACAGTGTGATACCAAATCACTGGTGACCGCAGTCACAAATCCGATGATGGGGCCAACCCATCGCGTGATACCAAATCACTGGCGTCAATCCCGAATAATCAACCGTGGGGCCAACCCATCGTGGTACTAAGCCACTGGGACGAGACGCTGAGGTGCCAAACCTCTGGTGACCCAAAGTCACAATATATCATTTGTGGTACCAAACCACTGGAGGTGCCAAACCTCTGGTGTCCCAAAGACACAGTGTCCCAAAGACACGGATATCATACTCACCCTCCTCTCAATCACCCAACAACATAATATTTTATCATAACTCATGATATCTCATACATCTTACAGATACTGGAGGTGCCAAACCTCTGGTGTCCCAAAGACACAGTGTCCCAAAGACACGGATCATACTCACCCTCCTCTCAATCACCCAACAACATATCATAACTATGCAATGGCATAAATCATACAATCATGCTAACATGCTCAAAATAGCATCTCATAATATTTTTATCATAACTCATGATATCTCATACATCATTACAGATTTCGTAATAGAACGGACTTACCCGTATCCATCAATCATATTACTAAACAGAAGTGTGTTAATTTACACACCTGATAAACGAAAAGCCTCAATCCAACGAACCCGACCTAAAACCCTCGATCCTCTTGCTCCTAAAACAATCGGCCAAAACATAGGTTAGCCTTCTACCTTTCGGCTAAGACCAAATAACCCAAAGGGTTTAACTTTGATCCCTTACCTTGCTACGTTTGGTTTCCTACCAAACCCGAACCAACAATGGTTCCACTTCCAACAATCGGCTACACCTTAAAAAGAGAACGGTTAATCCTTTGAACCCTTAGGCTTAATCGAAACCAAAAGATTGAACTAAAATTAATAGTACTAAACACTTACCACTACTTACCAATCGGTTTACAAAGAAGGAAGACTCCTCTTGATTACTTCCATATCCAAAGACCCTATACGAGATGATTAAACAGATGATTAACTCCTTTCACCACAACCAACATAGGCTTTAATCCAACTGAAATCAACATAGTACTAGAGAAGAGAAATGGCCATTCGTCCAAGGACTTACCCAACACCAACTATGTTCGCCAAGCACCACTACGAGAGGAAAGATCGGCCAACTCTTAACACCAGATGGAAAAGGATTCGGCTTTATCCTAAAGAGAAAACACAAGAGAATGATGTAAAGAAGGGTTGATATCCGGCCACCCAATGAAAGGAGATTCGGCTCAAGAGTTTTTGAAATAGAAGAAAGAGAAAATAAAAATAAAAATGGATAGAGGGAGAGTATTTACGGTTTTGAAAGAAAAGAGATGAGAAATGTGTTTTGGGAACTAGAGTTTCGGCTATCAAAGGTTCAATAAGAGAGAAGAATAAAGATGGAGTACGAGGGGAAGAGAAGCTAGTTTCGGTTTACACAAGTAAAGAGAAAAACAAAGAGAGCAAAGAACATTCGGCTACCAATGTTCAACAAAAGAAGGAAATGTGGAAGAGAGAATACCACTTTCGGTTTTACCCAATGACAAAGGAAGAAGAAATGGAGGAGAATATTCGGTCACAAGCACAAAATTAAGAAGAGGCAAAGCAAATTTTGTTGAAGCTTTCGGTTTGAGAAAAGAAATGTGAAGGAGCTCTCTTGACATTCGACTACACAAGACCAAAAAGAGAAGTTTGGCTTGACACACAAAGACCGAAATGCACCCAAAATTCAAAATGAATTTCGGCACACTCTTTCCCCCACACCAAGCCGTCCACTCCCCCTCCAAACTCCCTAAAATTCGGCCATAATCCCCACAAGTGCTCACAACCACCCAATTCAACTAGTTGAACTAGTCTTCCTCCTAATCCACTCTCCACCCACCATTCAATTGAGTAGACCAAGTCCAAGGCAGAGTTTGAACTGCCTACAACTCTCCTCCTCCATGCCGTCAAAATGGAACAAAATAGGAGCACTCTGCAGCTTGAACTGAAGACCTCTCCCTTCTGCAAGTGACGCCAATCCAAGCTCCAAGTGGCGCCTTGCTCTGCCACTTTACCAGCTCATCTTTTTGTGCTCAAATACACCAAATAAAATATAAAAACCCCAGCTCCTTCAGCTCCTCCCACATAAGGCTTAAACTAAAATTTTCCTACCTACTCAGGCTTCCTAGCCTACAACTAAGCCCCTAAAACATCAAAACAACCACATAGAAAGCCGATAATATGCAAACAAAGTCACAATAAAAAAATAACCCCTAACCCGGGATATTACAGTTCTACCCCCCTTAAAATAATTTCGACCTCGAAATTACCTGATCAAAAGAGTTGCGGGTATTGCTGTCTCATCACATCCTCGGGTTCCCACGTAGCTTCTTCCACGCCATGATTCCGCCGAAGAACCTTAACCAAAGGCACCGACTTCCTACGCAGAACCTTCACATCCCGCTCTAGAATCTGCACAGGTTCTTCCTCCATGGTCAAATCTGGATTTACCTCGATCTCTTCCACTGCTACCACATGTGACAGATCTGAACGATAACGCCGAAGCATCGAAACGTGAAAAACGTCGTGAATCTGACTTAGCTCTACTGGCAACTCAAGCTGATACGCTACTGGTCCCACTCATCTCAGTACCTTATACGGCCCAATAAACCTCGGACTTAGTTTGCCTTTCCTTCCGAACCTCAACACCTTCTTCCATGGCGAGACCTTCAGAAAAACCCGATCCCTCACAGCAAACTCTATATCCCTTCGCTTAAGATCGGCATAAGACTTCTGCCGGTCCGAAGCTTCCTTCAATCGAGCCTGAATCAACTTAACCTTGTCTTCCGTCTCAGCAACTAACTCTGGTCCCAACAACTGACGTTCACCTAACTCTGTCCGACTGCCCGTCAGACTGCGGGTGAAAAGCCGTGCTGAAATCCAAACGCGTACCCAAAGCCTGATGCAACGCTTTCCAGAACCTTGACGTAAACCTGGGATCCCTATCCGAGATAATCGAAACTGGCACACCGTGTAACCTCACTATCTCTGAAACATACAGCTTCGCTAACTTTTGGAGTGAGTAGTCAACCCTCACCGGAATGAAATGAGCTAATTTAGTCAGTCGGTCTACAACTACCCAAACTGAATCCTTCTTGCTTGGCGTAAGCGGTAACCCACTGACGAAATCCATGGTTATCCTTTCCCACTTCCACTGAGGAATCTTCACTGGCTGAAGCAACCCTGACGGCAACTGATGTTCAGCCTTGACCTGCTGACATGTCAGACACTTCCCTACAAACTCTGTCACCTCTCTTTTCAAACCAGGCCACCAAAACTGCTCTCTAAGATCCCTATACATCTTGCTACCTCCAGGATGCATAGCATAAGGACTGCTATGAGCATCCTGAAGAATCTTCTGCCTCAGCTCAACATCCTTGGGCATACAAGCTTTACCTTGAAAACATAGCACTCCATCACTAGACAAGCTGTAACCTTCCAGACCACCATTCTGCACTTGCAACCTCTGCGCACTCAGAACCTCATCCTCTAACTGTTTCTCTCTGATCTACTCAACCCAAGTAGGCTTAACCTGCAACTCTGCCAGAATACTTCCGTCGTCATACAAACTCAAATGGGCAAACATTGCTCTTAAGTCTGAAACAACCTTACGACTCAACGCGTCTGCCACCACGTTAGCCTTGCCCGGGTGATACTCAATCGAACAGTCGTAATCTTTAAGCAACTCCACCCATCTGCGCTGCCTCAAATTCAAATCCTTCTGAGTCAAAAGGTACTTCAGACTCTTATGATCTGTGTAGACTATCGATCTCTCTCCATACAAGTAGTGCCTCCAAATCTTTAAGGCAAAGACTACAGCCGCTAGCTCCAAATCGTGCGTCGGATAATTGACCTCATGTGGCCTCAACTGCTGAGATGCGTAAGCCACAACCTTACCTTCCTGCATCAGCACACAACCCAATCCCGTATGTGATGCATCGCAATACACGGTGAATTCCTTACCAGCCTCAGGTTGAATTAGAACCGGAGCTTCTGTCAGAATCTTCTTAAGCTTATCGAAACTCTCCTGCTGTTTCTCAGCCCAAACAAATGCAACCCCTTTCCTTAACAGCTTGGTCATCGGCGCTGCAATCAACGAGAAACCTTCTACAAACCTTTGGTAGTATCCTGCCAAACCCAGAAAACTCCTAATCTCAGCCACTGACTTCGGCGGCTTCCAGTCCAAAACTGCCTCAATCTTCCGAGGATCTACTCGAATCCCCTCAGCTGACACTAAATGACCCAAGAAAGTCACTTCCCTAAGCCAGAACTCGCATTTACTAAACTTAGCATATAGCTGCTTTTCCCTCAAAATCTGCAGTACCACTCGCAAATGCGCATCATGCTCTTCTTCTGACCTTGAGTACACCAAGATGTCGTCTATGAAAACCACAACGAACCGATCCAGATACTGCTGAAACACCCTATTCATCATATCCATGAATGCTGCCGGTGCGTCAGTCAACCCGAACGGCATTACCAGAAATTCGTAGTGCCCATACCGAGTCCGAAACACTGTCTTGTGAATATCAGCCTCCTTTACCTTCAACTGGTGATACCCAGACCTCAAGTCAATCTTCGAGAATACCGCTGCACCCTTCAGCTGATCAAACAAGTCATCTATCCGTGGCAACGGATACTTGTTTTTAATTGTCAGCTTGTTCAACTGGCGGTAGTCTATACACATCCGCATCGTACCATCTTTCTTCTTTACAAAGAGTACCGGTGCACCCCATGGCGAAACACTTGGCCTGATAAAACCTCGGTCCAACAACTCCTGAATCTGAGCCTTAAGCTCCACCAATTCCTTTGGCGCCATCCTATACGGAGCAATAGACACTGGCGCAGTTTCGGGTAACAGATCTATCCCGAACTCTACTTCACGATCTGGCGGCAAACCCGGAAGCTCCTCAGGAAACACATCAGCAAATTCCTTAACAGTACGAACCTTCTCTACAGCAGATTCCTTAGCCTCCAAGGCATACACATGAACCACATACGCTTCACAGCCCTTCCTGACCATCTTCTCAGCTTTCAGAGCAGACACCACATTAGATAAGTAATCCCTCCTATTACCTATCATAGCCACCTCATCACCCTCAGACGTCATAAGAACCATGCGCTTAGCCGCGCAATCCAACCTCGCCTGGTACTTGACCAACCAATCCATCCCAAGAATCAGATCGAACTCCCCAAACGGCAGTTCCATCAGATCAGCAGCGAACACTACCCCTTGGAGTTCTAGGAGTACATCTCTAAACAGTTTATCTACTACTACAGAGTGACCTAAAGGGCTAATTACAGTCATCTGTCTAGAAGATATCTCAGAGTCTAAATCCATGGTCTCTACTATACTACTAGCAACGTAAGAGTGTGTCGAACCCACATCAATCAAAGCAGTAAATGGAGAACCAAAGATCAAAAACGTACCGGTTATGACGTTCGGTGCGTCGCCCTCCTCTCGGCGCCTCGCTGCATACACTAACCCAGGCTGTCTGGCCTCAGAACCACCTGCACCTCTGCCCGGTGCTCCACGGCCCCGACCAGAACCATTACCACCTCTGCCATTACCACGGCCCCTCTGCGGTGGCGGTCCATTATTCCTGAACTGAGTACGGCCCTGACCCTCAGACTGAATCCTAGCCAACTTACGCGGACAGTCCCTCACACGGTGATCCAGAGAACCACACTCAAAACAACCTTTTCCACCGGTCCAGCAGCCTCCCCAATGATATTTCCCACAATGGTTACACGGCGGCGGTCCCTGCCTAGCAGCAACAAACCTACCAGACTGATTCGGCCCACTCTGCCTAGCCCTCTTCTGAGGGTTACTCGACGATCCAGAAGACCCAAAGCTCCTCTTGTGCCTGTTCCTATCCATGCCCTGCCTTACTGACTCCTTAATACCCTCGGCTACCTTAGCCTTCTCAACCAAGACAGCAAACTCGCGCTCCTGCTGTGGAGCAATCAGCAACCTCAGTTCGTCTCTCAAACCATCCTCGAAACGAACACACCTCTCGTGCTCCGTAGCCACAATGCCCCTAGCATACCGACTCAGCTTCAAAAACTCAGCCTCATACTCGGAAACAGACTTACTTCCCTGGACTAGCCTCAGAAATGCTTTTCGCTGCGCGTCAATATAGCTAGCTTCAATGTACTTTTTCTGAAATGCAGCCCTGAAATAATCCCATGTCAGATCCTCTGCTGCCACACTGTCCCGAACCGTGAGCCACCACTGGTATGACTCATCCCGAAGAAGCGATACTATGCCCTTCAGCTTCTCTTCAGCAGTCAAGTCCAGATCATCCATAATCCGCTCCGTCGCCTCCAGCCAATACTCAGCCGTGCTGGGAGCAACACCAGAAACACCTCGAAAGAATTCGGCCCCGTTTGCTCGGAGTCGCTCAGGCACAGATTTCCTAGCTCCTGCACCACCACCTACTCCAGATACCCTTTCCAACACTCGCAGCATCGCCTGTGACACTGCATCATCCCCAGTCTGATCTTGAAACTCACCACCTCCAGCTGGTGCCGGAACCGGTATCTCATTTTCTGACCCCTGACCAGATCTTACGGGCTCAGAAACTGTCATCCTACCACGACCTCGTCCACGACCACGTCCACCTCTAGCGCTCATGACTAAATTCTCTACGTATCTGATTTAGGAGTTTTATGAATCAGTATTTATTCCACTATCTTTAAAGCAATGTTTTATGAATATTACAGAAGCTTTGTTGTCGCGAGTTCACAGAATCCTATCAGTTTAAATCTCTAAAGTAATACACTACTGCTAATCATCCAATCACATTATATCCAACAAATCACAAGTAATAGTGAGGGGTACTTACCTGGGCGAACTGGTGCCGGAGACTCGGTGTCATGCCTTTCAAACCATATATTTGAAAACAAAACACTTAAAACAAACTTTGGAAAACATTTTGGGCCTCAGGCCCACAGCCGAGCTTTTGAACTTGGCTCTGATACCACAATTGCAACACCCCAAACCCGGCCAAAACACCACGACCGAATTTGATATGTTACGGGAAAAACGTATTTGAGAGGTTAGGTTTTTCGTTTAAAAATTTGATGAGATCTTTGTGAAAAGTTTTGAACTTGTAGAAATCTTGGGCATGATTGTTGTGACTTCATGTGTCATTTTGGAAACTCAGGAATCTAAAAGTGAAGCCAGTTTAAATCATTTAGAAGTACAAGTTGTATTGATGTTACTCAAACATTTAAACTTAGTAGAAAATCGAGTTTAAGTGTGAAAAACATTTGAGTTCTCTTTACCCCAAATCATAGTGTGATACCCGATGGTATAGTTTAAAACACATCGCATTATAGTTTTGAAATCGTTGTCTTTCCAAGTTTTAGCAGATTTTAACTCAATTAATTTGATAAGGCATATTAAAGTCTACTTTAAACATAACATAGCAAAACATAATTTTAAAGGCCATTTACAACCCAAAATAAAACCCAAATAGTAATCAAGAAGCTAGAGTACCAAATTTTATAAAGTCTGAGCAAATCTTTATTTAAGCATGGCATGAGCTCCTCGAGTCCATCCCGGCTCCATGTCCGCGTCTAAGTGTCACCTGAAATGTCAAAGGAGAGGGTGAGTCGCAAGACTCAGTGCATAAATCCCACTCCCGATAATACAGCATGCTAACACACATCATATCATAGCAACATAATTAATGCACCCCGATCCTAACCATCCATATCACCTTTCTACCCCGTGTGGTACCAAACCACTGGTGGTGTCAAACCACTGGTGACCCAAAGTCACGATATCCATAAGTGTGGTGCCAAACCACTGGTGACCCAAAGTCACGAATAATCCAATGATGGGGCCAACCCATCGTGTGATACCAAATCACTAGCGACAATCCCGTATCTCTCAAGTGGGGCCAACCCACGGTGGTGTCAAACCACAGGGACGAGTCGCAATGAGGTGCCAAACCTCTGGTGTCCCAAAGACACAGTGTGATACCAAATCACTGGTGACCGCAGTCACAAATCCGATGATGGGGCCAACCCATCGCGTGAAACCAAATCACTGGCGTCAATCCCGAATAATCAACCATGGGGCCAACCCACCGTGGTACTAAGCCACTGGGACGAGACGCTGAGGTGCCAAACCTCTGGTGACCCAAAGTCACAATATATCATCTGTGGTACCAAACCACTGGAGGTGCCAAACATCTGGTGTCCCAAAGACACAGTGTCCCAAAGACACGGATATCATACTCACCCTCCTCTCAATCACCCAACAACATATCATACTAATGCAAATGGCATAAATCATACAATCATGCTAACATGCTCAAAATAGCATCTCATAATATTTTTATCATAACTCATGATATCTCATACATCATTACAGATTTCGTAATAGAACGGACTTACCCGTATCCGTGCTTATACCCCATCGGGTACCAAATCCATCAATCATATTGTTTCACTTTGATAAGTAATCAGGTTATTAATCATATTACTAAACAGAAGTGTGTTAGTTTACACACCTAATAAACGAAAAGCCTCAATCCAACGAACCCGACCTAAAACCCTCGATCCTCTTGCTCCTAAAACAATCGGCCAAAACATAGGTTAGCCTTCTACACCTTTCGGCTAAGACCAAATAACCCAAAGGGTTTAACTTTGATCCCTTACCTTGCTACGTTTGGTTTCCTACCAAACCCGAACCAAAAATGGTTCCACTTCCAACAATCGGCTACACCTTAAAAAGAGAATGGTTAATCCTTTGAACCCTTAGGCTTAATCGAAACCAAAAGATTGAACTAAAATTAATAGTACTAAACACTTACCACTACTTACCAATCGATTTACAAAGAAGGAAGACTCCTCTTGATTACTTCCAATATCCAAAGACCCTATACGAGATGATTAAACAGATGATTAACTCCTTTCAACCACAACCAACATAGGCTTTAATCCAACCGAAATCAACATAGTACTAGAGAAGAGAGAAATGGCCATTCGTCCAAGGACTTACCCAACACCAACTATGTTCGGCCAAGCACCACTACGAGAGGAAAGATTCGGCCAACTCTTAACACCAGATGGAAAAGGATTCGACTTTATCCTAAAGAGAAACACAAGAGAATAATGTAAAGAAGGGTTGATATCCGGCCACCCAATGAAAGGAGATTCGGCTCAAGAGTTTTTGAAATAGAAGAAAGAGAAAAATAAAAATAAAAATGGATAGAGGGAGAGTATTTACGGTTTTGAAAGAAAAGAGATGAGAAATGTGTTTTGGGAACTAGAGTTTCGGCTATCAAAGGTTCAAGAAGAGAGAAGAATAAAGAATGGAGTACGAGAGGGGAAGAGAGAAGCTAGTTTCGGTTTACACAAGTAAAGAGAAAAACAAAGAGAGCAAAGAACATTCGGCTACCAATGTTCAACAAAAGAAGGAAAATGTGGAAAGAGAGAATACCACTTTCGGTTTTACCCAAATGACAAAGGAAGAAGAAATGGAGGAGAATATTCGGCCACAAGCACAAAATTAAGAAGAGGCAAAGCAAATTTTGTTTGAAGCTTTCGGTTTGAGAAAAGAAAATGTGAAGGAGCTCTCTTGACATTCGACTAACACAAGACCAAAAAGAGAAGTTTGGCTTGACACACAAAGACCGAAAATGCACCCAAAATTCAAAATGAATTTCGGCACACTCTTTCCCCCACACCAAGCCGTCCACTCCCCCTCCAAACTCCCCTAAAATTCGGCCATAATCCCCACAAGTGCTCACAACCACCCAATTCAAACTAGTTGAACTAGTCTTCCTCCTAAATCCACTCTCCACCCACCATTCAATTGAGTAGACCAAGTCCAAGGCAGAGTTTGAACTGCCTACAACTCTCCTCCTCCATGCCGTCAAAATGGAACAAAATAGGAGTACTCTGCAGCTTGAACTCAAGACCTCTCCCTCTTGCAAGTGACGCCAATCCAAGCTCCAAGTGGCACCTTGCTCTGCCACTTTACCAGCTCATCTTTTTGTGCTCAAAAACACCAAATAAAATATAAAAACCCCAGCTCCTTCAGCTCCTCCCACATAAGGCTTAAAACTAAAATTTTCCTACCTACTCAGACTTATTCCTAGCCTACAACTAAGCCCCTAAAACATCAAAACAACCACATAGAAAGCCGATAATATGCAAACAAAGTCACAATAAAAAAATAAACCCTAACCCGGGATATTACAACACACTACCCGTACCTGCCAATCACACCGTGGGGATTACTAAATCGACCCTCCATCCGCTACAACCATCGAAGGCAGTCGCTGCAATCAACTGCACATCGCCCTTATAATCGTGGCATAGCCACCAAATAATTGTGACAAAGTCACCGAAAATCATAATATGTGACCGAGGTCAACGGATACGTAATATGTGATAGAAGTCACCGGATAATGTGGTAAAAACCACCGGAACACTTCCCCTTTATCAATATCACCCATATACCCATGCAATAAACATATTATTTCAATATCATGCAATATACCCCCAAAATCATAACGGAATCATACACATTTCATATCCATGCTTATAGCATTATTAACGAAGTATTAGGGGTTAACGTACCTGAATATCATGTACCACTGAATGGTACTCGAAATCATTATCATACATATTTCTTATTAATACATACTTACATTAATACTATCAATCTATCGAAAATTTAGTGTAGGGCTACACACCTTATAAACACGAAGAACGACAGAATACTCAAGATTTCCGGCTTTTGCTTACAACGCTGACAGCACCTACATAACACTATATGAGAAATCGCTTATCACTAAAAAGATATGGCCTTTGGCCGAATATCATTATCTCCTAACCTTACTCGATTAAATCCCGAAAACTGTCACTTGCATATAGAGTTTGTCGAAATCCTATATGATATATGTTAGATTCAATTCTAACATAATGAACAAAAGTAAGTGGCCTTCGGCCAAAGAGAATAGAAGAGATTAGATTCCAAATTCCGGCTAATCCAAAAGAGGAAGAAAGAAAACGAATGGCAACTAACCTTTACCCCTAGCGTTGAGATCAATTGCACCCTTGATTGAAACCACAGAGATATTCAGCTCTTAAGGATAGGTGAGCAATCGAATATGGAGAAATAGATGAAGAAATCGGCTAAATGGTGATGTGCTTCGGCTTTTGATAAATCGTGAAAAGAAGAGAGAGAAGGTTGAGACTTGATGCGATTTGGCTTGGTGACAATAGGGATATTCGGCTTCAACAAGAGGATGAAGAGAAAGAGTATGAGGCTTTAGGGGTTACGGCAATGGTGAAATAAGGAGAGGGAGATTTTGGCCTTGACAAGGTAAATGAGAAGAGAAGAGAAGAAAAGAAAGGGACTAGCTTCGACTTACAATATGGAAAGAAGAGGAAAACAAATGACCTTAATGGTCTTGGTAGGTTTCATCCAACACACAAAACTTTGCAACCTTTCTTACCACTTTCGGCACTACTCAAGAGAAAGAAAAGAAACCCGAAATGCACCTAAACTCCCTTAAGAAATTTCGACTACAAAAGAAAAGGTGTTTTGGAAATACAAAAATAACCAAATGGGAATACACCTAACCACTCATCCTTACCAAAGTCTACCACAAAAATTCGGCCACCCCCTAGTCCATAATGCCTTCCAAGTTCATGGACAAGTTGGCCATGCCAAACTTTCCAAAACACACTCCATAAAGAGTGCCTTATGTCCCCCTAACTTACCATAATCTTAGGACTTCATTCCTTAAGTTAATATTTGCCTTTTTCCTTTAGTCTACTTTCCATAAAAGAAATAGTCTAACCTTACCTTAATTAGAGTTTGACCGACACATGCCATACAAATGCAAAAATAAAAGTCACCTTATTGCCATCCATGGGATTCGAACCTCTTTCCTCATGCAATTACTCATGCGACAACTCCACTTTACTACTAGCTCATTTATGCTAGCTTTAGACACTTAAATTAACTTAAGTTTTAGGGTCACTTGATCCACTTCACTAAATTCTCAATACTAAAAATTATTCTATACCCGAATAAATTCTATGCCCTATTCAAGGCTATAATAAACACGAAAAAGAAGAAAAGAAAATTTTCATTCATAAGCTAAACACCAAAACATACAATATATCGATACTCGGATTTTTAGGGTGTTACAGTGCGATACCACCGTAATTATTCTTTTTGGTGGGCTGTGTATGATACCACCTTATTATTTATTCACGATGGACTGTGTGCGATACCATCGTTTGTATTATCATTTGGTGGGCTATGTGCGTAACCACCGTAAATACTCTTGTTGGTGGGCTATGTGCGATACCACCCTATTATTCATTAGTGCTGGGCTGTGTGCGAAACCACCATGTACTTAGTATTATTCCGAATGGTTCATCGAGAAATTGTCTAAGTAAATGTTTCATATGGCTTTGTAGTGATGAGTGTAGGATATGTGAGCAATATATATATGTTATACGGTTGGAATGTGGTAAGAGATGAAATGAGTAAGCATGGTTATGAAAATGTGAATTATTCTTGCTTAGTATGAAATGTTATTGATTGTTTAGCACATGCAATGATGCTTATTGTTTACATGTAAACTTACCAAGCTTAAAGCTTACTCCCTTTCTTTTCCTTTGTTTTATAGTGTCAAAGAGCCAGTTCGGGATACGAAGATAAATGGAAGATCACCAACACTATTAGCTCATCTCGGTATATTTAGACTTAGTATTTTGAGTATGGCATGTATAGGGGCTACACTTAGGGAAATGTCTTGTTGTTTTGGCCAAGTGTATTGGCTCTTTTAACGACGAGCACTTTTGTAAATAGCCATAGTTGATGGCTCATTATTACTCATTTATGAAAATATGAGGTTATTCATGAATGTGTATGATGCATGATTGGGTTGCTTGGTAATGGTTGAATGGGATTTATGTTGTATGAGTTAGGGTGATAAAAAGAGCTTGGCAAATAACCTTGTTCTTGTCCACACGGGTAGGTACACGGGCGTGTGTCTAGGACGTGTGTGACCCACGGTCAGTCCCATGGGTGTGTGACCGGGCCGTGTGTCCCCTGCATGTTGGTGTTGCAAGTCAGTGTTGACCACGGGCTAGACACACGGGCGTGTGCCTAGGCCTTGTGCCCCTTATGAGGTTGCTGGCGTCATAAATAGAATACCTAGGTTTTCACACACGGGCGAGGACACGGGCGTGTCTAGGCCGTGTGAAAGACACGGGCCAAAGACACGGGTATGTTTCCGGCCATGTGAAAACCCCTGTAGGTTCAAAAAGAAAATAAATTCCACACAGGCTAGGGACATGGGCGTGTGTGACCACACGGCCTGCCCACACAGGCGTGTCCCGTTTACACCGGCGTGTGGCTCTGTTAAGGCAAAAAATTTTCTAAGTATACAGAAGTTCTCAATTTGATTCCAAGACCCTCCGCTTGTATGTTTAAGGCCTCGTAGGCCCATAATAAGGATGTTATGATTGTAAATGAGAAGTTTTAAGTTGGAATAAAAATTGATAGCCCAAAGTTGCACGCTCAAGCAAGATAAGTCTGGTAATGCCTCGTACTCAATTTCGGCGTTGAATACGGCTAAAGGGTGTTACAATATGTTTAAATAGTGGTGTCAATGAGGGCATATTGGTTTGGCACATAGGTTAATTGTAAATTGGTATATTTTAGCATGTTTAGGCACATTTTGAATAGGTTTTGATTGTTGGTTGTTACATAGCTTGGAGCCCAAGCATTTGAATGTGAGATGGCTTGATTTTGAAGGTAGTTTTGAGCATACACAGCCTGTGACACAGGCTTCCACATGGTCGTGTGTCCCACATCGTCATATGACACATTCATGTGGTTCTTTAATTTTTTGTCCAAGATTGTCCACAAGGTTTAAAGAGTTACACAGCCTAGCGACACTGTCGTGTGACCCTATATTTGAATTGTACATGGTCTGAGAACACGAATGTGTGGAGTAGCCACACTGCCATGCTTAGGGCCACACGAGCTGGTCTCTTTCACACGGCCTGGCCATACGATAGTGTGACCCCTATTTATAGTTTTTACTCAAAATTTCGTAGAAGTATCAATTTAATCCAAAACTGATCTCGGTTTGTTTTAAATGTTCCGTAAGCTTGATTTAGGTCCCAAATTGATTGAAAAGCATGGAAATGGTTTTAAATGAATTGTTTGGTTTTTATTTAATAGAAATTATGGAAAATGTTCAAGGTTTGTTGGTGTAACACCTTATAGCTCGGATCGGCTGACTGGACTGGGTATAGGGTGTTACAATTCCTATATATTGTTGGCCTATTTAGCTAAACCATAAACTTACATAATGATTTTTTTTTTTTTACTTTTTTTAGAGGTATCATTTACATTCACTCTCAAAAGGAGATGCATCTATAATAGCCCAACAGAGAGAGTCTCTTTCGGAGGACACAAGTTTCACTCTCTTGGGTTACAAGATCATTGGCGTAAGGAGTGCTCTACTAGGAAGGCCATGGGATGCATATTTCAAGGTGATTTTTGCCCTATCCTACATGTCTAATGTGATACTGCCTCAAGGGTGGGATGATTGGGGAGACACATCCAAGCAAAGGTACCGAAAAAAATCAAATGAAGATCAACTTGTTATTTTCTTACATGATTACTCTAAGGTTTTGGAACTAAATAAATGGTGTTTTGGTTTCTTGATTCAATAGCAAGGTGTTTTGCAAAGAATATTAATGTTATGGACCTAGAGCCAATGCAAGAAAAAGGGTTGAACGGTAGAAAAAGCTAACAGCCAAACAGGCAGAGATTTTCATGACAAAGAACATGATGGGTGGAAGGAGTTGAATAAAGTCTACGCCTACCCATTTTAAGAAAGCCTCTACTGCCATTTCTAACCATCCAACTACACATGCTTGATCATGAACAACCTCGAATTTAAATGTTAGCTGATATAGTGATGTCGATTACTAATGTTGTTGCCCATATGTTTTTCTACCTTATTGTTTGTTTTTTCTTTTTCTTTTTTCTTTTTTTTTTTTTTTTGTAACTATAACATACTTATTTGTTTATTTATTTATAATTACTTCAACAAAAAATACTGAATTTCCTGATTTGTGGGGATGATTTAAAACATTAATAAAGTAGTACAAGATATTTTTGAAAAATATGCATTACGTCTTATCTGATATGATTTTGAGGTTAATTTGAATGTGTGATGTAGAGTTTAGATTTTAGTTAATTTATCATAAAAAACTGATATGCAAATTAAATTCGTTTACGGCATCAAATTAAAAAGGAAAAAATGGTTAGATTTACTAACTGTGGAACAATATTTGTTATTGTTTACCTATCACTACATGGATTTTTGGCTTAGAAACTGGTATGCTATTGGATGTTGAATTTCAAGTCTTTTACTAAATTATTTTGTGATATTGCCGAAATTTAGTTTAGAAACTGATATGCGAAATTGTACTTGTTTGAAATATAAAATTTTAAATAGTAAAATTCAAAATTATAATAATAAATTAGTTGACATATAATTTTTTTAATAATTTATTTGATTTATATTTTATATTTTGAAATATTTTTAAAAATTATCAATAAAAATTATCTTTAATAGTTGTCCACGAAACTCAAATTTCTTAGGATTATATGATCTTAAATCTTCCATGCTAAACTAAAAATAAAGAATTTTTTTTTGCAATTAATTAACTTTATCCTTCATTCTAAATAAAACTCATATTTTTTTCATCACCTCTCTACCAAAACGAAGAACAAACAATTAATTTAATTGATTGCAATTATCTTTTTCCTTTTAACTTAGTACGGAAGACGATATTATATAATCAAAAGAAATTTAAGTTTCATAGACAATTATTAAATATGAGTTGTTTGAGTTGATTTCGTTAAGGATAATATGAAAAGATAAAATAAAATTTTAAAAATTAAAAGGAGATTAAATTAATTAATTTTAATATTATAGTAACAAATCGGTTGGCATTATCCATGGATAAAAAATTTAAAAAATTTATTCAATTTATTTTAATGTTTTGAAATTTAAAATTCTCGATAATGGGATAAATAAGTACAATTTCGTGTATTATTTTAGTTTCTATCACTTTTTCACTTTAATTCTTAAATTTTTTTTTACCCCAACCAATACTTTAAAAAATTATTTTTTTAGTGACTAAAATGAAAGCGACCTAATACTTGGGTGACTAAAATAAAAGTGTAAACATGATGTAACGTATACAGTTAATCGTCGTTAAAGATTTACCGCTTTGATGACTAAAATGAAAGTGCCCTAAAAATTATATTATCAACTAAGGTATTTTACCCAATATATTCTAGTGATTTAGATTCTCATGCCAAGGCTTTCCTTCATAAAAGTGGCCAAAAAATTGCATAATATCGTCTTTAATGACCTCCCAGAATCTTTTAAAGAGGTCCAGGTGCCCGTGTCCCGTTAACGTGCTACACTTTTGCCTCGATAAACCTATAGCAACATCAACACTCAATTTTCGAAAGTTACAATTGTAATGTTCCAAAATTTTGATTTTTGATTCGGTATGGTGGTTGTGCGCCTTGAGAGTATATTTTAGAACCCAATTTCAATTTTAAGTTTTAAATTTTCTCCTATTAATTTTTTGTTTTAAGTTGGATTTGATCTTTTGGTTTAAATTAAATTTTGTAATAAATTATAATAATGAAGAATCTAATGATTTAATGGTTAAGCGTTAACATACCTCAAGGGTCCTGAGATTGAGTCCTAGCGTGAGCGCATGGATTTTGTTGCTTGCCATGTAGGAAGTTGAGTTTTTGTTAAATTGTAAGTTGGGTGGTTAGATTAATATGGGATGTTTTTTTTTTTTTTTTTTTTTTTTTAAAATTCTTTAAGTTGCCAAATCCCTAAATTTGTTTCAATCTTTTCAACCGTGCAACTCTCCTACACATTTTGGTTCTTTGTTTTTTTTTTTTCCATTTTTTTACCAAGTCTCCCAGATCTCCTATTTGGGTGCAAGTGGTTGTTATTCTATTGCTATTGTTCGTTTCTATTTTTGTTTTGTTTACTAGAGCGTTAGTGATTAATTTCGCTCTATATTTTTATTGAATGTTGATTGGCTTTTTTATTTCTAGGCGAGAGAGTTGGAAATTAGGATCTTTCAGAGGTATAGTTGTTGTGTTTGTTTCTAGTTCTAAAGGGTAAGTATTCGACATTAGTGTGGTGTTCAAAGTTTCAGGTTAAGAATGTGTTTTTGGTTAGATATATCTTGTGATTAATTAGGGCAATTTCATGAATGTTTGTAGGTTTCGTGAATTTAGGAGCGTGGTTAATCGTATTCTTAATCAGGTGTGTAAAAATGACCCAAAATCTCCATAGAATTTTAACTGAAATCGCAAAACAGGGGCTATTTCGAAACTGTCCAGTTTCCACACGGCCATGTGGTGGGTTGTGTGAGGCACACGGTCGTGTGTGTATTTTTTTACAGACTATGTGATTTGGCCATGTGAGATTGAGCAACCTGTGTGGTTGGGCCGTGTGAAAATGTACAAACCGTGTAGGTGGCCTGTGTGGATCACACGGGTTAAGCTGTTGGGTCGTGTGGGTCATACAATCGTGTGGGCCTTTTGGAAAATTTTAGGGCCCAATTAAGGGTCGTTTGGGGGACTTGATATTTGGGTCTGAGAATGTCATAAGGGCCAGAAAACTGTAAGTTTAATACTTAAGTTCATATGGGTAATATTAAAAGCATGATAAATATGATAAGCTAAATCTAACTTATAAGTTATGTTATGCATAAAATGAATTATGTAAGTAAGCATGTCATGTAGCGCATGCTATATGTATGTATGTCGTTCGTTTATGATTATGATATGTATAAGATATGTATCTGATATGTATATATTTGGGGTGGGATATGTTTTGATGGTGGAAGTGTATATGGCAGTATTTATTATAAATATGGCGGCTAGACTGCAGAACTATACGCATGGCAGCCTAGCTGCAATTATATGAGTAGCACATCGCCACATTTTGGTGTGATTGGATGGATAGACTCTAGTAGTCTAATATGGTGTGTTTGGTTAGATGGAAATGGTGTGTAGCAAATGGAGTTAGGATACGATATACATGTTATGATTCGATATGATATGTTCAATACGACCTAGCATGATTTGCTACTATATGATAAGTTATGATCTGAATAAATAATGATACATTATGAATTATATGAAAGATATATGTTTTGCGATACTCTGATACATAATTTATATATATGAAAATATATGTTTTTGAATTATGGGCCAAACTACACACTGGGCTATAAGCTCACGGTTCCGCATGTTTCGTTTCAAGTAATCCTCCGACTTAGCAATGGACGGCGGCACTAGAGCCCGAGTTTCATATTTTGATTTATTTTATTGTTTTGTTTTGTTTGTTAATTTTGGACATTTTAGGATTTTCTTTCTGGCTTGTTTAACTTTCGGACTTTTTATGTTTGGTGTAGAACGTTGGGGCGAAAACGTTATTTTACGTTAAAGCTTAAAGAGTTAACGACACCAACTTAAGATAAGTAAAATGAAATCTAATTTTCAAATATTAAAAATTTTTAAGGATTTTCCACCAAAAATATATTAATAAATAAACCTAGAGGATTTTTATAGAAAACAAAAAGTTTTCGAAATATGATTATGCAGAAGCGAAATTGGCATTAATTCTTCGAACGCAATTAGGTTTTGAATTTGTTTCCTAGAAGTTAAAATACTTGATATGTTTTCAAAGGTTTTATTTGTTTTCAATCCGTCAAAAAGCGTTTGTACTTTTGTTTAAACATTATAATCCTCACAATCCAACCGTAACATTTAGGTCGAGTTTGGGGCGTTATAACAATCCAAGTCAATTAGTCTAAGAGTGACAGCATTACTGTAATGAACCTCAATGACCCCTCTAATGCCATTGGGCACACTCACCAACTTTAGTAGAAGAGATCATATTCCTAACTCTTCTAGCTGATGGAAAAATTTAGTATTTTTATCTCCCTGAAACATTTTTGAAGCCATTCTCTTTCCTCCCTTGCGTACAAACCCCACAGCTTCCACGTGAGAATTAACAATATCATTGCTAATATGATCTGATTGGACTAGTTTTTCTAAGCTATTAATTCCTTGTTCGATTTTAGAGATAGACACGGTGTCTCCCTTTTTTCCATCTTCATTGTCACTCTCATTGATCAGTTGACAGTTGAGACTAGTATTATGACTGAAGCTCTTCGCAGATTGACTTTGGTACCTAATTATCATGTGGTATCATTGCTCTGTCCCTCAAAACGGGTTTATTAACGCCCACACTTAATTCTGATATTGTCTAATCGGCATTACAATATGGTCGTGCCAACTTCTTACTTGCATCATTTATGTAGGCCTTTCTTAGTTACTTTGGCATGCCTGTCTAGGTTCCTAGAATAGAATCAATCATTAAAACCCACTACATTCATCATTTCCATTGCTCAAAACATAATAGGCATCAACAAACTTGTCTTATTTCGCTATAATACAAAGGTTATGCACCCCCCCCCGGTTGTTTCAACTTACAAAATGTAAAATAAAATCTACTAGTTAATTAGTAGCATCGAAGGTTGCAAAGACTATCATATTAACTTGTTGCTTCCATCTCCAGGACTACATGTGGAATGCATCAAAACTAAGCCCATTAGCATCATCTTCTGTGAATTCCTTCCAAATATTCATAAAGCCCAAATCTTGAAATTCTTTGACCTTTCTCACTGCTTTGCCTGCTCAAAACCATACGTTTTCATTAGACAATAAACATGGTTTAATTTCAAATTGAGCAAATTTGTCCATTATTTACCACTCTTTAGTCCCAAAATCTCTAAAGAAATCTGAAATTCCAGTTGAGCAAAGAGAGAAGAGAATATATATATTACCTGTGAATAAAGGAAGGTTCCAAGGATGGCAATGGCAGCTCCAAGAGCATTAATGGGCTGAACAGGTGTGTGGAAGATGATGATGGACGACACTATAACTGAAATCCTCTTCATTGTGTTCCCAATGCTAAATGTCAAGGGAGAAATTTGATCCAGAGACATGTATGAAACTTGATTATATAAGTGATAGAAGATACTCTGAGCTACCACCCACCTGTAAAAAATCCAGAACCACGCAATTGCTTATAAGAAACAAATTAAAGGAGAAAAAAAATATGGGTCATTTGAATAACTTTAAAACGGCCGAAAGAAAGAAAATTGGTAAATTACCAGACAAAATTGGGTCCAATTTGTGAGACTGCTTTTTGCCAGCCAACAGCCCATAGCTGAGGACCCTCAACAGCGATTGCAAAAGGTGTAAGAATCAAAAGGGACAACATAGACAAACATGCATAGTAGTTCATCCCACTCACTGACTTCCCATTCATCCCTTTCTTTGAGAATATGTTTCTAAACACGAATGCCAAGTTTGATATCATAGCCCCCATGAAACCTGAAACACAATCACAATGCAAAGCTCAAATTTGTATCATATAAAAGAGAGAAAAGAGGTTAATTCAATCATGCTTGCTTTCTTCTTACCAGTCATGTTAAAATTGAGCTCAGTCAAAGCTGAAAGTGCACAACCTCCAATAATTGGTACAAGGGACAAGTAAACTGGCATTGGAAATGAGTCCCCTAACAAAAATCTTGAAACCAAAACGCTGAATGCAGGTTCACCACTCTTGATGATATGTGTGAATGAAACAGCGACCTTTGACATGCTCACGGTTGCTGCTACATGCCCGATTGTATGTGCCACCGCAACCTAAAACATGCAAACCCATCAATAAATTTCTTAACATGTTCAAAAAGGTCTCTATTCTTGCGAAGTGGTTAAAACGTAGAAAAACTTAACAGGGAAAAGGGTCTTCCAAAACTCAAAGTCGGTTTTAGGAGCATCAGCAACTCTAGTGGCCCAAGATATGAGCATCAGCAAAGAGCCAGCAGCCAAAGATAGGGTAGAGGTCAGCCAAGGGAAAGGGAAAGCATTGAGAACCTTCTTGTTATATATGTTGAAAACTACATTCAAAGCCCACCAAGTAGCAAAGTAAATCCCAATCTTAATCCTTTTAGCTGCTTCCAATCTCGCATCCTCGTCAGGTAACTCAATGTTTATGTCCAGAGGCCTAAACCTGTCCGCTTCATAGGCCTGGCACTCAGTTTTCCTCTGCTGGGTGTTTTTGGAGATTGCAAGATTGTCAATGGAGGCAACATGTAGCGGTTTTTGAGAAGAGAAAGACTGGGTGGGGAAGGCACTGTGTAGGCTCTTGGTAATGGGTAATGGAGAGAATTGTGGTCTGGGGATTGAATGTCTCTTGGGTAAGAAACCTGTGGAAGTGAAAGAAGATGGGGAGAGCTTAATTGAAGAGAGCATGGTGTTTTAGTATGTTGTTCAAAGAGAATGTGAGTTTGATAGTGAGAGGAATGTGATATTTGTAGGAAAATCTGGAAGCTTGATAGACGTACAGAGTCTCAGAGAGAAGAAAAGAAAGGTTTTGGTTTGGTTTGGTTTGGTTTTGGGTGAAAAGAAGGGCAAAGCAGAGAGGGGAATTTATAGGAAAGTGAAGAGCAGAGTAAGGAAGAAGGCGCCTCCAAGATGAGGCGGTACTATTGATTTTTCTTCGCTTGCAGAGTTGCACATGCTTACTCGGTTTTAGATTGTTTTTTTTTTTTTTTTACTAAAATATCATTCTCCTTTATATTTCTTAACCTTATTCAATTCGCCCATTATGAAAAATGAAATTTCAATCATACACAATTAATAGTTTGAAGATGTTTAATTTTTAATAATTGAAAATGAGTGATTGCATGTTTGCAAATTGGACTTCCAACTTTGTTTTCTTTGATATCACCCATTATTTCTCTTGTGAAGCTGCAAATTTTAGAACATGGGAAAACAGTAGTCAAACTTGCATGAACTTTCCTTTGTATTTCGTGAATAATGCTCAAATTAAGGTTCCAAATTCCACCTACACCTAACTTGAATTTCCTTAAACAAATTTTCAGCCACCTAAAAATATGGAACGTTCTTTTCTTTGATATTTCCCCACCAATAATATCATAGTGGACAGTGTTTATATTATTCCATCAAATATTTGATAAAAATGGGCATATAAATATGTCTTCAGCACTGTGTAGCCATACCAAATGACCAATTATAGTTGATGGTAACAGCCCATAACATTGGTCTCAATTCTTCACCGCTAATTTTCTTGCAGCAACTGAGCACCCCCATTATTGAACATGTAAAGACAATCCCAAGCAATAAAAATCTCGACCCAAAAAGACACCTGTCAATCTGCATGTGTCCTTGATCGTTAAACCTTTTCTCTTTTTTCCTTTTTTTCATGCTATATTATATGGACGGATCAAAATTTTCTAACTCTTAAAATGGAGGGAAAATATTATATATATATATATCAGTTTGATTGATTGGCGGCTGGTGCAAGATGTAAATTTAGGTGTAGCAGTTGGGACAACATTCGATGGTGCAATTGGAGTGGGAAAGAAAGTAGTCACGTGAGTTTCAACATGTAACGCATGTTGTCGTTTGGAGGCAATGGGAGGGTGAGATTGTTTTGTAATTACAGCTGACAGACAAACCCAATAGCCAATGAAATGGAGTAGGGTTTGGCTTGGTGATTGGGATGTGTGATATTGTAAACATTTCACCAACCCTTCATGGCTGCAACTGGCCACCCCACCTGTCCTTGTTGATGAATTATACGGATGTGATCAAATTATTTTTTTATTCTTAAACTGATTAAATAATGTGAAATTAGAATAAAGTTAATACTTACCATTTTAAAAAATTATTTATTATTTAAAAGAATTAATATTTTAAAAATTTTTATATTTTATAAATGAAATTTTTTATTTGGAATTGAACTAACATTTTTTATATAATAAATATTAAGCTTATTATATTTTAAATTTATTTAATTTTTTCAATAAATAGAGATTAAATTGATTCATTTAATAATAAAAAGACTAATTTAATGTAATTCAATAATACAAACACCTTTCAAGTACACTAACCAAATTAAACTCTAAGAGTTTCGCACCTTTCATATAAATATGAAAAAGAATTAACATAAAATAATGTAAAACAATTAAAATACAAAGATTTAAAAACACAGACACAGTTATAATGTTATGACAAAAGATGTAAGCATAACATAAATATCAAACTTGTTAAATTTATATAATATAAATCATTAACAAACCTTTAATTTTATAGTAATTTAAAGAAAAAAATGTAAATATAATAGGGATTAAATTAGTATAAAAAAATTGTGTAAAATATGAGATAAATTAATATAATATGAACATAAATTTTTTTTTTCTAAATTGAATAATTATAGAAAATATATAGAATATAAAAGTAATGTAAACATGACACAATGTGCTAAAATATACTTACAACCAATTTTTAATGTATGAAAAATACCTTCTTCCTTTTTTAAATATGGACACGACAAAAGCTATGCTATATATAAGATGAATTAAGAAATGGTATAGCAATAAAATAATTAAAATAAATAACTTAAACACAATGTCAAATTTATGAATGCATTAAAATATGCATAAAGTTAAATAAAAATGTGTAAAAAAAACTCGAAAAATAACATCAACACAACACAAAATTTACTAATGCATAAAAAATTAATTAGTAATGTTTAAAAATTAGTTAAGTTTACAATACTTAAAATTCATTTAAAATAATAATAATACAAATTTCTTAACCAATTTTTTCTCATAATAATAAATTTAGCCTTTAACGTTTTTATCAATTTAATTTATTCTTTTTTGAATTAAATTTGACTTTCAACTTTTTTTAAAATAAAATAAAAAATTAACTATTAACATTTCAGAAAAAGTCGAAATTTAGGATAATACCAACTACATGTATTTCATGCTATTTTTTAATTTTGAATTTAATTTCTGAAGTTTTTTTTTATAATTTTTAAATTTTTGTTGACATGACAAATAAGATAAATAATGTAGCATTGTCATGCCAACATAATTAAAAAATTCATGTTTTAGTAGATTTCCACTTTAAAAAAATACCTCACTAGTGTTTAAATCAAGGTGACAAAGGGGACCCAAAAAAAAATTTTAAACTCAGAGGTGACTGTGGTCATCAAGAAGAATGTCACCACAACTAGTTGGACCAGGTTTGCCCCAAGACGTTCAAGAAATGAAGGTGTGACGAAAGGTTTTAGGAGTTGAATAGGGTCCTCCCTCCACCAAACAAGTTGAGCAAAAGATGGAAGTTTACAGTCTACAGAGACGCAATGAAGCACCAACATCCCATGATTTATTCTTGAAGAGCATTCCAAATACAAGCAACAAGCCAAGGGTTCTTGATCATACCAGAAAAAGAAAATCCAAAACATTATTAGGGAGGTTCCACCAACTCATCACATCACACCAAAGAGACCAAGATAGTAGGCACAAAATAAGTAGATGGTTGAGATCCTCAATACCCAGAGAATACAAAGAGCAAAACAAACCTCCTCGTCGATGAACAATGCCCTTATTAAGCAAGAACTTGATACAAACCAAAATGGAAGTCCACGATTTCAATTCTGTTAATTTCAGTTTGTTTTTAATTTCTAATTTTCATGTTGTTAAACGTTGCATTTGTTTTTATTTTAACGGTACAATACAATTTGGGAAGGGGAGTCAGAGGTATAGGGGACCATTTAATGTAACGGTGAGTTTTGTCCTCTTTTGTATTGATAGTTGTTTTTCTGTTTTGCTGCACTCTTTTAACCTCCTATGACAGATAGGAGGGGGTTATGAAAAAATTTGGTTATTCTCCTCTATTGGTTTCTTCTCTCAACCTCCTTTCTCTCTTATTCTCCTTCTCCTTCTTCTTCCTCCCTCACCTCTTACTTCTCCATTTAAGTTGCCGATGGTAACAAAGGTATCAGAGCTAGAACAATCTCGATGGCTGGTGATAAAGTCACCACGAGATTACAAAAGGACATGGGCTCATGCAAAAAGACATGTGACTGATGCAATAGGAACTCACTCAAATGCAAGCCAACTTAGCCTAAATGGACGATAGAATAGAGCCTCGCTTCAAAGAGTTCCACGAAGATGTAAAGGTTAGCATCCGAATTGAGCTTCAAAATTTTTTTGAGCAGCATGTAGGGCGTGCAGCACCACCTACTCAGGGACAAACATCAGACAATGGAAAGGGGTACTGGGGGTACACCTCTTAGATTTCCACCAAAGGAGTTGCTTTTACTGTCACCTATGGTTGAGTCCAGTCATATAGGCCTTCATTCAAGGGCTAGTACCTTAGACTCTATGGGTAGAAACTTCAAGTTCGAATGTCTGAGGTTTGATGATGGAGACTTCCGAGGGTGGTGGTTGAAGTTAGAGCAATTCTTCGAAACTGAAGGTGTATTGGAACAAGATAAAGTAAAAACTGTTATGCTTCATATGGAAGGAAAAGCCCTAGATTGGTACCACTTTTTCAACCAAAGACAATGAGGACTTCAAATGTTATCATGGGAAAGCTCGAGGGTTGCAAGAGAGATTCAGCTCCTCCAACTTCACTGCCCCGATAACTGAGCTGGTCACCTTGAAGCAGCAGGGAACTGTGGACCAGTTCCACGACCAGTTTGCAAGTATTCTCAACCAATTACACCTGCCTGAAACCTATGCCTTAAGCATATTCATAAGTAATCTCAAAGCGGAAGTTGGTCAATACCTCAAATTATTCAAACCTCAAACATTGGTAGAAGCATATATGTTAGCTAGACAGGTAGAAGACATCGTAAGGCCTACTCTGATGGGAGGGAGTGGAGGGTATTCTAAACCTCTATTTTCTAACCCTAAACCAATCAGTCATATGTCAGCCTCTGGAGGACCCTCTTCAAACATTGGCAATCAGAAAACACCTTTAAACAGTCATCGAATCTTCACAAAGTCCTTGTCTCAATATGAAATGGAGGATATGAGAAAAAAAGGGTCTATGCTTCTAGTGCGCTGCAAAATATATTCCGAGACACAAATGCGTAAAGTCCCAACTGTATCAGTTAGTTATGGGATCTCACAATGAACTAGGAATGGAAGCCATAACCTCACCAACAGAAGAGTTTTAAGACTGCCCCGAGCAACTTGAGAATACAGAACCAAAAGCTGAAACCACCATTCATGTTCTCTCATTACATGCCTTACAGGGATCCCAAGGGCACAACACCATGAGAATAGCAGCCAAAATTGGGCAATTTGATGTGATAATATTGGTAGAATCAAATAGCACACACAACTTTGTAGACTCCAAAATCGTCAAGAGAGGTAACTTACTTGTTGAACCAGCTAATCAAATAAAGATTATGGTCACTGATGGGGGAAGTTTGTGCACAAGAGGGCTGTGCCGAGCTATTGAATGGCAAATACAAGGCTACAAGTTTGTAACTGACTTCATGGTCCTTCCGATGAATGGATACGACTTGGTGCCAAGAATATAGTGGTTGCTTTCTTTAGGAACCATTACTTGAAATTTTCAATCTCTCACTATGAGAGCATGGGAAGCAAAATTGCATGCTTCAAGATATTCAACCAGGAGGCTTATAGATACTTAAGGGTCACAAAATGTCCAAATGTTTACATATGGCACCACTCGGTCATTGTCCTATGATGCTGGCTACCGATCAACACACCAAGCTGAAAATGACACATGCATTCACCCAGGCAGACTTGCAACAACTATTAAGGGAATACAATGATGTGTTCAGAATACCAGATGCACTCCCTCCTGTAAGAACACAGGATCATAGAATACCATTGCACGACGAGACAAAGGTGATTAATATGATGCCCTACAAACATCTTACAATACAATAGACGAAAATTGAGAAACTTATCAAAGAGATGCTGTAAGTTGAAATCATAAAGAACATTAATAGCCATTTTTCCTCACTTGTTGTAATGGTTAAGAAAAAAGATATGAGCTGGCATTTGTGCGTAGACTACCGCCACTTGAACCAACTTACCATTAAGGATAGGTTCCCCATACCCATCATAGAAGAATTGTTGGATGAACTGGGACAAGCCCTCTTTTTCTCCAAGTTGGACCTCTGATCGGGCTATCACCAAATTAGAATGTATGAGGGAGACATAGCTTTTAAAACACATGAAGGGCATTATGAATTCATGGTTATTATTGAAGTGTGGCCTCCAATACAGCATCTAGAAGCAGCCCATTATTTTATGTGATCCAAGTCTTTGTTTTGTTGTAATTTAATTTAAGTGGTGTATTAGGTGAGAATAAGTGTATTAGGTGAGAATAAGTGTATTAGGTGAGAATAAGTGTATTAGGTGAAAATAAGTGTGTTAGGTGAAAATTAAGTGATATTTATTAGCTATAAAACAATGAAGTTTAGTAATAAAAAAAATGAGTGTTTTTCATTCAAGTTAATGCTCCCTTTCTTGCTTCTCTCATTTTCTTAGCAAATTTTCTGTTTTTTTTATTGGAAGTATAGAGCCTTTCAGCTCAAGCTTCAGTTTCAATCACTGTTCGTTATTTAAAGTTCCAACAATTGGTATCAGAGCCGTATTCTCAGTGGACTTGTTATAGTTCAAATTTGAAAACAAATGGCTGCCAATTTTTCACCAGCTGCACCATTAGTTTTCAATGGAGAAGGGTTCCACATATGGCAGGTTAAGATGAGGACTTACCTGCAGGCCTTCGATCTGTGGCAAGTTGTGATCTCAGATGTTGAGCCAGAACCCCTTCGAGCCAATCCAACGGTGGCTCAAATGAAACAATATGCTGAAGAAAGAACCAAAAGGCACAAGGCCATGTCATGCATCCAGAACTGTGTATCAGATGACATCTTCACCAGGATCATGGCCTGTGAAACACCAAAGCAGGCCTGGGACAAACTCAAGGAAGAGTTTTAAGGCACTGAAAGAACCAGGAAATAGCAGCTTCTAAACTTGAGAAGGGACTTTGAGAATCTAAAAATGAAGGAAGAAGAAACAGTGAAGCAGTATTCAGACAGGATTATGGCTGTAGTTAACAGCATAAGGTTGCTAAGAGAAGAGTTTGCTGAGGCAAGAATCGTGGAGAAGGTGCTCTCAACATTACCTGAGAGATATGAAGCAAAAATCTCATCCCTTGAAGATTCGAGAGACCTGGCTACCATCTCATTGACTGAGTTAATCAATGCATTATATGTTCAGGAACAAAGGAGAGCCAACAGACAAGAAGAACACTAAGAAGGTGCCTTCCAAGCCAAAACAAAGCCATCCTCGAGCAATACTGCCTACAAAGGCAAAAAGATATGGAAGAACAGGCCTAAGCCTGATGTTGCAAGGGATGGAAAACAACTTTGCAAGTTTTGCAAGAGACCAGGTCACCTTGAGGATAAATGCTGGTTCAGGCCAGATGCAATATGCCAGTATTGCAAAAAGAAGGGCCATGTTGAGAAGGTTTGCAAAAACAAAGACAAACCAACTCAAGCACAATATCAACAGCCAAAAGTTGAGGCTCGAGTAGCTGAGGAGGACAGTGAGCATGAAAAGCAAGTTTTTACAGTCTCATGCTTGGCTGCAAAGGAAGAAATCAACAAAGGGTGGCTCCTGGGTAGTGGTTACACCAACCATATGACACCAGATGCTTCTATTTTCAAGTCAATAGATAGAAGCTTCAAGGCCAAAGTCAAGGTGGGAAATGGTCATTTCATAGAGGCAGAAGGCAAAGGTGATGTTTTGATACACACACCTACAGGCAACAAACTTGTCTCAAATGTATTGTTGGTACCTCAGATAGACAGAAACTTGCTCAGCATAGCTCAGTTGCTAGACAAGGGCTATACTGTTGTGTTCGAGGGCAAGGACTGCAAGATCAGTGATCTACAAGGATCCAAGCTCATGTCAATCAAAATGGTTGATAAAAGCTTTGTTGTTGACTGGACAAACAACTCAAGCTCAGTCTATATAGCCTTGATCGATGACTCCAAACTTTGGCATCAAAGACTTGGGCATGCTAACTACAAATCAATGTCCAAAATGATCACTCAAGGTCTAGTTGAAAACTTCACCAACTCTGTGATTAAGGAAGGTGTTTGTGAAGTATGTCAGTTGGGTAAACAAGCAAGGCAATCCTTCCCATCAAATCAAGCTTGGAGAGCATCAGAAAAGCTCCAACTCGTGCACACTGATGTGTGTGGTCCAATGAAGACTGAATCACTCAGTGGAAACAGGTACTTCATCTTGTTCATTGATGATTATTCAAGATACTGTTGGATTTATTTCCTAAAACAAAAGTCAGAAGTATCTCATGTGTTCATGAAGTTTAAAGCACAGGTTGAGACAGAAACAGGTTACAAGCTTAAGACACTTAGATCAGACAATGGAGCTGAATACACTTCAGCTCAGTTCCAAACCATATGCACTGATGCTGGCATAAAACATCAATTGACAAATATTTATACTCCTCAGCAGAACGGGGTCAGTGAGAGGAAGAACAGGAGCTTGCTCGATATGGCCAGATGTCTCATGTTTGAAAAGAATTTACCAAAGACTTTATGGGCAGAAGCAGTAAACACTGCAACCTATTTGCAAAATAGACTCCCAACCAAAGCCCTGGATCATAAAACTCCATTTGAGGCATGGTTTGGGTTCAAGCCTTCACTGGTTCACCTTAGAATCTTTGGTTGTTTATGTTTTTCACAGATTCCAGCAGCTAGGAGAAGCAAACTTGATGAAAGATCTCAACCAGGCATACTGGTGGGCTATAGCTCAATCAAAAAGGGCGATAGAGTTCTTGATCCCTCAACAAACAAAATCCTAGTGAGCAGGGATGTAATCTTTGATGAGAATGTGCCAGTTGATACTTCTCAAGAAATCACAATAGGCCAGATTGAATCAGATGGAGAAGGTCTAGAAATGGATTATGATGATGTGCCAGTCAGGGGAACAAGATCTCTAGCAGAAGTCTATGAAAGGGCACAAGTAGCCATAGTTGAACCAACCTGCTTTGAAGAAGCTCAAGCACACCAAGGTTGGCAACAGGCTATGGCTGATGAAATGCATATGATCGAGAAGAACAAAACCTGGGAGTTAGTTGAAAGGCCTTCAAATAGAAAAGTTATAAGAGTCAAGTGGGTTTATCGAGCCAAACTAAATGCAGATGGAAGTTTGAATAAGCTAAAAGCTAGGCTGGTTGTGAAAAGATTCAGCCAAAGATATGGGGTGGATTACATGGAGACATTTGCTCCAGTGGCTAGACTCGATACAATAAGACTGCTAGTCGCCTTAGCAGCCCAGATGAATTGGAAAATTCACCAGCTCGATGTGAAATCAACCTTTCTAAATTGCTTCCTCGAACAAGAAATTTATGTTGACCAGCCACAAGGGTTTGAGGTACCAGGCAAGGAAGATATGGTCTACAAGTTGAACAAAGCCTTGTATGGCTTGAAACAAGCTCCAAGGGCTTGGTACAGCAGAATTGATGGGTACTTGACCACCTTGGGGTTTAATAGAAGCATCAGCGAGCCTACATTGTATGTCAAGAGGGAAGGACTTCAAACACAACTCATTGTCTCCTTGTATGTTGATGACCTGTTGGTGATAGGAGAGATAAAGTTGTTTTAAATGATTTCAAGACAAAGATGAAGCAGATGTTTGAAATGACTGACTTGGGGCTGATGACCTACTTTCTAGGCATGGAAGTCGCATAAACTCGGACGGGTATGTATCTAAGTCAAAAAGCCTTTGCTGTAAAAATTTTAAATAAGTTTTCAATGCAAAACTGCAAAGCAGTAAGCACTCCAGTGGCTATTGGTGAAAAGTTATCGAGCCAAGGTGATTTTAAAGAGGTATGTGAATCATCCTATAGGAGTTTAGTAGGTTGTTTTTTATACTTAACAACTACTAGACTAGACATAATGTATACCGTGAGTTTACTTTCTCAATTCATGCATTGTTGTAATGAAAGCCATCACAGAGCTGCTAAAAGAGTCCTTAGATACATCAAAGGGACCCTGAACTATGGCATATCGTTTGAAAGAACTGAGCATTTTGAATTGATTGGCTATACTGACAGTGATTGGGGTGGTTCAAGTGATGATATGAAAAGTACTTCAGGTTATGCTTTCACTCTTGGTTCGGGCATATTTTGTTGGAGTTCAAGGAAGCAAAGCTTGGTAGCACAATCAACTGCAGAAGCGGAGTATGTTACTGCTGCTGCAGCAGTTAATCAAGCTAAGTGGCTTAGAAAGATCATGGCTGATCTAAATCTCAATCAAAAGAATGCTACAAAGATCTACTGTGATAACAAATCAGTACTAGCAATAGCCAAACATCTTGTCTTCCATGAGAGAACCAAGCATTTCAGTATCAAGCTCCATGTTGTTCGAGAAATGGAGTAGGCAAAAGAAATTGAGTTGATTCATTGCAACTCAGAAGATCAAGCTGCTGATATTTTTACAAAAGCCCTCAGCAATGGAAGGTTCTGTAAGTTGAGAGATCAAATAGGTGTTTGCTGCATAGAGACCAAGGAGGAGTGTTGAAGTGTGGCCTCCAATACAGCATCTAGAAGCAGCCCATTATTTTATGTGATCCAAGTCTTTGTTTTGTTGTAATTTAATTTAAGTGGTGTATTAGGTGAGAATAAGTGTATTAGGTGAAAATAAGTGTATTAGGTGAGAATAAGTGTATTAGGTGAGAATAAGTGTATTAGGTGAGAATAAGTATGTTAGGTGAAAATTAAGTGCTATTTATTAGCTATAAAACAATGAAGTTTAGTAATAAAAAAAATGAGTGTTTTTCATTCAAGTTAATGCTCCCTTTCTTGCTTCTCTCATTTTCTTAGCAAATTTTCTATTTTTTTTATTGGAAGCATAGAGCCTTTCAGCTCAAGCTTCAGTTTCAATCATTGTTCGTTATCTAAAGTTCCAACAGTTATGCCTTTCGACTTAAACAATGCCCCTTCAACCTTCCAAGCAGTGATGAATGCTATCTTCAAAGACTTATTAAAGAGGTCGGTCTTAGTATTTTTTGATGACATACTAGTTTATTCCAACAATTGGACCGAACTTATAATGCATTTACGAGAGGTGTTACAGCTTTTAAGGAACAACCACCTATTTGTCAAGCAAAGTAAATGTACCTTTGGCACTCATCAAATAGAATATCTGAGGCATGTTATAGCTGCGGGAAAGGTAACGATGGATGCTGCAAAAGTTGAGGGAGTTTCAAACTGGCCTACTCCCAAATCAATCAAAGAGTTGAAAGGTATCCTAGGCCTTTTGGGTTACTACAGAAGATTTTTAAGGAACTATGTGGTTGTGGCTCGACCATTAACCAACTTGCTCAAGAAAAACATTCCTTGGAACTGGACCAAAAATGAACAAGTAGGCTTTCATGTGTTAAAGCAAGCGGTATGCCAAGAACCAGTACTATGCCTTCCTACCTTTAATGAAGAATTTTGCATCGATACTGACGCATGTGGTCAAGGGGTTGGGGCCATGTTACACTAAAAAAGGAGACTCGTGGCATTGTTCAACAAAGGACCAGGAGTGAAACATCAAGCACTTTCCATCTACGATAAGAAAATACTTGCAGTTCTCATGGCAGTCAAGAAATGGCACACGTACTTGGTTGGGAGGAGGTTTCAAATCAGAATTGATCACCAAAGCTTGAAATTTTTAGCGGTTCGAAAAGCTATTACCCTATTCTAGCAAAAATGGGTCGTTAAAATGCTTGGGTATGACTACTACATCACATACAGGAAGGGCGCTCAAAATCTGGTGGCTGATGCCTTATCTAGGAATTCCCAAGAGTTCGCGGGACAGCTGCTACAATGCACAGGGAGCATTTCATGGTCAAAACTATGGGACAGAGTGGTGGAATTTGTCTTAGCTGACTCCAAGCTGCAACAACTATGCATCGAGCTTCAAGAGGACCCTCAGAGGCATCCAAAATACTCTTGGAATGGTTAGATACTAAGAAGGAAAGGGAAAGCAGTTGCAGGGAATGACATAAACATCAGGAGGGAGCTATTCGAACGTTTTCAGAGTAGCTCATTGGGAGGTCACTTGGGGGCACACGCCACCAAAGTGAGAATATCCGGACAGATATACTGGGAAGGCCTAGCTAAGGATATAAAGAAGTGAGTTAGAGAGTGCCCTATTTGTCAACGGTGCAAGGCAGACCTGGCTACCTCCCTTGATCTCCTACAGCCCCTACCCATCCCCACTCGAGCTTAGGAAGCTATCAGAATGGATTTTATAGAAGGTTTACTCGTTTCCTGCAACAAAAACACCATCTTAGTGATAGTCGATAGACTCATAAAGTATGGGCATTTCCTACCTCTCTCACACCCTTTCACCGCCATCACCGTAGCCCAAGAATACTTGACACATGTTCATAAGCTGCACGGTATACCTGAGACAATCGTGTCGGATCGAGACAAAATCTTTGTGAGCAATTTCTGGCAAGAACTATTCAAAAGGTTGGAAGCTAAACTATGTTTATCAACAGCATATCATCTCCAAATAGATGGACAGACTGAGGTTCTGAACTGATGTCTAGAAGGCTATCTAAGATGCATGGCTGGTGAATGTCCTAAGGAGTGGGTGCAATGGTTACTCTTAGTCGAATGGTGGTATAACACCATACACCACTCAGCGATTCAAACCACCCCGTATGAGGCCCTTTATGGCCAAGTTCCACCCCTACACTTACCTTATCTAACTGGCTCTACCAATATAGCTACAGTAGACCGAAACTTGTAAAATAGGGAAGCTATTAGGAAGCTTCTTCACTTCTATTTGAAGAGAGCTCAAGAGAGAATGAGATAAATTGCCAACAAGAAGAGGTTTGATCGGAGTTTTAAAATTGGAGATTGGGTATATCTAAGGTTGCAGCCATATCGACAACACTCACTCTGAAAGTTGAAGAATCACAAGCTATCCCCTAAATACTTTGGACCCTTCCCTGTGGAAGCCAAAGTGGGTCAAGTTGCTTACAAATTAACTTTACCACCAGGATCAAGAATTCACCCTACGTTCCAAATCTCCCAGCTCAAAAAACACATTGGTAAGACACCACCCTTGCCTATGTTGCCTGTAGTGGGGACTAATGGTGCCCTCAACAAAGAACCATTGAGAATATTGGAAAGAAGGATGGTTAAGAAGGGCAATAATGCTGCAACAGAAGTGCTGGTTGAATGGTTCAACACCTACCCAGAAGACTCAACATGGGAAGACTTACAAGAATTGCAAAAGAGGTACCCTGGTTTTGATCCTTGAGGACAAGGATCTTGTTCGAGAAGGGAGTATTTGATACAGACTAAAATGGAAGTCCACGATTTCAATTCTGTTAAGTTCAGTTTGTTTTTAATTTCTAATTTTCATGTTGTTAAATGCTGCATTTTTTTTTATTTTAACGGTACCATACAATTTGGGGAGAGGAGTCAGAGGTACAGGGGATTATTTAATGAAACGGTGAGTTTTGTGCTCTTTTGTATTGACAGCTGTTTTTCTGTTTTGCTGCACTCTTTTAACCTCATATGAAAGATAGGAGGGGGTTATGAAAAAATTTGGTTATTCTCCTCTATTGGTTTCTTCTCTCAACCTCCTTTCTCTCTTCTTCTTCTTCTTCCTCCCTCAGCTCTTACTTCTCCATTTGCCGATAGTAACAGAGCCATAAGAAATGTTGAATTCTTGGAGGGACAGCAATGCTTGATATTGAAACGAGAATCAAATGGGTTATTTTTTAACCGAAAAGAAACCTTTAGAAGCAACAAACAAATAAGATAATCAAGTTGTCCAACACCTCATCCATAAGTCTTCTCTCACAATATTAGAAGACCCTTCTAAAAAGATGATTCAAGCCTACAGGTACACAAAAAACATCACCAACACAAGCATCCTTAAGAGAGCAACATGGGGTATTTAAGTTTGAAGGTACATCACCAATCCAAATGAGTTTCCCAACGCTTAAACCACCATACCTTTTAGATTTAACATTTAACCTTTGCCATTTTACCTTGAAAATAGAGTGGTAGAGAATTGATGACAGACTTAATAAGCCTAACTCGACTAGCAAACGAGAGGTAGCGTCTCTGCCACAAAGTAAGTCCGTTTCCAACTTTCTCAATAATTAGCTCTCATAGATATTTTTTTTCTTTGGGTTAATGCCCAACTTAATACCAAGATAAGAAAATGGCAAACTGCTTACCCCATTAGAATTAACATCCATTGGGATAAGATAAGTCTTAGAGAAATTGATCCACAACTCTGAGACCAGTTTAAAACAGTGAAGAAAATGTCCAATAAAAACACCTTAGGATACTAAATTTATAAAAAAAATAAAATTCAAAACTTAAATACCTAATTTTATAAAAACTAAACCTCCCACCATATAAAAAAAAGAATTGAAGTACTTGAAAGAAAAAATTTATATTAAAATTATATCTATGAGAAATTTATTTAAAATTAAATTAAATTATAGATAGAATAGTAAATATGAATAAGTATTTTTTTAAGCAAGAGTTCAATCATTGAAAGTCCCATTTCTATTTTATTTAAACATTTTGTATAAAATTAGTAAAAGACAAAAACACCATTATATTAAGGCTTAATTTACAATTTGACCTCTGAAATATACTCAGTTTCTTATTTTAGTACCTAGATTTTTTTCTGGCCTAATTTGGTTCCTAAAGTACACTCAATTCTCAATTTGGTACTTAAATTATGCCTTCATTACTTTTAGTCCATTTTTTTTAATGAACATTAAAAAAAAAGATGATTACCAATCACATAATGTCAGCATCTTTTTTTTAAAAAAAATTAAATCTTTTCTTTTATCAAATATATACATAAACATTATAGAAATGAACAGATATATAAAAAATTCAGAAAAATATATCTAAAATCTAAAAAAAATACAAATTACAATAAATAAAAAGAAACAATTGAAATTAATAATATTATTATAAAAGTGTAAAACAAAACTTATAAATTTATAAAAATTGTAAAATATTTAAAAAGTTTAAAATTTATTAAAAATATTAAAAAGTTGTAAAACTACTTTAAAAAAATAATGTATACGATGGTAAAGAGGATTTATAAAGAAAACTGAATTTTCAAAAGGAGGAGGATGACTTCGTTAAAATTAATTAATTAAAAAATATGGTTTTATTCAATTTTTATGTAAAATAAATAAATATAGACCTCGCGCAAACATCATCTTTGAAAGTCTAAATGTCATGGAAAATTTTAGTGACAGTTAACACCCTTGAATTATCATTAATTCTGTTTTTGTTGTTTTAATTCTATTTTTACTTGTATTAGCCAAAACACTGCATTTAAGGTTGAAGCCCGTTTAACTAAACGGTGCGCATCAATCCTAGACCCTAAATGAAATGACCCATTTTTGAGATAGCTGGTTAATAGCTTGACAGTTGTATTTTGGCTGTTATTCCTCCCTTTTTAGCACAGATGAAGGAAGGGAGATGGTAATGCATACTGAGATAATACAATTCCCTTTCTCTCTCTTTCTCTCTGACTCTATCTCTCTCGTTCTTCTCTTTCGTCTTCTCCTACTCTATTTTCTTGAATTTGCACATTACAAAGGCATCAAAGCAAGACATTCCTCATGGCCAGTGAAGGTGTTACTACTAGGTTGCAGAAGGATATGGCTCAACGATAGCAGGAGATGTCACAGCTTCGAGCAGACCTTGATGTGAAGATGGATGTAAGATTTAAGGACTTCCTGTAGCACCCCAAACCTGACCCATACGTCACGACCAGATCCGGTATGCTACGAGTTTGATGTTAAAAACTTTTCGTATAAAGGGCTTTGTAAAACTTAGTTCGTCTTTGTAGATATTTGTTAAATAGGTGGCACTTGTAGAAAATCTTTGTAATTTATCTTTCCAAATAAATGTTATTTAAATAATGTTTAAAAAAAATCCCATTTTTATCTCTTTAAAACACAAGTCTTTGATTATGAATAATAAAAGAAAAACATAAACATTAACATATATCAACTTATAACCTAAGCTATGGAGGCCTTATTACATCCAATGATTCCAAAATTAAAACTTAGAATAAAACAACAAGTGTAAAAACAAATAACTTGATGGCCCCTCGAGTCCGTCTCGGCTCCCATGTCCACGATCTACTGCTCATCTGAAAGAGTAGAGAAAAATGAAAGGGTGAGTCACCAAGACTCAATGTATAAATCCCGAAACACACAACGACCTGAGGCCCACAAACAAATTATGAGCCCTGGCCCATACATAAAGGCAACAATTATACTTACATGATAAATAATAAATGATGAATAGCCCAACCCATCCTAGAATTCCATCCTCTACACACCAACCCGTACCAACCATCACACCTCGGAGATTTCTACAATCAACCCTCCATTCGCTACACACCATGACGACAGTCGTACTGCCTATTCCTATTAATCAGGAATCATTAAACGTGGCATTGCCACCGATCACTGTGTGACCTAACATTAGATTTTTGTGGTTTAACCAACGATCACCAAGTGACCTATCATGCACTTCCCCTTCATTATCATAGTCCCAACCCATGCATACATACTAAAAAAACAAGAAAAATAGGTTTTCACATATATCGATACTCATAGAGTGGTTTCTATGATTACGTACCTGGCATCCTTTGCAAACCCTTTTTCGGGTTTTATTCGACTGTTTACGCAGCCTCTTTCCGGCTTTTTTAGCCCATAACATACATATTAAAATTAACTAGTGTGTTAGAGATCTACACACCTGATTACTAACAAGATGATACTGCCTATGTCGACGCTATCCGTAGCCGATACAACCGCTATTTGCCTAAGGTGTTGTTCAGAAGCCGGTCCACAACCCGGTGGCCTATCTCGAACAGCAGGCACCGCTCGTTTCTTAAACTTAGGGATTGGGTTTACGGACCCAACCCTCTCCTTTGCCTGATCCATATTCGATTCCATCAAAAGTCGTTGTCAGAACTACTATAACGAAATAGGGTTGTTAAACCATAACCTATGGTGAAGATCACAGGTATGATAGCGAATCTAATAGAAATCTAAAGAAACCCCTTACCTTGAAATCTCGAAATTAGAGACTAGCGACTTCCGGCTTTTAGATCTAAACGTTCAGGTTTCCTTTAAATCCCAGAATGCCGCCCAAAACGCAAAAAGAGAGAAATTATTAGCCCCAATCGACAGCCTTGACAAACCAAGTGGCCATTCGGCCTTGTCTCCTAAAAAAACCGAAAGAGATCTTAAGGAATAGCAAAAGTTGACACCTCAATAGAGAAAATTCGGCTACTCTTAGGAGATTTCGGCTTTTTGCAAAAATCAAGAAGTAAAGATGATTCAAAGAAGTCTATGGTGATTCCGCTTTTAATGAAGAAATCGGCAGGAAGAAGAAAAGAGAATTTCGGCAGACTAGGGGTGGGTTCGTCCTTAGCAAGGATCAAAAGAAATATAGAGAAAGGATTATGAGGTTTCAGCTTTTAGAAGAAAGAAGAGAAAAGAACAATGGAGTTTTCTGCTTTTACTCAGAGAAGAAGAGAAAGAAAAGATGGAAACCCTAAATGCCGAAAATAAAGAAAAGAACCCTCCCCTGACTATTTAAAGTTTCGGCACTTCCACTATCCAAAAGCCAGAATTGCCCTCTTTTGACAACTAATACCAGTTAATTAGGAAGGGAAATTTCGGCACCCCTTAGCCATATCAGAAACCGATTTCTCCTCCTTCTCTTAGAGTCAAAATTTCGGCCACCACCTAGCCTTGCAGATAATTCCTTGATTCTCTCCTTATCCTCATCTGACTACTCATCCACAGTGTCATGGATGACACCACCTCTTCCTTCCTTTATCAGCACATTATCCACCTTATTATCACATTAAATAAATTCCTAAATTTAAGCATCATTGCCGAACTCCACTACTGCTCTTATGAATGCCGAAAATATTTAAAATAAAAGGTACCAGGCGACTCGAACCTTGGACCTTCAATGGACGCCAACTCCCTTCCCTCTTAGTGGCGCCATTTTGCCACTGGGCCACAAGCCCATTTGTGTTTTAAAACACAGCTAATATCTGTTATGCCCTAACTTAACAAGCTTTCCACTAAAGTGCTCAAACAAGAATTTTAACTACAGCCTCGGCCCAAACCTGAGCCCATTCTGAACCCCTTACACATTCTAATTGACATATTAAATGTAGCACACACATCAAATGCAAAGGCCCATTAATTTAGGATGTTACAGTTCTACCCCTTAAAGAAATTTCGTCCTCGAAATTACCTGGTCAGAAAAGATGGGGGTATTGTTACCGCATCGCTTCCTCTGGTTCCCACGTAGCCTCCTCAGAACCATGATTCCGCTACAGCACCTTAACCAACGGAACCGTTTTCCTTCGCAACACCTTGACATCACGATCTAGAATTTCCACCGGTTCCTCTTCGAAGGATAGATCAGGTCTTACCTCAATTCTTTCCATAGGCACAACATGGGACGGATCCGAACGGTAACGTCTTAATATAGAGACGTGAAATACATCGTGAATTTGACTTAACTCCGGAGGTAACTCCAACTGGTAGGCTGCTGGTCCTACTCGCTTCAACACCCGATATGGTCCGATAAATCTGGGACTTAACTTACCCTTTCGTCCAAACCTTAGTACTTTCTTCCAAGGTGATACCTTCAAGAAAACCCTATCACCTACTACAAATTTGATGTCCCTACGCTTTAGATCAGCATAGGACTTCTGCCTATCTGACGCTTCCTTTAATCGAGCCCGAATTAACTCAACCTTCTCTTCTGTCTCGGTCACCAACTTCGGACCCAAAATCCGATGTTCCCCTAATTCCGTCCAACAGGTAGGAGTACGACACTTCCGCCCGTACAAGGCTTCATAGGGTGCCATCTGAATACTGACTGGTAGCTGTTGTTGTAAGCAAACTCTGCTAACGGTAAGAACTCTGCCCAACTACCTCTGAAATCAATGACACATCCTCTCAACATGTCCTCTAAAATCTGAATTACCCGTTCAGACTGTCCATCGGTCTGAGGATGGAATACCGTACTAAAGTCAAACTTCGTACCCAACGCTTGATGCAGCGCCTTCCAAAATCGTGATGTGAACCTAGGGTCCCTGTCCGATATGATCGATACTGGCACTCCATGCAACCTTACTACCTCCGCTATATATAACTTAGCTAACCTCTGCAAAGAGTAGTCAATACGTACGGGTATGAAGTGAGCAGACTTCGTCAAGCTATCTACAATCACCCAAATTGAATCTTTCTTAGTGGGCGTGAGGGGTAGCCCGCTAAAAAGTCCATTGTGATCCTTTCCCACTTCCATTGCGAAATCTTTACCGGCTGTAATAACCCTGATAGTAACTGATGCTTTGCTTTTACCTGCTGACAGGTCAAACACTTCCCTACAAACTCGATCACCTCTCGTTTTAGTCCCGGCCACCAAAACTGCTCTCTCAAATCCCGATACATCTTACTCCCTCCAGGATGCATAGCGTATGGACTACCATGCGCTTCATGCAAAATCCTACGCCTCAACTCCGGATCTTTTGGCATGCAAATTCTCCTTTGAAAACATAACAGCCCTTCCTCATTAATACTAAATTCTACCGATCCATCACTTGACCCTACTGGAAACTTCTCCTTTAGCAACTTATCAATCTACTACTTCTCCTTAACCTGACTAACCCATGAGGGTTGCACTTGAAGTTCAGCTAATAGACTTCCATCATCATATAAGCTATGGTGAGCAAACATTGCTCTCAAGTCAGTGATCACTTTACGACTTAGAGCATCTGCCACCATATTAGCCTTACCCGGGTGATACTCAATCGAGCAGTCATAATCTTTTAACAATTCGATCCACCTCCTTTGCCTTAGATTCAACTCCTTTTGAGTCAAAAGGTACTTTAAACTCTTATGATCCGTGTAGATGACAGATTTCTCCCTGTACAGATAATGCCTCCAAAATTTTAAGGTAAACACCACTGCTGCCAATTCCAAGTCATGGGTGGGATAATTCAATTCATGCAGTCTTAACTTCCGAGATGCATATGCAACAACCTTTCCACCTTGCATCAACACACATCCTAATCCCATGTGTGAAGCATCACAGTAGATTACGAACTCCTTCCCAGCCTCCGGCTGAATCAACATCGGGGCCTCCGTCAGAATCCTCTTTAACTTTTCGAAACTCTCTTGTTGCTTGTCAGACCAAACAAATGGAACTCATTTCCATAACAACTTAGTCAACGGTGCCGCAATCTGAGAAAATCCTTCAACAAATCTTCTGTAGTACCACGCCAGACCAAGGAAACTCCGAATCTCTGCCACCGACTTAGGCGACTTCCAATCCAACACCGCTTCAATTTTCCGAGGGTCAACCCTAATCCCCTCTGCCGACACAACGTGCCCTAGAAAAGTAACTTCACTTAGCCAAAATTCGCACTTACTGAATTTGGCATACAACCGCTTCTCCCTCAGAATCTGCAAAACCACTCGCAGATGAGCATCATGCTCCTCCTCCGACTTTAAATAAACCAAGATATCATCTATAAACACCACGGCACACCGATCTAGGTAGGGTTGGAACACTCGGTTCATCATGTCCATGAATGTTGCTGGCGTGTTGGTCAATCCAAACGGCATCACCATAAATTCGTAATGACCATAGCGAGTCCTAAAAGCCGTCTTATGAATATCCGCCTTCTTGACCTTAAGCTGATGGTACCCTGACCTCAGATCTATCTTCGAAAAGACTAAGGCCCCGTTCAACTGATCGAACAAGTCATCGATCCTCGGCAATGGGTATTTATTCTTGATGGTCAACTTATTCAGCTGGCGATAATCAATGCACATACGCATTGATCCATCCTTCTTCTTAACGAATAACACCGACGCTCCCCAAGGCGACACACTTGGTCGAATAAACCCTCTATCTAGTAACTCCTGAATCTGCACTTTCTATTCCACCAACTCCTTCGGAGCCATTCTATATGGAGCAATCGATACTGACGCTGTTCCCGGAAGAAGATCGATACCAAACTCCACTTCACGATCTAGGGGTAGTCCCGGAAGCTCTTCTGGGAAAACATCAGGAAATTCCTTCATCGTCTTAACGTCCCCAACAGTTAGTTCCTTGGCTTCCAGAGCTCGAACAAACATTAGAATTGCCTCGCATCATTTTCTCACCACCTTTTCTGCTCTTAACGCGGACAACACATTTGACAAGCAGTTCCCCCTTTCACCTATCACCAACACTTCACCACCTTCAGGGGTTTTTAACACCATACTCTTGGCTGCACAATCTACATTAGCTTGATACTTCCCCAACCAATCCATGCCTAAAATTAAATCAAACTCCTCGAACGGTAATTCCATTAGATCCGTCCGGAAAACTATCCCCTGCACTTTTAAAGGTACTTCCCGATAAAGCTTGTTTACCACCACAGAATGTCTTAATGGGCTAACTACAGTCATCTCCCTAGAGGATATCTCAGAATCTACGCTTAAAGTTTCAGACACCCTACTAGCAACTTATGAATTCATCGACCCAATGTCAATCAATGCAGTGTAAGGCAAGCCAAAAATTAAGAACGTACCGGTTATGACATCCGGTGCGTCAGCCTCCTCTCGATGTCAGATAGCATAGACCAACCCCGGCTGTCTCGCCTTAGTGTTTCCTGCCCCTTGGCCTGGTGCTCCACGACCCCGACCAGAACCATTACCACCTCTGGCTGCACCACGACCTCTTTGTGGCTGCTGACCTCCTTTGCCAGGCTGAGCATTTCCTTGTCCTGTGGGCCCTTTATTGCCCCGTTGCTGCGGACAGTTCCTAACTTGATGGTCCGTAGATCCACACCTAAAACATTTCCCATTGCCCGCCCAACACTCACCTACATGAAATTTACCACATCGGCCACACTTCGGTGCTTGACTAGTAGCAGCAAGTCTCTCATCCCGTCTCGGTCCATCTGACCTGGGCCTTTTCTGAGTACGCCCAGTTGCCCCTAACAATCTAGAATTCCTTTTTCCCCCACTCCTATCTCTATCTCGATTCAGTTTTTCGGTCCGCTTTACCTCCTCGGCTATCTTAGCCTTTTCCACCAGGACAGCAAATTCCCTCTCCCGCTGTGGGGCTATCAAAACACGCAAATCATCCCTCAGACCATCTTCGAACTGAACGCAACGTTCATGTTCTGTGGCTACAATCCCTCGAGCATATCGGCTAAGGCGTAAGAATTCAGCTTCATACGCAGCCACTGACCTACTTCCTTGCACCAGATTCAGAAATGCTCTACGCTGCGCATCCACATAACTTGTCCCAATGTGTTTACCCTGGAACGCCGTTTTGAAGAAATCCCAGGTGATACGGTCCGCCACTGCACCATCCTTAACCGTAAGCCACCAATGGTAAGCTTCGTCTCGCAGGAGAGATACAATCCCTTTCAACTTTTCCTCCTCCATGAAATCCAGATCATCCATTATACGTTCCACCGCCTCCAACCAGTACTCAGCTGTACTTGGGGCTACACCCGAAATTCCCCTAAACACTTCTGCCCCATTGGCTCTAAGTCGCTCTGGCACAGATTTCCGGGCTCCTGTGCCCGTGCCTGCCCCAGCAACCCTCTCTAAAACCCTTAACATCGCCTGAGATACCGCTTTATCTCTGCCAGTCTGGTCCTGAAATTCCTCCTCCGCAGCTGGTGGTACCGGATCTCGTTTCCAGATCCATGGCCAGATCCCACTGGTTCTGACACCGTCATTCTACCCCTACCACGACCACGTGGCGGACGTCCTCGACCCCTTGTGCTCATTCTACCAATTCGCGTTTATCTGATTAGAAATTTTATGAATTATTAGTTTTCTTCCCCTGATTAACCACGAACAGTCTTATGAATAGTAGTTTTAAGAGTAGTTCTTTCGAATTCGCAGTTATATCTACAATTCAGTCTCAAGTTCGCATCTCCTAGTTCTAGGAAGCACATACATTCAATCATCAACATACAAGTAGCATCCACGCACTTACATTCATCATGTAGGGGTATCTTCGTTATTTTACTACCCGGGGGTATTTTCGTAATTTTCCAAAATAGGGTTCTTTGGTGATTTTGTGAAATATGGGTATTTTGGTAATTTTTCAATTCGGGGGTATTTCGGTAATTTTGCAATCCAAGGGTATTTCGGTAATTTTACAATCTAAGGGTATTTCGGTAATTTTACAAATCAGGGGTATTTTGGTCATTTTACCAATCAGGGGTAATTTAGAAATTTTACAAATCAAGGATATTTTGGTCATTTTACAAATCTAGGGTGTTTTGGGAGATTTTCACAAATCAAGGGTACTCAGAAATTTTACAAGACTAGGGGGTATTTTTTTTAATTTTGCAAAGTAGGGTGGCTGGTCCCTTTCGGGTTTTAATTATAAATTTTGGCCATTCAACAAGTCCTCATGGCTAAGGTGAACAGTCACTACGCACCAGGTAGGATTCCAGCGAAGAGGAAGTGAGTCACTAGGACTGCTTAAATACCAAGCTCTCCCTGAATCCAATCCTAGACATGCGTATGCCTGTTGCCACACCATAATCTCGTGACTTGCTTACAGGTTTGTTTGGTTGGATTAAATCTTATGAATTTAGAGAGTTGTTTGAACTAAGCTTCAAGTCCATCAATGTCTAATATACTAGCCTACGTCCATCAAGCCCATCAAGCCCAACATATATATCACATCAAGAGTTAGAATACTTTCCTGTGTGGATAGGGTGCCGGTAGACTCGAAGGCCATATCTTTATCCAAAACATTTTTCTCAAATTCACAACAAGGTTTCAAATCACTACTAGACCCATTTCACAGCCCGAGTTTTGAACTGGGCTCCGATACCAAAATGTAACACCTCAAACTAGGCCCATACGTCACGACCAGATTCGGTATGCTACGAGTTTGATGTTAAAAATTTTTCCTATAAAGGGCTTTGTAAAACTTAGTTCGTCTTTGTAGATATTTGTTAAATAGGTGGCACTTGTAGAAAATCTTTGTAATTTATCTTTCCAAATAAGTGTTATTTAAATAATGTTTAAAAAATCCCATTTTTATCTCTTTAAAACACAATTCTTTGATTATGAATAATAAAAGAAAAACATTAACATTAACATATATCAACTTATAACCTAAGCTATGGAGGCCTTATTACATCCAATGATTCCAAAATTAAAACTTAGAATAAAACGGAAAGTGTAAAAACAAATAACTTGATGGCCCATCGAGTCCGTCCCTGCTCCCATGTCCACGATCTACTGCTCATTTGAAAGAGTAGAGAAAAATGAAAGGGTGAGTCACCAAGACTCAATGTATAAATCCCAAAACACACAACGACCTGAGGCCCACAAACAAATTATGAGCCCTGGCCCATACATAAAGGCAACAATTATACTTACATGATAAATAGTAAATGATGAATAGCCCAACCCATCCTAGAATTCCATCCTCTACACACCAACCCGTACCAACCATCACACCTCGGGGATTTCTACAATCAACCCTCCATCCGTTACACACCATAACGACAGCCGTACTGCCTATTCCTATTAATCAGGAATCATTAAATGTGGCATTGCCACCGATCACTGTGTGACCTAACATTAGATTTTTGTGGTTTAACCACCGATCACCAAGTGACCTATCATGCACTTCCCCTTCATTATCATAGTCCCACCCCATGCATACATATTAAAAAAAATAAGAAAAATAGGTTTTCACATATATCGATATTCATAGAGTGGTTTCTATGATTACGTACCTGGCATCCTTTGCAAACCCTTTTTCGGGTTTTATTCGACTGTTTACACAACCTCTTTCTGGCTTTTTTAAGCCCATAACATACATATTACAATTAACTAGTGTGTTAGAGATCTACACACCTGATTACTGACAAGATGATACTGCCTATGTCGACGCTATCCGTAGCCGTTACAACTGCTATTTTCCTAAGGTGTTGTTCAGAAGCCGGTCCACAACTCGGTGGCCAATCTCGAACAGCAGACACCGCTCGTTTCTTAAACTTAGGGATTAGGTTTACGGACCCAACCCTCTCCTTTGCCTGATCCATATTCGATTCCATCAAAAGTCCTGTCAGAACTACTATAACAAAATAGGGTTGTTAAACCATAACCTATGGTGAAGATCACAGGTATGATAGTGAATCTAACAGAAATCTAAAGAAACCCCTTACCTTGAAATCCCGAAATTAGAGACTAGCAACTTCCGGCTTTTAGATCTAAACGTTCAGGTTTCCTTCAAATCCCGGAATGCCGCCCAAAATGCAAAAAGAGAGAAAGTAGTAGCCCCAATCGACAGCCTTGACAAACCAAGTGGCCATTCGGCCTTGTCTCCTAAAAAAACCGAAAGAGATCTTAAGGAATAGCAAAAGTCGACACTTACCTCAATAGAGAAAATTCGGCTACTCTTAGGAGATTTCGGCTTTTTGCGAAAATTAGGAAGTGAAGATGATTCAAAGAAGTCTATGGTGATTCAGCTTTTAATGAAGAAATCGGCAGGAAGAAGAAAAGAGAATTTCGGCAGACTAGGGGTGGGTTCGGCCTTAGCAAGGATCAAAAGAAATATAGAGAAAGGATTATAATGTTTCGGCTTTTAGAAGAAAGAAGAGAAAAGAATTTACTCAGAGAAGAAGAGAAAGAAAAGATGGAAACCCTAAATGCCAAAAATAAAGAAAAGAACCCTCCCCTGACTATTTAAAGTTTCGGCACTTCCACTATCGAAAAGCTGGAATTGCCCTCTTTTGACAACTAATACCAGTTAATTAGGAAGGGAAATTTCGGCACCCCTTAGCCATATCAGAAACCGATTTCTCCTCCCCCTCTTAGAGTCAAAATTTCAGCCACCACCTAGCCTTGCAGATAATTCCTTGATTCTCTCCTTATCCTCATCTGACTACTCATCCACAGTGTCATGGATGACACCATCTCTTCCTTCCTTTATCAGCACATTATCCACCTTATTATCACATTAAATAAATTCCTAAATTTAAGCATCATTGCCGAACTCCACTACTGTTCTTATGAATGCTGAAAATATTTAAAATAAAAGGTACCAAGCGACTCGAACCTTGGACCTTTAATGGACGCCAACTCCCTCCCCTTTTAGTGGCGCCATTTTGCCACTGGGCCACAAGCCCATTTATGTTTTAAAACACAACTAATATCTGTTATGCCCTAACTTAACAAGCTTTCCACTAAAGTGTTCAAACAAGAATTTTAACTACAGCCTCGGCCCAAACCTGAGCTCATTCTGAACCCCTTACACATTCTAATTGACATTTAAACGTAGCGCACACATCAAATGCAAAGGCCCATTAATTCAGGATGTTACACTTCCACGAGGACTTCAAGGTGGATATGTGGTCAGAGTTGTATTCCCTATTAAACAGTTCCTAGGTCAGCCACAAGCTACAAGTGCTACTAGTTCAGGTCCGAACAAAAGGAAGGGCATTGTAGAGGAACCTCTCCTGGCTTTCCCCCTAAGAAGTCTATCATTCTCTCACCACAGTCAGATATGGGCCAGTATTATCGTGCCAGCAGTATGGAAACCAGTGTTAAGCAAGTCAAGTTTGATTGTCCTCGCTTTGATGGGATGGATTTTAGGGGGTGGTGGTTAAAGTTAGAACAGTACTTTGAAGCTGATGGGGTGAGAGATCCTAATAAGGTCCGAATGGTCATGCTTCATTTGGAATGAAAGGCATTGGATTGGCATTATTTTTTTTTTGCCTAGAGACAATGAGGACTGCAGAAGTTGACCTATAAAGCTTATGCAAAAGGCTTGAAGGATAAGTTTGGCTCCGAGATGTACCTGGATTCTATAAAGGTATTGGTGTCTCTCAAACAGTGAGGATCAGTGGAGAAATTTCATGACCAATTTGTGAGTCTCTTAAATCAACTCCGTCTCCTAAAACCTTATGCCTTGAGTATATTCGTTAGTAATTTAAGGCCTGAGATTGGACAACGCCTTAGGTTTTTTAAACCACGAAACTTGATTGATAGTTATTTAGTAGCTAAACATGTGGAAAATATAATAGGGGCAACCACAAGAAGTACACAACTCCGAGTGGAGGGGCAGGCTATCACAAGGCCTTGTTCCCTAGTCCGCAGGGTGGTACTGTGGGATTTTCTAAACAGTATTCTCAAGGGTTCAAATCTCCTAGCTCCATACTAGGACCTAATGGAGCAAGAGGATCTCCTCATGTAAGTCCTAGTACCAGGTTACCTAGCAAAACTCTTTCCCAAGAAAAAAAAGGGGAGATAAGAGGAAAAAGAAGCTTCTTTTTTTTATGGGCAACCAAATTCACTCCTGGACACAAGTGCACTAGGGCACAATTGTTCCAGTTCGTGGTTGAGCCCTCAATTGACATCACTGAGGTTGTTACAAGTACACACCGAAGTCAAACTAATGAAGACTTCCCAGATAGTTTCAAGCAGCTTGAGACAGAAGAAGCAGATAATAGGATTCCTTCTCCAATCTTATCACTGCATGCACTGAAAGGGACCCAGGGCCATTAGACTATAAGGTTGGCAACTCGTATTGATCAAGTGGAAGTGATATTGCTAGTAAACTCAGGAAGTACGCACAATTTCATTGACTCTAAGTTGGCTAAAAGTTGCATCTACCAGTGGAGGCAGTTGATAAACTGAAAGTAATGACTACTAATGGGGGAACATTGTTCACTTAGGGTCTTTGTAGAGCTGTGGTTTGGGTAGCTCAGGGATATCAATTCACCATAATTTTTTTTGCCTTTCCATTAAAAGGGTGTGACTTAGTGCTAGGTATTCAATGGCTGCTATCTCTGGGGTCTATAATGTGGAATTTTAGCTTTTTAACTATGCAATTCCACTACCAAGACCAGCAATGTGTTCTCAAAGGTATATCACCTGGATCCCTTTAGCTTGTGTTTGATGATCAAGTTTCCAAATGCACTAGTTCGATCGAAAATGGCCCCTATCCCATGTTGCTTTCTACCTGTACTCAAGTGGCTTTGACTCTTCCACAGGCTACATTACCATTCGAGCTGCAGGAACTATTTGAGGGATTTGTTGATGTTTTCCAACATCCCACTGGTCTTCCTCCTAACAGGGCACATGATCATAGAAGACCATTACTCGATGAGAAGCATGTGGTGAGGGTGAGGCCCTACAGATACCCTGCTCTACAAATACTATGCCAGTAGGATGCTGACAAAAGCTCAGCTTAATTACACCACCACAGAGAACGAATTACTGGTAGTAGTCTTTGTGTTCAACAAATTCTGATCTTACTTAGTGGGGACAAAATTTACGATTTACATAGATCACTCGGCTATCAAATATTTGATACGCAAGAAGGATGTCAAGCCAAGATTATTTAGGTGGATACTTTTGCTGTAAGAGTTTGATTTGGAAATAAGAGATAGGAAGGGAACCGGAAATCAAGTGGCTGACCATTTGCCAAGCATAACATCTAGAAATAAAGATGGTTGCACAAAATGCATTAAGGAGGATTTCACAAATGAACAGTTACTCATTGCCAATGCACTACCTTGGTATGTAGACATAGTAAACTTTTATGTGATGCTGTATACCATCTGACTTCAATACACACAAGAAACATAAATTTCTTTATGATGCAAAATAGTACTATTGGGATGAACCTTTCCTATTTAAGCATTGTGCAGAACAGATAATTCGAAATTGTGTCCCTAACGAGGAGTTGCTTAGCATTTTACAGAATTGTCACTCAGCTCCTTGTGGAGGACATTTTGGAGGAATGAAGATAGCTGCCAAGGTAATCCAATCAGGATTCTATTCGCCGACCCTATTTAAAGATGCTTATGAATTTTATAAGTCATGTGACCGTTGTTAGAGAACAATGAATGTCTCAAAAAGATAGAAAATGGCATTGCTTAGTATATTAGATATTGAGTTATTTGATGTATAGGGAATAGACTTTATGGGTCCATTTCCACTATCTGTTGGCAAGCTATACATACTTTTGGCAGTAGACTATGTCTCTAAATGGGTAGAAACAGTAGCTATAGCCTCTAATGATGCTAAGTCAGTATTGAAATTTTTACATAAAAACATTTTCACAATATTTGGGACATTGAGAGCAATCATCAGTGATGAAGGATCCCATTTCAATTGCAAATTAATGGCCAATGCTTTGCACAGATATGGGGTGAAACATAAAATTGCCACGGCATATCATCCCCAGACCAATGGCCAAGCCAAAATCTCTAATAGTGAAATTAAGTAAATTTTGGAAAAAGTAGTAAATCCTTCTCGAAAAGACTGGTCTACCAGATTGGATGAAACTCTATGGGCATACCAAACAACATTTAAAACACCATTAGGGATGTCACATTTCAAGCTTGTTTATAGTAAGCCGTGTTATTTACCTATTGAACTTGAGCAAATGGCATTTTGGGAAATTAAGAGGCTGAATATCAATTGGGCCGATGTTGGCAGCAAAATATTATTAGAGTTGAATGAGATGGAAGAATTTCAGGCTCAAGCATATGAAAATGCTCGTTTATATAAAGAAAAGACCAAACGATGGCATGATAGCAGAATTTTGCCAAGGCAATTTGAACTTGGACAACAGGTGCTGTTGTTTAATTCTAGGCTCAAGTTATTGCCTGGTAAATTAAATTCTCAATAGTCAAGACCTTTTGAAATAATTCAAGTGTTTTCGCATGGAGTTGTTACTGTCAAAAATTCAGAAACAAGAACAAAATTCAAAGTTAACGGACAACGCTTGAAGCATTATTAGAGTGCTCCTGTTGAACGTGACAATCAAACCATTAATCTTCGTAACATTTAATTTAGCAATTTTTCTTTTAATTTTTGTATTTTCATTAATAATAAAATTTTTCATAATTTTCTTGTTATTAATATTTTATTATTTATAGCTTAATCGAAGCAGAATAAAAGGATCAGGATTTTCTAGTAAGCACTAAGTAGTAATGCTGTAGCATTAGAGAGGAGTATGATGCCACAACAAACTGGGTGATGAGGAGTTAAGACTTGATCAGTTGGAAAACTCCAAAAGAAAGATTTGTTAGCAAACCCTTTTGAGAAACTGAAATAGAAGCCCTAAATGGAGGGCCTAGATATTTCATTTCCTCCCAAAACTTCGTTTCTTTTTTTTTTTTCCCAGTTCATAACCCCTTTCCTCGCTATTCCCGTTCACTAAAAACTGCCATCATTATCCCCTTTTAATTCCTTTTTCTTCCAACTGCTTACATATCTTACCTCTCAGAAAGTTTTTATTTTTACACTAATTCCTTCTTTAACTCTTCTATTACTTTCTTCACATTCGGGTACTTTTCCCATATTTCTTTCCAAAATTCCTTTATGGTCCATGTAAAAAGTACTTCAAAGATGGTAGAATCTTCTCGTGCTGGGGGTTCTCAGTCGAAGATATTTTTCAATGCTTCCACCACTACGAGTTACGCATCTAACATTCTCAAACGATCATTTTGCTTTAAACATGGATTTCTGTTGAAAGAGGAACCCCATTTTGGGTATGATGAATCAGTGGCGTCAATTATCGAAAAGCACAACTAGAGTAATTTTTTTTTGCATCCAGAAGATGTTTTGGGCAAAGTGGTGCGAGAGTTTTATGCTCATGTGAACTCCCCAGATTCCCCATTCATCTACATGATGGGTAAATCTATTCCGTTTGATGAGGACCAAATAAATACCCATTTCGGTCATGGGGAGGTTGAAGATGAACATTCGGAGTTTTCTGACAATATTACACCAGTAGGATTATCATAGGTTTTGAATGATTTGTGTGTTAAAGGAACATAGTGGACTATTTCAAGCCACAGCTATTACACCGTTGAGCGCACTGCATTGAAGCCAGTAGGGAATGTTTGGTATCACTTCTTGAAAAGTAGATTGATGCCATCAACACATAATATGACGGTGTTAAATGAGAGAATGTTGTTGTTGCATTCTATTATTCAAGGTCAAAGGATAAATATTGGGAGAATTATATTCCAAGAAGTTCACAAATGTGCAGATAAGAATGTTGGCAGTTTAAACTTCCCTTTTCTTATCTTGACCCTATGTGAAGCAGTAAATGTTCCATTAAGTGATGCTGAGGATGTTATCCCCAACAAGGGTGGGATAAAACAACCTATTTTTGTTAAACTCAGAGGAGCTGAGTTTGCCGCGACATCCCAGCATCATCAAGCTTTACCTACCACGCAAATTCCCACATCAACGTCTCCTGCCTCTCTTGACTCCCTTAACCAGAAAATCTTACATTATTTGACGTAGCTAGAGCAAAGGCTGTCCCCTTTTGAAGTCTAATAGTACCACCTCGTTGAAGAGTTGGGACAACTCAATGCACGCCAGGCTCAGTAATGGGTGTATGTAAAAAACCGAGACTTGGCCTTATGAAGATCCCTTCAGAAGAAATTTTCAAAACCCAAGCCACCATTTCTTGTGTTTCCATCATCCTTGCTGTCATCTGATGACTCTGAAGAGGAGACAGATCAGCCTGCTACTATCAGTGATTTCGTGGAAGAAGAAGCCACTCCTAAGGAGAAGGCTACTAAGGATGAGCTGGGAAACTCTGCATTTAAGGACCCTAGAGTAAAAGGAAAGAAAGATGCGCAAACCACTACCACTGCTGATAAAAATAAAACTTCTGTACCCGTGTCTTCACCGACTTTTGTGACTGAGCAAGACAAAGTAATTGATCAATTGATTGATGATCTTACGAAAACTAGTAAGGAAGGTGGAGAGAGTACCCCTTTGAAATGAAAAATGAGGTACAAAGTCAAAGCCTACAAGACCGTAAGACGACTTGAATGATGCACCTACAATCCAGTCTAAGTCCGATATGTTTTTTCTTTCCTTATTTCTTTTCTTAATACATTGCATATTATTTTTGTCTGTATCCATGCAGATATTTATGCTTGTGTTGTTTCATGCCTTGGGGACAATGCATCCCTTAGGTTTGAGGGTCTATTGGGCCTCTAGTTGCATTTTGTATTTAGGATATATCTATATTGTTGCATATAGGACTATTTTGCCATGGAATTGTAACTATCGAAATATTGTTTGTCTATACGAACTACAATTTTTATTCATGATGTTTGGTAATGATTATAAATATTATTTTTCAATTTGCCTAAATTTGTAAAAATGGATTTGGTAAGTTTTGTTGAGGCTATATTGCTTGGAAATTGATTTCTAAAAATAGGATGTCTTATAATCTGCACTTTTGATTTTCAAATTATGGTGAGTACCTTTTAATGCCTTAGGGATTCTACAACCTAGTATTATTGAAATAAAGGATAGTAGACACTCCAATGCTTCAGCATCGCTAAGTAGGTCAGCACCACTTTGTTTGCTCCATCGTGCTATTGATTAGAAAGGTGGGTGAAAACATAAAAATATATAGACTTTTTCAGCACCTTTTGAGCTCTAATTCATGCAGTTTCATAGTAAATTTTATCAAAATTCATAGTAAAACAAGTAACTTGCACTTAAGTTTTTAACATATTGAATTTTAATTATTTTTATAATAATTTTTTACAGGTTTGGCTTATTTTTGACAGTGTTTCACAAAAGGTGAAAATTGGCTCGGTAGACACCTCGAAAGGAATGAACCGTTGGAAGAATTTTTGCATCGAGTGAACCAAGAGCAATGCTGAATATTTTTCCAGCCAAGGATGGTCCAAATGATGATTATTTTATGCATTTTATATGTAATTTCTTATCCAAAGTTAATTGGGTTAAAAATTAATATAAAGCCTGAAGGAGAAATTGGTCCAATTGTGCTAATAAAACAAGGCTGATCCAACAAGAGAAATGACAGCCCAAAACTGTCCAATAAGCTGACCCAATTTTGCTGATTTTTATGCTTGCAAAATAGCCCTCAAGGTTTCCTTAAACTCCATTCAAATCCATCCATTTTTTGCGCCTTTGAAGATTTTCCCCTAGCTTAAAATAGTAAGTTTGAAACATTCAAACTTTCTTTTTGTATGGCCAGACAAGGAAGAGTGTGTGGCTGCTAATTATTTGCTATTTTTAGCAACCATTCACACCTATAAATACCCACCTCTGCTACCTCATTCAACACACCTTTTATTTCCCACACATCTCTCTCTTTCACTTGCTTTTCTCTCTTCTGTTCCCTTCATTATTTTCCCATTTCCCTTGTTGATTTCCCTATTGAAAAAGAGCCTTCTTTCACCTTGGAATAGCATCATTCAATTGTTCATAGAGGCCTCGATTCAACAGAACAAGCAAAGAGGAAACGGAGCGCACTAGTCTGGCTTCAGAGAAAACTTGGATTTGCTTTCTAGTTCCCTTTTCTTTAATTTTTTTATGTTGTGATTATGAATATGAATAATGGTTTTTTTGTTGTTCTTGTTCTAATTAAAATGGCTTAAATTAATTCGTCTTAGATTGATTGAGTTCTGTCCAGTTGAATTATTAAAATCATGTTTGTATTGTTATAGGCATTGGTAAGTTGTTCAATTAAATAAAACCATGCCTATGTTATACTTGCATTATAAAATGTAAGATAACGAATGAATTAATTATTAAACGTATTGAAATTATAATTAATTAACACAATATTTAATTGGTGCATGTTTAATCTTCTAAGGTAGTTAAAGGTTAAATTAGCGACGGTATTAAACGATACATTACCCTTGCATAACTTGCAAGATTATTGTGATTAAACTGTTTCAATATAGAAATATATTGTTACCTCACTTAATCTTTTATGTGCTTATGAATATTGATTAATTGTTTGAACTGACATTGAAAATTGTTCAAGAGATTAGTTTAATTAGTACATATGAACAGTAGTTAGCAAATTACCAAGTTGCCATGAAAATATTCATAACAATATAAACATGAGTTTAGTAATTCTAAGTAAAGGAATGTAATTGATCTAACACAATTATGTCATCTTGATTAAAACCATCATTTTGAAATCGTGCATTGGAATTTTTACTTTTATTTCTATTAATTAGTTAATTTTTAGTTTTTAAGATCACTTCTTCAAAACAAAATATTTTTCCCATCACCAAAGTGTTTGATTTACATTTCATAAATATTTTTCTTTCACGGTTCCTATGGGTACAATAACTCGACATTTACTTTTCACTTTATTACTTGTTAACGATTGTGTACACTTGCACATTTTCATCGTTCCAAGTTTTTGGCGCTGTTGCCAGGGACTATTTTAAAAGACATTATTTGTGAAATTGTTAATTTTTTTTGTTTTGGTTTATTTTTTATGTTAAATTTTAATTCCAATATTTTTTATTTTTTTAATGTTTGTTTCAGGTGTTTATGAGTATTGATAAAATTATTGACTTATTCCCCGTAAACCTTGAAACTGAAAGGACTTTCAAACAAAGGAGAAGACAAGCAAACCAAAGAAGGATCAAAGAGGTGAATTTCAAAAATAAAAACCAAAATCTAGGAGGAGCATTCGCTTATAATACTCACAATTCGATCACTATTGCCAATGACAGAAACTGTGTCATTCAACAATATGTCATTCCTCTATTCAAGGAGCTCAATCTGAGTATTAGGAGACCCGAAATCAAGGCACAACAATTCGAGTTGAAGCCGATCATGTTCCAAATGTTGCAAAATATGAGTCAATTTAGTGGGATTCCTACTGAAGATCCACATATTCATCTTCAGCTATTCATGAAAGTGAGTGTCTCATTTAAACTAGTTGGGTTGACCGAGGACGCCTTGAGACTGAGATTATTTCCATACTTCTTAAGAGATAGAGCACGAGCATGGTTGAACTCCCTACCGTCAAGTTCCAAAACTACATGGCAAGAGTTGGTTGAACATTTCTTAATGAAATACTTTCCTCCATCTCTAACTACCAAGATCTGAAATGAAATCACTTTATTTCAACAACTTGATGAAGAATCTTTATATGAAGAATGGGAGCGGTTCAAGGAGTTATTACGAAAGTGCCCTCATCATGGCATTCCTTACTGCGTTCAAATGGAGACTTTCTATATTGGTCTCAATATTCATACTAGAATGATGGTGGATACTTTGGCAAATAGAGCCCTTCTTTCTAAGCCTTATAATGATGCTTACGATATTATTGAAAGAATTTCCAGCAATAACTATCAATAGCCAACCAACCGAGCAACCTTAGAAAGACGAGTAGCATGAGTACATGAAGTGGACACACTTGCTTCTTTGGCAACCCAGGTATCCTCTATGTCTTCTATGCTTAAGAACATAACTGTTAATGGTTTCAATGGTAATCTGATAGGCCAACAGCTAAACCAGTTTGAGAATATTTCTTATGAATATTGTAGAGATGGCCATTTCTTTGAAAATTGCTTATCGAATTAAGAGTCAAAATATTTCCTGTGAATAATTTGGAAATCAGAATTGGAATGGTCCTCAATCAAATTCTTACAACTCTTCATGAAAAAATCATTCAATTTCTTCATGCAGTAATCAATAGGCAGACCATAGTGACTCTTTTATGCCATTTCGACCAAATTATCCGTTGGAATATTCTTAACAAGTGCAACAACCCCTACCAATTAAATCTTCAAGTGATCTTGAGAATCTACTGAAGGTATACATAACGAAGAATGATGCCACTTTAAGAAATCTAGAGAATTAAATGGGTCAGCTAATCAATGAAATTCGAAATAAACCCCAAGGAGCTTTGCCCAGCGATACTAAAAATCCAAGAATTTCGAGCAAAGAATATTGTAAAGCAGTCACTTCGCCAAGTGGAAAGACATTGGAGCCCAAGGTGGTTGAGGTTTAAGATGAGCCTGTTGTAGCTCAAGACAAAGAGGAAGTTCAATCGAGTGCTAAAACTCCTATTTCACAGAAGTCAAATTTGGTGATCCTTAATGAGGTAAACCCTAAACCAATCAATTCTGATTATCTAACACCCTTGTCAGATGTAGAAAAATTGCCATAGAAGAGTTGTCTGGTTAAATCTAAGATTCCACCACTGTCATTTCCTCAACAATTCCAGAAGCAGTAATGGGATACTCAGTTGAAAGAAATTTTGGATGACGAGGTGACTTTTAATGACTTCGATGCTGCCAAATCCCCAAATGTAGTTGAAGACTGTTCTGCTATTTCCAAGATGGAATCACTGGCTTCTACAAAATTGGAGCTCAATTCTTTAGATGATCCATTAGAATGTATTCTGCTAGAGGATTCGCTAAGTGATGATGAAGATGAGGAATGTTTGGCTTTGTTAAAAGCTAAAACAAAGGGACTCGCTTAGGAAGTTCCATTGGAATCATTAGAGTTATTATCTCGGGAGTACACACAACCAAAAATGTTGATTAAAGAGCTAGTTGAATTAGAACTAAAGACTTTGCCTCCTCATTTGAAATATGATTATTTGGGTTTATCTACATCTTTACCTATCATTATTTCAGTTGATTTCACCAAGAATCAAGAAGAAAAGTCACCAAGATGGATTATTGTAGATATTCAAGTCACGGGTTGGAGGATTTTTAAGAATTACAGAAAGTTAAACAAGGCCACCAGGAAATATCATTTTTGGTTTTCTTTCCCTAATAAGATGTTGGATAGATTTGATGGGAAAGAATATGATTACTTCCTAAATGAGTATGGTTGGTATGATAGATGGCCCTTTAACACTGTCTCTTTCAGTGACGATTCCAAATAAAATAGAGGGAGTACTCTTCATTTTCTCTATCGTTATTTTATATTTTTAGTGTTTTTCATTTAAATAAAATGACATGATTAGATATAAATTTCTTTGGATCATTACATTCATTAAAATTCTATCTAGAAGATTGGGACTTAAGCTAGACCATCTGTGACCCCTCTAGTGTTTCTTGGGAGTTTAATGTAATGTAATTTTTTGAAAAATATTTTTCTTAGTAGCCAGAAGAATTTATTTATATATTTCATTAAATAAACGGTCAAATTTTGACCCAAGCACTAATTTCTTTGAGCTTTTTATTTTATTTTATTTTTAGTATAGGAGCTTAGGATCCAAAAAGGTGCTGCCATTAGGCTTAAGAAACTGCTAGGAAGGGAAATATTCAACCCTTTTTCATACAAACCTGTAGCCCTTACCTTGTTCCACCGCCACTCCCAAGTAGCTCCATAGTGCATCTCCCTTATCCCTTATTGTCAAAGCCCTTAACTCCCTAAATCACCACCCTGAACACCTTTATTCGAAGCCACTAACCATCGTACCTAAACTATCCTTAAAACTGCCACCCCCTCTAACTCTAAACTTTACCCTCAGGTACTCACCCACCTGCCCAAAACTGAAATCACCCTTAACATATTTCTAAGTCCGACATCGAGAGTCCCTTCATCTAGCACCATTTCATGAAGTGAACAGTTTGATATAATGGTTATGCTGCAACACATGCAGTTGTAGCAACAAGCTTACTAGAGATACTAAAAAATGTGGGATGACTCAATCAAAGATGCATTTAAAAATATATATATTTCATAGCTTGTTTGTTTTTGTGCTTGAATTTCTAGACTTTATACTCAAACCATGGACTCCAATGTCGAGGAAGGAACAAGGCGATCGCATTCAGAGGGGACTGCAAATAAATAAAAAGGGGGATATTGTCTTTACTTTATTTTACTTTTTAGGATATTTTAAGTTTTTAGTTTTAAGCTCTTTTAGGAATTTATTTCTCGCATAATAAAATAAGAGGTGGAAATCATCAATAAAATTGAACGAATTGCAAAATAAGAAGTGTGACAACAGATATGTACATGCTTATGATTGGATTTGCTTTGAAAAAAGCTTGGTATTTAAGAAGTCAAACTTGACTCACCTCCTTTTTCTTAGGTCCTACCTGGTGTACAGTATCTATTCACCTATATTTTCATTATCTCTATTTTTTTTTAACAATGGGGACATAGTTCATATTAAGTAGGGGGACCAAAAATTGAAATTGTTTTTTTTTCAGAATACATTATTCTTATAATTATGATTAAGTTATATTTTGTTCAAAATTTTGAAATTTTGTTAATTATGCTAAACTTTAGTATAAATAAAGTTATATTATTCTTAATAATTACTACGTTAGCTGAACTATGACATAAATGTTATTCTTAATAAAGTTTGTAAATCATACCATAAAATTTTTGACTTTTGGAGAGGTAGACGTGCATGAAAATTTAAGTCACTAGAATTGACTTAGTAATTTCTTGAGGCGAAAACCTTGGAAGCATGGAATTTTGAAAATGACTTAGGCAAACTTTTGTTTGGACCATTCGAGCCTTTTAAGCCAACCTTAACAAATATTTGAACCAAAACGAGACTATATGGTCTGATTTTATTTGAACCATTGCAATATTAAGCCATCATCACTTCTCTCATATTTATTTCTAAATTGTCTTGAACACTAACATAGTCGATCTAAAGTATTTTCTGAAAATAAGTTTGGCGGAGTTGAGAAGAAGTACCAAAATTGCTCAAAAAAAAGTGTAAGCACTACAGTAATATTGATAAACCGTAATATGAACATATTTTAATCCCACATTTAGCATACTTTTGGATGATTTAAGCCTTGAATTGTGTAATTTGGTGCTGTTAATCCTTTCTTTTCATGTTTTATACCCAGAAGAGCACCGGAGGATGAAAAGAACGAGAAACGGGCCCAAAACGGAGTAAATTGGCCATATCACGAAATTAACACGGCCTGGGCCCAAGACCACACGACCGTGCCTCATCAATAGACTCGAACACGGCATGGCCACGATTCGCACGGGCGTGTGCCATGGGCGTGTCCCTGACGTGAGAAAGAAGAGTTTCAATCGGATTAGGGTACTTAGAGGCAAAGAAAGCCATTCCAAAAGCCTATATAAACACCCTAGAGGCCAACCTTCAGGGGGAGTCCATATAGGCCAAGGAGCCGAGCCAGAGAGGCCAGAATTGTGGAATTTACTCGAAGAAAGCCAGTTGATTCATCTCAAGAAGCCGGAATCATACTCAAGACGGAGGATCTCTCCTTCAGTCCCTTCACGGGGTTTTAGGGTTTTCTTATGTTTTGTTTTATCTTTTCTTTTGAGATGTATTCTTTTATCGTTATGAACTAAACCCTCAGATACCTGAGGGGGATGAAACCTAGATGAATCTTGTTATCGTTTGCTGAACTATATTATAAATACTTGATTTGTTCTTAACTACGTGTTCTTAATTCTTATGTTGATATTTTCGGGATATTGATTCAAGTACTGATGTGCTTAGGTAGAGGAGGAATAGACCCTGCCTAAGAGTAGATCCAGCATAGTTGAGCGGAGTTGCTCGCGCGCCTAGAGATAGGGTGACGAAAATCTGCCGGATTAGGGTCAAACCTAATATGGGTGTCCATAGATCTAGTTAATGCAATTCTAGGGGTTTTAATTAGAAAGAGATTTCAATTAATCAACCTAGGGTTAGACATTAGTTGCCTCAAGAGAGTGATTAATATACATTAGGGAATCCTACGGATCAAGTCAAGTGAATAAATCGTCTGGTTCAGAGTTAGATAACAAGTGAAGTCTAGGTGGATACTTCCTCGGGTATTGTCTTAATCAATTGGTTTTTCCCAAAGTTATTTTCCCCAATTCATTCTCTTCGTCTTTGTATCTTTAGCTTCGTTGTTAGTAAATTTTAGATTAGATAAAAATTCCTTTAATTCTTAGGCTAAATAATAAAAAGAAAGTTAGTATTAGTACTTTTGGTTCCTTTGGGTTCGACAATCTTGTCTTGCCGTTAAGCTATACTACTGTTCGATAGGTGCACTTGCCTCAAGTCGTTGTCACAGTTAGTTTCTAGGCTCAATCATTCTTTTTATAAATTTTTAAGACTCTGACACACGATCAAGTTTTTAGCGCCGTTGCCGAGGATCTAAAATATTAAGAATGCTTAATTTTTATTACTTTAGCCATATTATATTTATTTTATTTTTGCAATTAAATTTTATTTTTATTTTTCTAAATTTTCTTCTTTTCTTCTGGTAGGTACCTCTAGTTTATGACTAGAAGGAACCCAACAGGACCCCTACTTTACGACATTGATATTGAAGGTACTGTTCGCAGAAATCATAGAGAAATAAGGCGAAGCTTAAACTACATAGAAGAAGAGCAAGAAGCCAAAATCAATACCACCGAAGAGATAGCTGAGAATAATCCGCTACCTCTAGAGGCAGCCGAACATCATTCTCCTCGAACTATGTATGATTATGCTAAACCTAATTTAACAGGAACTGAGTTAAGTATTGTTAGACCTACTATTGCTGCAAATAATTTTGAATTGAAACCTAACACTATACAGATGATACAACAATTTGTACAATTTGATGGTTTGCAGGATGAGGATCCTAACACACACTTAGCGAATTTTCTAGAATTCTGTGATACCTTCAAAATAAATGACGATTCTGATGATGCCATCCGTCTTCAGTTATTTCCCTTTTCCTTGAGGAATAAAGCTAAACAGTGGTTGCATTCTCTTCCACTAGGATCAATCACTACATGGGATCAAATGACCGAAAAATTTCTGTTAAAATATTTTCCGCCGGCCAAAACGGCCAAGTTAAGGAATGGTATCTCTTCTTTTGTGCAGATGGATTTAGAAACACTTTATGATGCATGGGAGAGATACAAAGATCTACTGAGAAGGTGCCCACACCATGGATTACCCTTGTGGCTACAGGTCCAAACTTTCTACAACGGTGTGAACCCCTCAACAAGGCAATTGATCGATTCAGCCGCCGGTGGAACCCTGAATAACAAAACACCTGAGGCTGCTTACGAATTTATAGAGGAGATGTCACTAAATAACTATCAGTGGTAAGTTACAAGGACAAAGCCAACAAAAGCAGCCGGAGTTTTCAACCTCGACTCAGTAACCATTCTATCAAACCGGGTAGAACTGCTAAATAAAAAGATTGATGGCATTTGTGACTCTTTGCAGGTACAGCCAGTCCTGTAGTGTGATACAAATAGAGGAGGGATGAACAACACAGACTATCCACCTTAAAACCTGAGTGTTGAAAGCGAGCAAATGAACTATATGGGTAACAATTTCCGATCTCAAAATAACAGTAATCTTATAATCCAGGTTGGAGGAATCACCCCAATTTTTCATGGGGTGGTCAAGGAAATCAAAGACAACAACCTCCTCCAAACTTCCAACAACAACCCTACCCACAAGAAAAGAAGGCGAACCTTGAGGAGATGTTGACGAAATTCATCATGGTGATAGAAACTCGTCTTCAAAACACCGAAACAACACTTAAAAATCAACAAGCATCGATTAAAGGGATCGAGAACCAGTTAGGGCAACTCGCTAAGTTGATCTCTAAACGACCACAAGGCAGCTTGCCAAGCAACACTGAGACTAACCCAAAGGAACAACTTCAAGCCATAACAGCTCAGGATAGTGTAGGGTTAGATGAGCCTAAATTAAGCCAAGAAAATGTGGTAGAGAAAGGTAATATCGAGGTAAGTCATGAGAAGCCAAAACCAGTAATTAAAGAATACCAACCTCGTATACCATATCCCAATGCGATAACGAAAGACGACACAGAGGAACAATTCGGTAAGTTTCTTAAACTTTTAAAGAAATTACATATTAACTTATCATTTCTTGAAGCTATTTCGTAGATGCTAGATTCAAGGAAATTTTTAAAAGTGATTTTAACAAACAAGCGGAAGTTAGACGAGGAATCACATGTGGAGCTAAACGCAGTGTGCTCAACAATGTTGTAAAATAAACTACCACAGAAATTAAAAGATCCAGGGGGTTTTACAATTCTATGCTTAATTGGTAGTTTATCTATTGATAATGCATTGGCTGATTTAGGGGCAAGCATCAATGTTATGCCTTATAAAATGTTTAAACAACTAGGTCTAGGGAAGCCCAAACAAACTAGGATGAGCATTCAATTAGCTGATAAAACTATTAGAATTTCTAGGGGTATAATTGAAGATGTTCTTATAAAAATTGACAGATTCGTATTCCCAGTAGACTTTGTCGTTTTAGACATAGATGAGGACAATAGTATCCCCTTAATACTAGGAAGGCCCTTTTTAGCAATTGCTAGGACTAAAATTGATGTTAGTGCAGGAGAACTCATACTTTGTGTAGGTGACGAATCAATCAGTCTTTAAGGTCTCGACTCAGCTAGGACAACGAGTAGTCAATGTGAGAATATAAATTCTATTAATAACCATTCGGTTAAACCTTCTTTTCAGGAAGCACCGCGAAACTACACAACTGAGCCAGATCTTAGACCTCATGCCAACAAGGAAATAACTCATGAGGAATGAAGGCTTCAGATCGATGAACTAAACGAGTGGAAGACACACTTCAAAGAGAAATTAGGATTACACGAAGCAGAACCAAGGCCAGTCCAAGGGACAAACAAATTCAAAATCGAAGATCAGGTACTGTTAGATAAAGCAGACCCTCGAATACCTCCTCCTGACCCCAATACAAACAAAGAAATATCTTTTAGGGTACTCAATGTTTTCCCATACGGAACAGTCGAGGTAAGTAATCCTACATTCGGTACCTTTAAAGTAAACGATACTCGACTTAAGCTTTACCATGATAGTAAAACTGATAGCATGAGAGAGGATGTTCAACTCTTCAAACCACCCTGATTATGCGAATGAGAGGTAAGTCTAGCTTAAGACTATAAACGAGCGCTTCTCGGGAGGCAACCCGAGCACTAACCCTATTAATTTTACATTTTTTGTTTTATTTTTCCCTTTTAGCACCTAACTATAAACTAACCAAGTGCAGATCTCCATACCACATGGCCTTACACACGACCGTGGCCGTGGCCGTGTGGAGGCTACGAATGTACGTACTGACATGGCAGAGATAGTGTAACACCCTGAATTAAGAGTTATTTGTAATTTAAATAAATTCCATGTGGGCTTCAAGAAATAAAATTTATGATTTATTTGGCATGTTTTAGGACCTAAAAATAACTCGAGCTAAGCCTGACCTAGTATTAAAAATTTATTTTTAAGTGTGTAAAAGGAAGGAGCTAGGTTAGTTAGGTCTTTAATAAAATTTTGGGTGAGTTAAGGCACAAAGGATGGGATTGGTATAAGTGGCGTGGTGCGCCTAAGAGCTTGCTAGGGGTCTCAAGTTCGAGCTGCAAAGGCAGCATTTTGGTTTTATTTTGCGTCAATTAGGGGAACTGGGCCAGGTATGCCTTAAAAATAAATAGCCGGGGAAATGGACATGAAAGTCCAGTTGGCAAAGTGGCTCCATGCGCTGCTTAAGGGCTGGAAGTAGCGCTAAAGAGGGCCTGGGTTCAAGGCACGGCAGCAGCAAGTGGCATTTTATTTTTGGTTTTGGCGTGAGACAAGGGGGCTTAAGTAGGAAGGCCTTAAATAAATTTGGAGAAGGTTTATGGCATGAAAGTCTGAAGTGGCAAAGGGCGTTGGAGAGTGAGGGCTGCAGTGAGGTCTCAGGTTCGAGGGACGCAGGGAGCATTTCTATTTTGGGCTTTTTGCGTTAGAAGAAAAAAGGGCCCAGAAATAGGTCTTATAAATAAAGGAAAGGGTTAATTGACATGAAAGTCAATTGGGAGAGTTGGTCTGGGCGCTTAAGGGGGAGGCTGCGGCATGGGTCACTGGTTCGAGCCAGCATAGTAGCAGTTTGGTTTCTATTTTTTTCTTCTCAATGCTGGCGTGAAAAGGGTGGAGTAGTGGCCCGATTTTGGACTTTTAAATTGATAAGGATTAGCTTGATGTTTGTTTTTAAATTCAGCTGGAAGACTTGATATTGTTATTTTATTTATTTGTTTGAAGAGGTGATGAAGGGATAAGGATTATTTATTTTAAATTTTATTTGAATGGATGTTGAAGAGGTAATTTAGGAGATTAAAAATATGATGAAGCTAGAGTTAATTGTGATAATTCAAGGCTGGAAGTTATCACAAATTAAGAGAATATTTGCCGAAAATTGGAGACCTTGGGGGGGCTGTCCATATCTGTTTTGTACAGCAAAGATGTGCCAAAAGTTCAACCAAAATTCTTCTTTTCTCTCCAAATTTACTGCTGCCGAAATCTCCATTGTTTCATAGCCAAAACCATTCAAAAATTTTAGCTTCTCTTCTCTTTTACAAGCCGAATATACTCCCTCTTTAAGAGGAAATTTCCAGTAAACTCATTCTCTTCTTCCTCTCTTCATTGTGCTGCCAAAATCTCCCTTAAACTCTTAGCCAAAATTGTTCAGAAAAATTCCAGCACTGTTGTTTCTCTTAGCCGAATACACCCTCCTCCTTCACTAAAATTTCCAGCCCTTCCAATTGTGTATTTGGCTGAATATCATATCTCCAACAAGGTGCTACCAAATTTCAATAAGTGTGGTAAGGGGGTAATCATCTCTTTTGGAATTAAAATTATGGCTTATGATTCGTATTAACTTGATTAAAACCAATTGTAGGGAAGCTTTCGGGATTTATTTTCCAAAGGACTAATTAAGGCTTTGGGATTTGTTAGGAAATCAAATCCGTTTAAGGTTAAGAGATCTAACGTTATAGATCGGCTTTTCGGGATCTAGGAGTTCCGATAGTAACAGGTGTGTAAGATCTCTCTACACACTTTATTAATTTACATGACGTTATTATTTGCCTTAAATCTTTTGGTTGTGGTTAGCTTGTGGCATAGTCATGGATTTCGGGTAAGTCCCCTAACTTGTAATTTTTATATGTTTGCATGCCATCACATGATGTTTAATACTATGACATGATATATGAAATTTGATGTGTAAGCATGTGATGGTGGGATTGATGAGAGGAGGGGGATGAACTATGGACTGTCGTCAGTGGTTTTGACCACAAGATGGGTTGGCCCCATCAGATTATTTGTGACCTATGGTCATCAGTGGTTTTGACCACAACGATTGATTATTTGCGACTAAGTCCCAGTGGTTTGGTACCACCAGTGGTTTTGACCACATTTGATAAATTGTGACCCATGGTCATCAGTGGTTTTGACCACACGATGGGTTGGCCCCATCATTTGAATTGTGACTTTAAGTCATCAGTGGTTTTGACCACACGGGGTAGAAAAGGAGTATGGATGGCTAGTTGGGTTGCATGAGCATGTTTATTAATGAATTGTGTATGAGATGTATTTTTCGGGTGGGGGATTTATACACTGAGTCTTGGTGACTCACCCCTTCCCTTAACATTTTGCAGATGAGTAGATCGCGGAGATGGAGCCGGATGGACTCGAGGTGGCCATGCAGTGGAAATTTTAATTATATGAACTTGGACTTTGTTTTATTTTATTTTAATGTTCGTTATTTTAAGTAAGTTGTAATAAGGCCTCCTAGAATTATTTTATTATTGTTACATGCTTTGAACATTTGTTTAAACTATTTAATTATGTTAAAAATGAATTCACATGTTTTTCCCAATCAAACGTAAAATGTTTTAAAAATGCCATCGGGCACATTTGCAATCTATAAACAACCCGACTTAATAAATATTTCTAAACAAAACCAAGTATGGTTTTTAACAAGGGACTTGAAAACACAAGGTTTTCGACAAAACTTAAAACGGTTTTGAAAAGATTTCAAAATGTTTTCTCGGTAGCAACCCAAATTCGGTCGTAATGTTTGGGCCGGGTTTGGGATGTTACAGATAGCACGACACAGGACAGAAAATATCTTCAAGCCATGGGCCCCAACTGAACACCACGATGGTGCGATGCGGCCGTGGCCGACACTGTTTTATCAAACACGGGCGTGGCGACCTGCACACAGGCGTGGGAGAAACGAACATAGCACAACATGACCATGCAATACGACTGTGTGACTCGACACGCCCACAATACACGGGCGTGGGGATGTACCAGAAAACAAAACTCTATTTAAACACCCCTCTTCCTCTCCCCACCTACCCCAACTCCCTCTTTTCCATACCCTTTCACCTTTTCCCTTGTCATTTTTCTCTCAATCTCTTGCTCCAAACTCTCCATTTTTCACCATCTGAATGTCGAAGAAGCGGAAGAATCCAAACACAGTTTTCCTAAGGGAGACCGATCTACATAAGTTCATGCCGGCTGCTTCATCCACTCGACAAGCCAAGGGTTCTAAAGGCTGCTAGGGAATCACACCTCGACCACGACCACACCCTACCACAGTCTTAGAAATCACACCCACCTCGCGAACTGTCCAACAATAAGGACTTTTCAGTCCATTCATCTTTGTTTTTTAGTTTTATTTCAATTTTACACTATTTCTCTTTATCTTTCTTGTCTTTAAATACATAATTAGTTTATTTTAAATGTGTATTAATATTTCCTAGCTATTTCTTCATAAGCTTCCCAATTTCTTCATCTAGCGCAGAGCTCGGTAGCAGCCACCACACCACGAGACTCCCAACTCAAAGAAACCATCTAATTTCAGGAAGTTTCACCTCTCCCTTTCTCTTAAATTTCATATATATCTTTGTACATTGAGGGCAATGTACATCTTAAGTGTGGGGGGTGAATATTTATTTCGAGAAAGTGCCTAACTTTCTTCATCATTCTCAAATCATTGAATTATGCCATCAATGATATCTTGGCTTTAAGTAATTTTCTCATATTACTAATTAGAATAAAGTTCCTGTGATTAATGATTTTCTTTGATATGTTTTGGATTAAATCATTGATAATTGTGCAGTGATGATTTAAATTTTAGGAGACTAGAGAATCAAGCATGATGAGTCTATTTTCAAAAATTAAAATTTTGTTAGGTTGTCTACCTGAATCTAACTATTACCTTGAAGTTTGAAATTTACAAGATTGATATCAAAAACCCATAATTCTTGTGAGATTTTGAGCCTTTTAGAGCATGCATTCTTTCGTGCTCACTTTTTATTATGAGTGTGTCAACATTGATTTGTTATTCTAGAACTTGCTTCGATTATACATGTCGAGACCACACATTTGATTTCATATACAGAGATGATAAAGGCACCTAGGATTTAACCCACTCACTCCACTAAAAGCCTACCCTCATAATTAACCACTAGTGAACCCCGTTGATCTTAACAACCCATTTATTGACTCACCCACTAATATTAACCCAAAACCCTTTGTATTTGTTTCACCATTCCTTGACTATCCTTTTGTCGAGATTTGATTTGATCGGTTGCCTAATTATTTTATTAGTTAAAATTCATTCTTTATTATGTATTGATTTGTTCTAAAAAAACAAAGTATATTTAGTATTTGTTCTATGTAATTGAGCTTATACGTTTAAAACTCCACATCTCAAAGAAAAAGCTCGATTATTAGAAATTTTCAATTGATATAATTATTCAGGATTAGTCCATTTTTTTTCTAGTTAGGTAAATTGTCAAATTCAATCTCGATTCTAACCTTCTAACTCAGCCTTTATCCACACCTTTTAACCTAAGCCCTGTTACAACCCTTTTTAAAGACCTTTTGACCTATGTATAATCTCATTTTACAGTGGTGGAGATTTGATTTTCAGGCAAGCTTATGGGATTAACTTTTCATGTTCGACTTTTGAGTGCTTAATTTTGAACCTTAAACACTTTGAGTGATTTGAGTGAATCTTTAGTGAGGATGTCAACTCTTGTCAATTCTGAATCAGAGGTAATTATTTAGGTAAAGGGAAACGCCAATATTTTCGTGCTATAAATGTATGACTTTGATTGTTTGAATCTTTAAGACCCTTTGAGTTAAATTATCAATGTATGAATTATCTTTGAATAATGATGAAACATTATTGATGAATATTATGAATCAGGGAAGTTCATTTTAATTGTAAGTTGAGAATTTTGCTTGCGGACAAGCAAATGCTTAAGTGTGGTGCTATTTGATAAACCGTAAAATGAACATATTTTAATCCCACATTTAGCATACTTTTGGATGATTTAAGCCTTGAATTGTGTAATTTGGTGCTGTTAATCCTTTGTTTTCATGTTCTATACTCAGAAGAGCACCGGAGGATGAAAAGAACGAGAAACGGGCCCAAAACGGAGTAAATGGGCCATATCACGAAATCAACATGGCCTGGGCCAAGACCACACGGTCGTGCCTCATCAACAGACTCGAACACGGCCTGGCCACGATTCACACTGGTGTGTGCCATGGGCGTGTCCCTAACGTGAGAAAGAAGAGTTTCAGTCGGATTAGGGTACTTAGAGGCAAAGAAAGCCATTCCAAAAGCCTATATAAACACCCTAGAGGCCAACCTTTAGGGGACGTCCAGCTAGGCCAAGGAGCCGAGCCAGAGAGGCCAGAATTGTGGAATTTACTCGAAGAAAACCAGTTGATTCATCTCAAGAAGCCGGAATCATACTCAAGACGGAGGATCTCTCCTTCAGTCCCTTAAATTATTAACATATTGAATTTTAACTATTTTATAATAATTTTTTTTTACAAATTTGGCTTATTTTCGACAGTTTTGCACAAAAGGTGAAAATTGGCTCAGTAGACTTCTCGAAAGGCTTGAACCGTTGGAGGAATTTTTGCATCGAGTGAACCAAGAGCAAGGCTGAATATTTTTCCAACCAAGGATGGTCGAAATAATGATTATTTTATTCACTTTATATTTAATTTTTATCCAAAGTTAATTGGGTTAAAAATTAATATAAAGCCTAAAGGAGAAAGTGGCCCAATTGTGCTAATAAAAGAATAATGATCCAACAAGAGAAATGATAGCCCAAAACTGTCCAATAAGCTGACCCAATTTTTCTGATTTTTATGCTTGCAAAACAGCCCTCAAAGTCTCCTTAAACTCCATTCAAACCTCTCTACGTTTTGTGCCTTTGAAGATTTTTCCCTAGCTTAAAATAGCAAGTTTGAAACATTCAAATTTGCTTGTTGTATGGCCGGCCAAGGAAGAGTGTGTGGCTGCTATTTATTTTCTTTTTTTTAGCAGCCATTCACACCTATAAATACCCACCTTTGCTACCTCATTCAACACACATTTCATTTCCTACACATCTCTCTCTTTCACTTGTTTTTCTCTCTTTCATTACTTTCATTATTTTCCCATTTCCCTTGCCGATTTTCCTCTTGAAAAAGAGCCTTCTTCCACCTTGGAATAGCATCGTTCAATTTTTCATAGAGGTCTCAGTTCAACAGGACAAGCAGAGAGGAAAATGAGCGCACTAGTCTGGCTTTAGAGAAAACTTGGATTTGCTTTCCAGTTCCCTTTTCTTTAATTTTCTTGTTTATGTTGTGATTATGAATATGAATACTTTTTTTTGTTGTTGTTCTTGTTCTAATTAAAATGGCTTAAATTAATTCATTTTAAATTGATTGCATTCTGTCCACTTGAATTATTAAAATCATGTTTGTGTTGTTATAGGCCTTGATAAGTTGTTCAATTAAATAAAACCATGCCTATGTTATACTTGCATTATAAAATGTAAGGTAACAAATGAATTAATTATTAAACGTATTGAAATTATAATTTATTGACATAGTATTTAATTGGTGCATGTTTAATCTTCTAAGGTAGCTGAAGTTTAAATTAGCGACGGTATTAAACGATACATAACCCTTGCATAACTTGCAAGATTATTGTGATTAAATTGTTTCAATATAGAAATATATTGTTACCTCACTTAATCTTTTATGTGCTTATGAAGATTGATTAATTGTTTGAATTGGCATTGAAAAATGTTCAAGAGATTAGTTAATTTAATAAGTACGTATGAACAGTAGTTAGCAAATTATCAAATTGTCATGAAAGTATTCATAACAACATGAATATAAGTTTAGTAATTATAAGTTAAGGAATGTAATTGATCTAACACAATTATGTCATCTTGATTAAAACCATCTTTTTGAAATCGTGCATTGGAATTTTTAATTTTATTTCTATTAATTAGTTAATATTTAGTTTTTAAGATCACTTCTTCAAAACAAAATATTTTTCCCATCACCAAAGTGTTTGATTTACATTTCATAAATATTTTTCTTTCATAGTCCTTGTGGGTACGATAACTCGAATTTACTTGTCACTTTATTACTTGTTAACGATTGTGTACACTTGCACATTTTCGTCGTTCCAGTGGGTCTAAGTAAGAGTGTGTAATAAAAATTATTAGGGACATAGCTAAAGACTGAGTAGATAAGGAGGTAGTTGTATGCTCCGTCTATCTTTTTAGTCAAAGGCCCTAGCTTTATGAATGATTTCTTGTTTAAATTGTGACATATGTAATGCCTCGACAATTCGGTGTATGCTTCACTATGATTATCAGGGTAGAAAAATGTTGTGACATGCAAAATTCCCTAACCCATTAAAAAAAAGAAAAATCTGGAATAATAATAAATAATTGATGTTAGGTGGACAATGAACTAAGTGAGTTAGAAGATATTTGCTATATGACAGAAGGGGAGAGTGGATGAATATTTAGGAGTTTCTGTTTTTAGAAGATATTTCTGCACTACCGTTGCTAGACAAACCTTAGTCATTCGAACAAACTTTATGACAGAGAAAATTGCTGAGAACTGAGATATACATTGTTTTTCGGACCGATAAGTAGTATGAAAGGGTTTTATGCCAGGGCAAAATATTTGCATTAGTACAGATAGGAAATTTTTGCTTAAGGACAAGCAATAGCTTAGGTTTGGGGGTGTGATAACTCTTGAAAAGAGTTATATTTTTCTACGTTTTGACCTAGCTAATTGTTTGTATTGAAGTATATTTTGTTGCATTTTAGGGCATTTTAATTAGCATTATATTACATTCAGACTTGGACTATGTTGAGTTATTTGGTGCTTTTAATTGGTTTTTGTGCAAGTTTTGTGTGGTGACAAGAAAGGAACAAGTTTTCGAAGAAAGGAAATAAATAAGTGAAGTTTTGCTGGGGCAAAGTGCAGATGATATGCCAGCACGAGTGTTGCAGCAATGCCGGGAAGACTAAGTCAAACGTTTCATGTGCAGTTGTTTCAGTTTGAAATTTAAACTTGTACCAGATAAATCACCCTAGAAAAGAGGAGAAGATTAACACAAATTGATTTGTTAAAATCTATCTATAAAAGGACGATAAAGGGAACCTCAAAAGGAATCTTGAAAAGAAGTAGAAGAGTAAGAGATCTTGAGTGGAAGAGGAAGTCATCCTCTCGGTCAACACAAGACTGTGTAGCTAAACTGTGGACAAGCAGAAGCTGTTTTCTCGACGTTCTTCCGTTATTTCCTTAGTGCTCTCTCATGAACTTATTTGGTTGTAAATGATGGTGATGGTTTGGAATTATATTTTCCAACCGATGAGTTAAATCTCATTAGGTTGGGGTTATTTTGACGATACTTAACCATTTTAAGTTTCCATGGTGTAAATATAATTATTTAACTACCCATTCAATTGTTTAAGTGCAATCTCTAGGAATAGTCGATAGCATATTATTCTTGTTAAGTTGATTTAATGCGGGAAAGGTTAGATTACTTAACTAATATTGGATGGCATGAGCAACATTCGAATGATGCTTGCATCATAAAGAAGGAATTACACAGGTTACTGTAATAAAACCCTGTATTAGCAAGGACAGTGACTTGAGGTTTTGCCCCTGAAAGAGGCAGGCCACTTTAAGACTCTTCTGCACAATTAGTTAATCAAGATTTTGTCATGGCATTATTGCTAGTAAGGTTGATTCTGAGTAATCCCAACCTTCCACATAAATATCATAGACACTATATTTGATTCTCTGCTGAAATATCTTCGCCTTAGCATTCTTAGTTGATTATTTACGCAATTGTTCCCATATTTTACTCAAATAGTTCCCATATTATTCACGCAATAGTTCCCATATTTACATTTTTGTTATCACCTTCGTCATAGCAATTCCAGTTATTTACCTATCATCACATATTTACCTTAGTTTTTGTAATAACATTTCCTTCAATCATTTTACTATAGCATTAAGTTAACCCTATTAAGATAACTTGTAACAGCCTGATTTTAGGGCTAGTCAGAATAGTGGTTTCGGGATCGCTAATCTGAGGTTGAAGAAAATTATTTTAATATTATTTTATGTGTTATAGCATGTTAATAAGGATGCATGAAAAGTTTGGTGCTTTAATTTTAGCAATTGTATGCTTAATTGTGAAAAAGGACTAAATCGCATAAAGTGCGAAAGTTCTATTATACAAGGTAGAGGTGCCTAATAGCCATATAATATTAAACTGGAGGTCCTTAAAGTTAAATTAGGCCATTAAAGGTGTGTTGGCCAGCCATAGGAAACAACGGCGACAAGAGCATTAAATTTTGGTCAAATTTTGGTGAAATTAGGTGATAAAAAAATGAATAAAATAAGCTAAATGAAAAAGATGTCATTTTTCACTATTCATGCTTCTTCTCCACTAAAAATTGAGAGAAACAAGGGTTCTTGGAGTTCAATTTTTCAGCAACACAAATCTCTTGCAAGTAAGTGATTCTAGGGGCTTTTCTTGATAATTTTTGTACTTTTGGAACCCCTAAAGCTTAAGCTAGCTAATGAGGGGACTATTTTGCAAAATGCTTGAAATTTTAGGGACTTTCCATGAGAGTGTTCATGTTGTTTGCTTAGTTTTTATGGAAAAAATGAATGTCAGTGAGTTAAGGAACAACTTTTGTAAAAGGTGTTACCATGAAAACACCTAAATGAGACCTATTAGTAAAGGTTGAATTTGTGTAATAAATGCATGAAATAATTGGATTTTTGAGTTGTTGTAAGAGAAATAAATGTTCAAATAAGCTTCTTTAATCAGAAAATGTGATGAAAAACGATTTACGAGCCTAGGGGCAAAATCGTAATTTTGCCAAAGCAGAAGGGAAAAATGGTCATTTTTGCCTAAGTAGAAATTTTGATATATCATGAATTATAAAGTGATTGAATGAGTAAATTTTATTATTATAGATCAAGAAGAGCGCGGAAATAACCTTGACTGAGGAAAAGGCAATCGGACTAAATTATCGACTAATACATTTTGCACCGACGTAAGTTTATGTGTAAATGATACATCTTTAATACATGTTATTACTTATTGGTGCATTGTATGAATGAGATCGATTATGATTGAGATTGATTGAAATTAATAGATGGTGAGTAGATCTCGTATGAACCTCGGAATAGATAAGTGAGTGTGGAAAAATATCCGTAATGATTAATTGGTGGGCTGTGTGCGATACCACCGTAATATCCTTTCTACTGGGTTGTGTGTAATACCATCTTATTACTTAATCACGATGGGTTGTGTGTGATACCATCGTTTATATTATCATTTGGTCGGCTATGTGCGAAACCACCGTAAATATTCTTGTTGGTGGGCTATGTGCGATACCACCCTATTATCGATTAATGGTGGGCTATGTGCGAAACAACGGGGTACATAGTATTATTCCGAGGGGTTCATCGAGAAATGGTATAGGTAAATGTTTCATATTGCCTTATGGTGATGAGTGCAGGGAATATATATGAGCAATTGTGAGCAATGTAATTGTTATGTGATTGGAATGAGGTAAGAGATGAGATGAGTAAGCATGATTATGGAAATGTGAATTGTTCTTGCTTAGTATGTGAAGTTATTGATTGATTAGCATATGTGATGATGCTTATTGTTTGCATGTAAACTTTCTAAGCTTTACTTCCTTTCTTTTTCCCTTGTTTTATAGTGTCAAAGAGCCGGTTCGAGATACGAAGATAATCAGAAGATCACTCACACTATCAGCTCATCTCGGTATATTAGTTTTAGCGTTTTGAGTATGACATGTATAGGGTCTAGGCTTAGTGAATGTTTTGTTGTTTTGGCCAAGTGTGTTGGCTCCCTTAAAGATGAACACTTTTGTAAATGGCGATATTTAATGGCTCATTATCATTATATATATGAAAAGAAGATTTTATTCATGAATGTGTATGATACATAATTGAGTTGCTTGGTAAATGATTGAATGTGATTGATGTTGTATGATTTAGGGTGATAAAAAAAGCTTGGCAAATAGCCTTGTTCCTGTCCACACGGGTAGGCACACGGGTGTGTGTGTAGGCCGTGTATAACACACGGTCAGTCCCATGGGTGTGTGACCAGGCCTTGTGTCCCCTGCATGTTAATGCTGCAAGTTAGTGTCGACCACGGGCTAGACATACGGGCTGTGCCTAAGCCGTGTGCCCGTTATATGGTTGCTGATGTCACAAACAGAATATCCAGGTTTTCACAAAAGGGTGAGGACACGGGCTTGTCTAGGCCATGTGAAGGACACGGGCCAAGGACACGGGCGTGTGTCCGGTCGTGTGAAAACCCCTGTAGGTCCAAATTGAAAAATAAATTCCACACGGGCTAGGGACATGGACGTGTGTGACCACACGACCTGCCTACACGGGTGTGTCCCATTTCACACGGGCGTGTGGCCCTGTTAAGGCAAAAAAAATTATGTTTACAAAAGTTCCCAGTTTGATTCTAAGGCCCTCCGTTTGCACGTTTACGACCCCGTAGGCCCATAATAAGAATGTTATGAATGTGAATGAAAGATTTTATATTGCAATGAACTTTGATAGCCCAAAGTTGTATGTTTAAGCGAGATAAGTCTGGTAATGCCTCATACCCGGTTCCGGCGTTGAATACGGGTAAGGGGTGTTACATAACTTGACCAATTTTGTGCCTCAATCAGATCCTCGTGGAAATCATACTCACTTACCTCTTTATTACTTGAACCGACGTGTATACTTGCACAAAAATCACACACTATTTTACAAGTGACAAAAAACCTAGGCAAACATTAGCATAGATTTTGTAGAAGGCTTACCAGTTTCACTGGGGAAGAGTAACATCTTGGTAGTGGTGGATAGATTGACCAAATATGGTCATTTCATTGCTTTGAGCCATCTATTTACTACTGCATCAGTGGCTAGTGAGTTCTGTTGGATTGTTGATACCTCTATGGCGCAGCAGAAAAAAATAATTCCGGCGATCCAAACCATGGATCCATGTGCGAGGAATGAATCGGGGTGAAATAATGGTTTCGAAATTACCGAAACTTCAATCTGAGTAAACAGCGACGCCTCGGCAACAAGAATTCTAATCTACTATCGAACCAAGCCGCAACCTTTTATGATTTCGACCTCTACGTAATCCACCCAGTTTGACGATGAATAGGAGAAATCTCCAAAACTGTTTTGGAGGTTTCTTTGCTTGATGGCTGCTAGACCTCACAAGCAATTTTTAGGGTTTCTATAAGCTCTATCTTATTTTTCACCCTTTTATAATTGGTATATATATAAATGAATCATAATTAAAAAATAAATAAATATAATAATGTTTTAACCGAAAATTATAATTACGTTAATTATAACAAGGGTCTCGGTAAACTATATTTATTTAAATTTATATACGAACCAAATTCATATATGAATAGAACTATGTTCTCATTATGTGTACAACATCCTTGTACATATAATATGTTCAATATTTGATTGCCCAATTAAATTAATTCTCATGTGACAACCAAACACAATACCAACTATGTTTTATTCCGTTCATTTCAACCATAGGGTGTGACCCTATAGGTTCTTGTAACATTAGTAGTAATACTAGAACGATTCTAATGTTACAAACAATGAGTGGCATCTAGCAATGCATCATTTCTACCTAAGTTACAAGAAGTCATGATTTGACATAACCTTTTGTGATTAACCTTTCATGCATTAATCCTTAAGTCCTTTATCTCTGGAATGAACACAAGTCATGGAATAGTGACACTTGCATAGTCCATCCCATGTTTCTTGATATCTTGAATAGACTATGATATACAAATAAGTATGACATCTCATATCAACTTATTTGAGCATGGCCATGCATTTCTAGTCTCACTCAATCAAGCGGCATAAGATATTACTCACATTATGTAGGTGGGACTTATCCTATATTGATCAACCATATCCCTCTACATAGATTATGGTATATCCAACATCAGCCTTTATAAAACAACCAGTTACGGTGTACGTTTGACTGTATTAAAATATACAACTCACGATGTTGGGATAATGATGATCTCAAGTCTAAGGATCATATACATATTAATCACTATGAGTAATGTTGTGACAATTACATAATAATCCAAGAAACATACTCATAGAAGGTCAGTCCAATATGTTGTTCTCTAACACACATATTCATGCATTGATTTTGACACTCCATATCAATGACAACTCTTTATCATCAATCAACTACATGTTAGTCTTAATGCATTATTGTTGTCCTAGTCAACAATAATATTTTACTAAGGATCTTTTAAGAACAATCATATTATTCTCAGGATATTATTATAAAACAGTTTATTTGTACACACAAAAAAAATGAAATAATAATGACAACGCCTTATATTAATAAACATGGTAAATCAAGTATGTTATTACAACCATCTCATGATTGATCTTTGGGCATACTCTTACAAGTTCCTCCAATAGGTCTAAAAACTCCATGGTGCTCCAGAATCCATCGTTTCAGATAGAGACAATGTGTTTTTGATCCATTTCTAGAAATAATTTTTTAAACACCTCAACACACAGCTACATTTCTCTATTCCCTACCACCCTCAAACAGATGGTCAAACCGAGGCTTTAAACAAATGTCTGGAAGGCTACCTATGGTGTATGTCAAGGGAAAAGCCTTTTGGATGGGCTTCTTGGTTGCCATTAGCTAAATGGTGGTACAACACCACTTACCATTCAGCTATCCATATGACCCCCTATGAGGCTTTATATAGACAAGAACCACCAGTTCACTTACCATACCTTGCAGGGGTTTCTTGAGTGGTTGAGGTGGACATGAGTCTTCATCATAGAGAGGTTGTACAAAGTCTTCTCCAATTTCACCTTAAATGATCCCAAGAAAGGATGAAACATATAGCTGATAAAAAAAGGTCAGACATTGAATTTGAGGTAGGAGACCAAGTGTATGTGAAGCTACAGCCCTATAGGCAGCATTCATTGAGACAATTTTGAAACCAGAAGTTAGCCCCAAGGTACTTTGGGCCTGTAACACCCCTAACCCCTCTCCGTCGTTGGATTAAGGGCATGGGCATTACAACAAATCATCACATCGTAAATAAAAATGCAAGCTAACTACTATCATTATATTATACAGAAGCAAATCACGATAATATAATACTTCCATATTAGAGTCCTATACAACCAAATAATGAATCATGCTATGCAATGCTAAACTTGGTCTTCCACTGTCCACACTCTTATCACTATTTATCCCCTCTTGAAAGCTAGAAGTTGGATACATAACAAGACTACTCCAATTATTAGCATCAGAGTATTGAACCATACTCTGACTACTACTACCTTTGATAATATTAGTAGAATGACATACTGCACTTAGTTTAGGTTTGCTATTTCATTCAAAATCGGAGTAAAAATACTCTTATAGGCCTTAATTTGAGTCTGTATATCTCCAAAAATAGCCTATGAACAAATAAGGACTAATTAGGAACAATTCTGAAAGTTTTAAGGCAATTTCAAAAATACCTAGAAATAGGGGACATAGGGTTGTATGGAACTCCTCTGACCATGTGGCTTTTGAAGTTGGGACATACGGCAGTGTTCCAGCCCATGTCCTTTCCTGTGTAACTCACTAACTTGAAAGACACGACTGTGTCCCAGCCCGTATAACTCACTGACTTGGGTCACACGGTCGTCTCACAGGCTGTGTGTCAGCCCGTGTGGACATTACACCTATACTATTTTTCAACAAGCTCAGGGCACACCCCCGTGTGTGTTGCCGTTGTATGACACACAACCATGTGACAAATCGTGTCTCAGGTCGTATGCACCTAAGTGTACCTTAAAACTCAAGTTTACCAAATTGTGATTATTTGGGCATCAAGCAACCATTTCACCAGCCATTTAATCTATTCAAAACACAATTAAACATGTTCAATTCATACCAAAACTGTAACACCCCTTCCTGTATTCCACTTCGGAATCGGGTATGAGCAATTATCGGACTTAACTTGCTTGTACATACAACTTTGGGCTCTAAAAATCCATCCCCATGGCAACCATATTCTAAGCCAAATGCCACCCTACATGGAAACCATAATTATATCATCTCATTACAACATAACTCATGACCCTAAGGCACTTCCAAGAACTCAAATCAAGGCATCCACACAAGCATAAACTTCATGATTCATCATCAATGATTATATATAAACTTGTCAAGTATTAGCCCAATTCCAATGACCACTTACAAAATGAATTCAATAACATAAATAGCCAACACTTTGGCTAACTAATATGACATAACAAAATACCCAAGTCCTATACATGTCATACTCAAAATAAATCTAACTTTGTTATACCAAAGAAATGTCGATAGTGTGATTTCCAAACTCCAACTTTCCACGATCCTTGAATTATCTTGGCAATACTAAAAGGAAAAACGAAATGAGAAGGGTAAGCATAAAGCCTAGTAAGTTTGCATGAAAGTAAATAGCAACAATTAGCTCATAATGACATCAATCCATGGCATTAGATAACCACACAAAGTCATAAGCACTTTGCCATAACTTACTCGTACTTGTTCTTATTTAGAACATACCATGCCACATATCGTAAACATTCCTCGTGAATTACTCACATACCTGTATTCACTCAATCACATGGCTTAGTACTAAATCTCATTTCTATTTCCAAGCTTATCTATTTATCCTGCTAAATCACTAGGGATATTCAATGATGCATATTCATTGTCATTACATAAACACGAAACCAATGCCTCATCCCAGATGTGGTCTTACATGGGGTAACTTCTGAGTGCTGATGCCATATCCTGGATATGGTCTTATACGGAATTCACATCAAGTATCGATGCCATATCCCGAATATGGTCTTATACGATTCTCATATCCAATACCGAATCCATATCCCAGATATGGTCTTATACGGGATCTCAATTCCGTGCCGAGGCCATGTCCCCGACATGGTCTTACACGGGACCTTATCCATCTCATGTCTCAATGATAGTATTCTCACATTCATTATAGTCCAACCGGGACTTCAACATCTCAACTTTTATCATCTTTCTCATTCAACACTAATACTAGATTTCATAGAATATCATGTATCATTATAATATCAAACATTCTCAAACATACTAGCATAAATGTTTAATTTATCACATACAAACTTACCTCGATTTTAAAATAAGCTAAATCGTCTATCTAGTCCAATACTTTGTTCTTTTCCCGATCAAGGTTAATTCTTGGTTCTTCTTTATCTATAATAGCAAATTAGCTCATTTAATTATCACATTAATAAATGCATTTCAATAATCATGCTTTGGCAAAATTAGATTTTGCCCTTAGACTTTTGCAAAATGACCATTTCACCCATAGGCTCGAAAATCAATTCCAATCAAATTTCTCTCTTTAACGAGCCTAGGTGAACATCTATTTCTCTTATGGCTACCATCAAAACTCAACATTTCACACATTTACTACATATTTTACAACCTTTACAGAAAGGTCATTTTAGGTGTTTTCTTGGTAACACCTTTCACAAAAGTTGTTCATCTAACAACTAAGACCCATTTTCTTCCATAAAAAAGCAGCAAACAACTTAAAAGCTTTCATGGCAAAACTCTAACTCTTCACCATTTAACAAAATAGTCCCCTCTTTAGAAAGCTTAAGCTTTAGGGGTTCCAAAAGTACAATTTTTATCAAGAAATGACCACTAGAACACTTACTTGTAAAGAGAAGAGTGTGCTGAAATTTTTGAAGTTTTCCAACCCCTATTTGTTGCTAATTTTCGGTGGAAGTAAAGGAGAAGAAAGATGATATCTTTTCTTCTTTATTTTATTTCCTAGACAATTTTTCACCTAATCTACCAACTTGACCAATTTTGACATATTTTGTCTCCTATGGCTGGTCAACCATCACTTAAGGGGGCTAATTTCCCTTTAAAGACCTCAAATTAAAATTCCATAGCTATTTGGCACCCTTAGCTTGTAATTTTGAACTTTCGCACTTTATGCGATTTAGTTCTTTTTCGCGATTAAGCATGAAATCTCTAAAACTAAAGCACCATAATTTTCATGGACTTATATAATCATGCTCTAACTCATAAAATATCATGAAAATATTTTTCTCTAACCTCAGATTAGTGGTTTCGAACCACTGTTTCGACTAGCCCCTAAATCGGGCTGTTACAATTCTCCCCCTTAAGGATTTTCATCCTCGAAAATCTTGCCAGTAAAAAGGTTGGGATATTGGTTTCTCATGGTCTCTTCGGGTTCCCATGTAGCCTCTTCTATTCCATGTCTCTACCATAGCACTTTAACAAGGGCTATACTTTTGTTTCTCAACTATTTGATCTCTTGTGCCAAAATTTTAATCGGCTCTTCGCCATAAGTCAAGTCCGATTGAATTTCTACCTCTGTTGGTACTATCACATGTGAAGGGTCTGAACGGTATCGTCGCAACATGGATACGTGGAAAACCTCATGAATCTTTTCCAGCTCAGGTGGCAAGGCCAAACGATAAGCTACCGGTCTTATCCTCTGGTAACTTCATAAGGTCCGATAAAGCGCGGACTCAACTTGCCTTTCCGGCCAAATCTGAGGACTTTCTTCCATGGTGATACTTTCAGAAACACTTTATCACCGACTTGGAACTCAATCTCTTTCCTTTTTAAATCCGAATAGGATTTTTTGTCTATTTGAGGCCGCTTTCAGACATTCACGTATCACCTTTAATTTCTCTTCAGTTTCCCTGACCAAATCAACACCGTGAATCTGATTCTCTCTAAGTTCTGTCCAATACAAGGGCATTCGACATTTACGCCCGTACAATGCCTCGTAAGGTGCCATCTTCAAACTTGACTGAAAACTGTTGTTGTAGGCAAATTCTACCAACGGTAAGTATTTTTCCCAATTAACTTGGAAATCCAAAATACAACATCGAAGTATTTCTTCCAGTATTTGTATTACTCTCTCCGACTGCCCGTCGGTTTGCGGATGGAAAGTTATACTGAAACTCAATTTTATGCCTAAAGCCTCTTGTAACTTTTTCCAAAACCGTGATGTGAATCTCGAATCTCTATTTGAAATAATCGACAATGGTACTCCGTGAAGCCTAACTATCTCTAACACATACAAATCCGCCAACTTTTCAAGAGAATAATCGACTCGTACTGGTATGAAATGGGCTGACTTCGTAAGTCTATCGACTGTAACCTATACAGCATCTTTCTTTTTCGGCGTCAACAGTAAACCTGTCATGAAGTCCATAGTAACACGGTCCCACTTCCACTCAGGAACCATAATAGGCTGAAGTAGACCTGAAGGTACTTGGTGTTTAGCCTTCACTTGTTGACAAATTAGGCATCTCAACACAAACTCGGAAATGTCTTTCTTCATATTCGACCACAAATACCATTTTTTCAAGTCGTTATACATCTTCGTGCTGCCTGGATGTACAGATAACCATCCATTATGTGCTTCTTGCAAGATCTTTCGAATAAGCTCATCATTTCTGGGTACACAGACCCTATCTCGGAACATCAAACATCCGTCAGAACTTACCTGAAAGTCTGACTCAACATTTGACTCACATAGAACTCTTTTGGCTTGCAAGTCGCTGTCACCTTTCTGAGCTTCACAAATCTCTTGGAGAAATAATGGTCTAGCCCTCAACTCGGCTAGAATAGAACCATTATTTAACAAAGCCATCCGTGTATTCATGGCTCTCAGCGCAAACAAGGATTTTCTGCTCAAAGCATCGGCGACCAGGTTCGCCTTTCCCAGATGGTAGTCAATACTAACTCATAATCCTTGATCAGCTCTAACCATCTTCGTTGCCTCAAATTCAATCCCTTTGAGTCATCAAGTATTTTAGGCTTTTATGGTCGGTGAATACCCGACACTTTTCACCATATAAATGGTGTCTCCATAGCTTTAATGCAAACACAATGACAGCTAACTCCAAATCATGAATCGGGTAATTCTTCTCCTGCGGCTTTAATTGTTTAGAAGCATATGCTATCACCTTTCCCTCTTGCATAAGTACACAACCCAATCCATTCATGGATGCATCACTATAAACCACAAATTCTCTTCCCAGTTCGGGTTGCACCAAAACAGAAGCCTCAGTCAACAACGCATTTAGTTTCTTAAAACTCTATTGGCACTTTTCTATCCAATCAAACTTCACATCTTTTTGCAATAGTCTCGTCATCGATGTAGATATCATGGAAAATCCCTTGAAAAAATGCCTATAATAGCCGGCTAAGCCCAGAAAACTCCTTACTTCAGTTACGCTCCTTGGTGGTTACCATTCAACAATCGCTAAAATCTTACTCGGGTCGACTTTAATTACATCTTCTGAGACAATGTGCCCCAAAAATCCAACTTCCTTAAGCCAAAATTCACTTTTACTAAACTTGGCATAGAATTGTTTATCCCTCAAAATTTGCAGAACTTTTCTTAAATGCTCGACATGTTCGTTCTCATTTCAAGAGTATATCAGTATATCATCAATGAAGACTACGACAAATTTATCCAAATATGGCCCAAAAATGTGATTCATCAAACCAATGAAAACCGCTGGGGCATTTGTTAAGCCAAAAGGCATGACCAAAAATTCATAGTGGCCATACCTCATCTGAAATGCAGTTTTCGACACATCCGAGTCCTTGGCTCTCAACTGATAGTACCCGAGCCTCAAGTCTAATTTGGAAAACACCGTGGCTCCCTTCAATTGGTCAAATAGATCATCAATTCTTGGCAACGGGTACTTGTTCTTCACAGTTACCTTGTTAAGTTGCCGATAATCTATGCATAACCTCATAGAACCATCTTTCTTCTTCACAAATAATATGGAAGCTCCCCACGGGGAAAACCTTGGTCTTGCGAAGCCTTTACCCGTTAGCTCTTGCAAATGTGCTTTTAATTCTTTTAGCTTGGTTGGAGCCATTCTATACAGAGCAATAGAAATGGGGGCAGTACCCAAAGCTAACTCAATCCCAAATTCAATCTCTCTAACCGGAGGTAGCCCTGGTAATTCTTCTGGAAAAACATCTGGATATTCACATACTATGGGCACTGATTCGATTTTTAACTCTGTTTCTCTCGTATTCATCACAAAGGCAATATAAGCTTCGTACCCTTTCCTTAAATACTTCTGAGTCAATAAGAAAGATACCACTACTGGTGATATGTCTTGCTTATCTAATTCAACACGAATAAAATCCCCACTTTCACATTTTAACTCAACAATCTTCTTTCCACAATTTACAATCACATCATGAGTAACTACCCAATCCATCCCAAGGATGACATTAAACTCATCAAATGGTAACAACATGAGGTTAGCAGGAAAACAATGACCCCTAATCATCAAAGGGAAACCTTTACATACTCTATCAACCAAAACACATTTGCCTAGGGGATTTGACACTCTTATTACAAATTCAGTAAACTCTATAGGCATGCTCAGGCTAGAGACTAATTTCATGCAAATATACGAGTGAGTAGGTCCCGGATCAATTAAAGCTATAACACGAGTATCATAGAGAGAAAATGTACATGTGATTATGTTAGGGGAGGACGCCTCTTCGCAAGCACGAATGGCGTATGTTCTCGCCGGTGCTCTACCCTCAACTGCCGTAGTCTACTCTCTAGATGAATTCTTGTTGCTCATATCATTTCTCGGGTTTCTCTGTGGTCTTCCTCTAGCAGTACTTCTCGGTCTTGCATTCTAAGACTTCTCTTTCTCACCCACCTCGGAGCAATCTCTGATAAAATACTCTAAAGACCCACACTTGAAACAAGCCTTCTCGCTTACTCTGCACTTACTGGAATGACGTCTACCACACTGTAGGCATTTCGGTCTACTTGGTCAAAGTTGCCAGTACTAGCAACTAATGTGGTCTGAGCCTTAAACCCCGAGAACTGTTTGCCCTTACTTCAATTTGAAAATTAGGCCGACGTGGCTGATCAAGTAGCAAAATCTCTTGATTTCTTATATGAGGATTGGTATGACTTACTCAGTTGCCTCTTTCTCGAGTCACAGGACTCAATCTTAACTCTTCTTTTCTCTTTGGCCAACTCTTCAACCTTACAGGGTCGATCTACCAACACCACAAATTCTTTTAGTTTGAGAACTACGACATATAAACGGATATTCTAATTTAACCCGTCCTCGAACCTCTTGCACATAATAGCCTCTGTCGATACGCACTATCGAGTGTATTTGTTGAGCCTTACAAACTCACGCTGATATTCAAACACCGTTATTCGGCATTGCTTTAATCCCAAGAACTCCTTTCTTTTCTAGTCGATGAACCTTTGGCTAATGTACTTCTTCCAGAATTCCTCTTGGAAGAATTCCCAGTTAATTCTCTCCCTTGGTACCACTGACACAAGAGTGTTCCACCATTGATAGGCCGAATCTCTTAAGAGAGATACTACACACTTCATGCACTCTTCAAACGTGCATGACAACTCATCGAATACCCTGACGGTATTCTCAAGTCAGAATTCCACCCTCTCTGGATCATCATCCTTGCTAGCCCGAAATTCTTCGGCCCCTTATTTCTGGATCTTATCAACCAGAGGTCTTTCTCTTCTCACTACCTCAACCACTTGAGGAGCTACAGGAGCGGGCTGAGGAATAGGTGGGGGTGGAGGGGGTTGAGCATTAGGATTTGCTCGAATGTAGTCGGTGTACCAATTGCTCATCATATGGAGAAAGGTTTCTCGAGCCTCTTCTCTCTGACCCATAGTCTCGGGTCTACTCTCTACTGGAGTGGTCTCTTACGCGGGAGCCGGCGCATTACTTGCAGCATCATCGGCTGCAGCTCGGTCAGGATCAAGATCCATTTACTATATAAAACAAAATTAAATTCGTTAAGAGCCGTCACACTATCACTACACAATTACTCTTACGTATGGCATGTATAGCTAGACTCATACATAGGCTACGTTAGTCCGAGAACAGACTAAACTGTGACTCTGATACCACTAAATGTAAGACCCCTTACTCGTATTCCACTCCGAAACCGGGTATGAGGCGTTACAGGACTTAACTTGCTTGTACAAAATCCATCCCCAAATTAAATCTTCTCATTCAAATGCGTAACATCCTTATCATGGGCTTATGAGGCCTTAAACATACATTCGGAAGGTCTCGAAATTAAACCAAAAATTTTTACGCTCTTAGAAATTTTTTGGCCTAAATAGGGGCCACACGCCAGTGTGAAATGGAACATGCCCGTGTGGACAGGCCGTGTGGTCACACACGCCAACATTTCTAGCCCGTGTGGAAATTATTTTCTAATTCAAACCTACAGGGGTTTTCACACAGCCTGACACATGCCCGTGTCCCTGGCCCGTGTTCCTCACACGGCCTCGACACGCCAGTATCTTAGCCCGTGTGCCAAAACCATGGCATTCTGTTTAGGACGTCATCACTTCACTAGGGTCACACGGCCAAGGCACAAGCCCGTGTGTCGAATTAAGTTACAAATTTTAAGTGTAGACTTTACAAGGCCTGGGCACACGCCCATGTCCATAGTCGTGCCTCCCACACGACTGAGACACACGGCCATGTCTCTGCCCGTGTGTTTACTACTAAGCATACTGAATTGTAAACCTAGCTTGCAAGGGGTCACACGGTCGATTAACACGCCCATGGGGCTAACCGTGTGTCACACACGCCCGTGTGTCTACCCGTGTGGACATTAAAAAGGCTATATTCTGAGTCAAATGCCACCTTACATAGCAACCATACTTATATCATCTCATTACAACATAACTCTTGACTCTAAGGCACTTCCAAGAACTCAAATCAAGGCATCCACACAAGCATAAACTTCATGATTCATCATCAATGATTATATATAAACTTGTCAAGTATTGGCCCAATTCCAATTACCACTAACAAAATGAATTCAATAGCATAAATAGCCAACACTTTGGCTAACTAATATGACATAACAAAATACCCAAGTCCTATACATGCCATGCTCAAAATAAATCTAACTTTGTTATACCAAAGAGATGTCGATAGTATGATTTTCGAACTCCGACTTTCAACGATCCTTGAATTATCTGGGCAATACTACAAGGAAAAGGGAAATGATAAGGGTAAGCATAAAACTTAGTAAGCTTGCATGAAAGCAAATAGCAAAAATAAGCTCATAATGACATCAATCCATGGCATTAGATAACCACACAAAGTCATAAGCACTTTGCCATAACTTACTCGTACTTGTTCTTATTTAGAACATACCATGCCACATGTCGTAAACATTCTTCGTGAATTACTCACATACCTGTATTCACTCAATCACATGGTTTAGTACTAAATCTCATTTCTATTTCCAAGCTTATCTATTTATCCTGGTAAATCACTAGGGATATTCAATGATGCATATTCATTGTCATTACATAAACACGAAACCAATGCCTCATCCCAGATGTGGTCTTACATGGGGTAACTTCTGAGTGCTGATGCCATATCCCGGATATGGTCTTATACGGAATTCACATCAAGTATCGATGCCATATCCCGGATATGGTCTTATACGATTCTCATAATCAATGCCAAAGCTATATCCCAGATATGGTCTTATACAGGATCTCAATTCCATGCCGAGGCCATGTCCCCGACATGGTCTTACACGGGACCTTATCCATCTCATGTCTTGATGATAGTATTCTCACATTCATTATAGTCCAACCGGGACTTCAACATCTCAACTTTTATCATCTTTCTCATTCAACACTAATACTCGATTTCATAGAATATCATGTATCATTACAATATCAAACATTCTAAAAAATACTAGCATAAATGTTGAATTTATCACATACCAACTTACCTCGATTTTAAAATAAGCTAGATCCTCGATCTAGTCCGATACTTTGTTCTTTTCCAAGTCGAGGTTAATTCTTGGTTCTTCTTGATCTATAATAGCAAATTAGCTCATTTAATTATCAAATTAATAAATGTATTTCAATAATCATCTTTGGTAAAATTACGATTTTGCCCTTAGACTTTTGCAAAATGACCATTCACCCATAGGCTCGAAAATCAATTCTAATCAAATTTCTCTCTTTAACGAGCCTAGGTGAACATTTATTTCTCTTATGGCTACCATCAAAACTCAACATTTCACACATTTACTACATATTTTACAACCTTTACAAAAAAGTCCTTTTAGGTGTTTTCTTGGTAACACCTTTCACAAAAGTTGTTCATCTAACAATAAAAATGCAGCAAACAACTTAAAAGCTTTCATGGCAAAACACTAACTCTTCACCATTTAACAAAATAGTCCCCTCTTTAGAAAGCTTAAGCTTTAGGGGTTCCAAAAGTACAATTTTTATCAAGAAATGACCACTAGAACACTTACTTGTAAAGAGAAGAGTGTGTTGAAATTTTTGAAGTTTTCCAACCCCTATTTGTTGCTTTTCATGGAAGGAAAGGAGAAGAAAGATGATATCTTTTCTTCTTTATTTTATTTCCTAGACAATTTTTCACCTAATCTACCAACTTGACCAATTTTGACATATTTTGTCTCCTATGGCCGGTCGACCATCACTTAAGGGGGCTAATTTCCCTTTAAAGACCTCAAATTAAAATTCCATAGCTATTTGGCACCCTTAGCTTGTAATTTTGAACTTTCGTACTTTATGCGATTTAGTTCTTTTTCGCGATTAAGCATGAAATCGCTAAAACTAAAGGACCAAAATCTTCATGATCTTATATAATCATGCTCCAACTCATAAAATATCATGAAAAAAAATTTCTCTAACCTCAGATTAGTGGTTTTGAACCACTATTCCGACTAGCCCCTAAATCGGGCTGTTACAAAAACAACCAAGTTAAGTGCCTAACCAATAGATCCTCATTGGTACCGCAATTTATATCTTCAAACATATCAACAACACATCAACCATTCAAGACTTTCATTCATACCAAATTTGCTAATATTGAACTAACATCTAGCTACTTTGGATATCAAGTTTTAAGTTAAAAACACATACCAAAACCTAGCTTCTACCACAACTATATATACATGTAACCATCTTTTCACTTTAAACCAAAACCACATCACATTAGCAAACTAACTATCAACCAAAAAGTTCCTAGGTACATGCCATTACAATTTAGAACATCACCACATATGAGTCTGGGATTCATTGTTGGATGTTGAATCAGCGATAGTTTGAAAAGTGCCTAACCTACGTACTGAAAACAAAATCGTACGTTAGGTATAACTCAGTGGTATTTCTGTAATCCAAACAATTTAACTTGATATGAGTAATCAAAATGTGAGTGTTATGAACTTATGTTTCAAATAAAAAAATACAAATTTACTCATTCTTTATGACATCAACTAAATTCCACATGTTCAAGTTCATATCAATGGCATCTTATATAGCATTTGTTAATCTCAACTCATGCAATGGCATGATTCAACTCTTTGATTAATACTTGATTTCATTTCATAATTCACATCTCATTTCATCATTTCATTTCTCATCTCATATCCATTTCTCATCTTTGCCATCTCAATATCAAACATATAGATTTATTAATTAATTTCCCCTATTAACATACGACTCGCACTCGGACAGATACACGAATCCAACCAACCCACCAATTTGGCACCCAGTGCCTTATCGGATAAATCTGAAGTAATAAATGGGCCCAGTGCTATATACAAATTGACACCCAGTGTCTTATCGGTTAAACCAAAGCAAAGTGGCACCCAGTGCCTCATCAACTCAAGGTCGAAGAAATCCTTGAACTTTTCCTATCCGATGGCATGCCATCTATATCCGACTTAGCCCGAATAGTTAATATGGTTTCATTTCACATTTCAATATATCCAATGTATTATTTCCATATATATATACACATTTGTAACATATAGGCGTTTTATTCAATTCATTAACAATCACAATTCTCAAAACATATATTCAATTCATCATATATGCAAATACATACATTTCTCAATACACACATTTAAATCCTTATGGACACTCATCAGTTCAATTCAATTCAATCCATTTCATTCCAATTTTAACAAAACCACTTGCCTAATATCTTACCATGCATAATAGTTCAAAATGCAACAATTTATAAGAGTTCGAATTATAGAAACACAAACCGTATATTTCGAGTTACTCGACGTCGACATTGTCTTTCCCTTTCTTACTCGAAGGTTTTGGGACGACGCTCACTACGAAATAAAATGATTACAATAGATTAATCACATACCACTCAATTCACAAGAATTTCACTTTTTCTACTATATTTTTCTTATTCTTCAATTTAGTCCCTAAACCGAGACTAATTTTAATCTCCATATTTAAATTTATATATTTATACTAATTTCACTTTAAGCTAAATTTAGCTTCCCATTTTCAAATTTTACCCTTTAATTTTGTTTTTTTACAATTTAGTCCCTATTACTCAAAATAAATAATTAATTTCACAATCTAACTTAAAAATATATCTGTTTAATCCCTAATACTTAAACCATTTAACAATGGCAACATCTAAAATCTTGAACAATAATAAAAATTAGAATATGGGTCGGGTAGCCCTAGTTATCGGGATTCAAAAAATGTAAAAATTACAAAAAAAGGACTAAATTGCAGTAACTAATTTGAGCTTGAACCCCAAAATTTCCTAGCCATGCGTCTCCCTTCTTCTTTTCTTTCTTTCTTTTCTTTTCTTCTTTTAATTTGTATGCACTTATCTATTTCTTTGCACTTTCTTTCTATGTCTTTTGTTATGTTATCATTTTATTATTATAACATATATTATTATAACTTATATATATTAAGTTAACATAATATATATTTTATATATACATATCATAATGTTTCATTATGATTGTCGACTTTAATGAAATAAATGTATAATTTCTTCTTTAGTCACATTAATTTATTTCAATCTATAATTCAACTTTTAACTCATACGTGATTTAGTCTGTAACAGCTCGGTTTAGACCCTAGTTAGAATAGTGGTTTTGAGACCACAAATCTGAGCTCAGAAAAATATTGTAATATTATTTTTTGAGTTTACAGTATGTAATTGAGCATGTGTGAAAATTCTGTGTGAAAATTTTATCGTTTGTGTGTCGAATTGAGAAAAATGACTTAATCGCATAAAATGTAAAAGCTGTGTGCTAGTTGTTAAAGTTCTTATTTGGCATGGCTTTTTAAATGAGAATTCCTTATGTTTTAATTAGACCTTTGATAGTGGAGATGGACATAAATGGCCATTAAATGAATGAATATGTAATGTTTTGATTAAGGGTAAAATGGTAAATGGCATATTAATGTCATTATAATTAAAACAAAAGAAATTAAAGGCCATTATCATCTTCCATTGCTAAAAATTGAAAGAAAAGAAAGAGATAGGGCTTTGAAATATTCGGAACTTGCATAGCTTAATTAAGGTATGTTTTGAGTTCGGTTTTTGATGATTTTTACATTTTTGTGATCGTTGCTTAGGGTATTATCAAACCCATGCTTTAATTTTAGAATTTGATGATGATTTTGAGAAGTGCCATTGATGAATGCTTGAGCTTTGTGATAGTTGAGAATGAAATATGAAAGATATGTGATAGGTTAACATATTTTGTCTTTGAATTTTTGATGAATTTGAGTATTATGGGATAAATTGTGAAAATGTGAAATTGAAGGACTAAAATGTGAAATAAATGAAATGTGTGGGCTTGTATGAACTAGGGGGAAACTCGGCTAAGCATGTATAAGATGAAATTGTGTGTATTTGATAATTTTATGAATTAGGGACTTAAATGTCGAAATGTAAAAATGTAAGGGCTATTTTGTAAAATGCCCTAAATATGTGTGTTTGGACTTAATTGAATGAATTGGTGATTGAATGATTTGAGTTTAATATTATATAGATCAAAAACAGAGAGATTTGGATCGAGATCGAGGCAAAGACAAAATGCTCGATTGAATGACTTCTTTCATTATTTTGACATCCGAGGTAAGTTCGTGTATAATACGAATTGTTAAATTATGCTCACATATATTGCAATGAATGGAAATGTGTTTGTTGAGTTAGTGATGAGAATGATTGGTTTGAAGAGATGAGGCACTAAGTGTGCGAAATAGAATTGATACAGTAATGAATAGCACTGTGTGTGCGAAATAAAGAAAGTATCGACTATGTTGATTGGCACTGTGTATGCGATACTGAGTTAAATTCGGTTTAATGTAAAGGCACTATGTGTGCGATGATATTAAAGCTTTGGCTAAGAAACTGGCACTAAGTGTGCGAGTAGATTGAATGCTTATGAAGATCGAACTAAATGTGTTATTGAGCATTGAGTAGCAAAAGTGATCGTTAACTAAGTGTTGGCACAGGTATGTATGGAGCCTATGTGGTTGATGATATCGTATAAGGATAAATGGATGATTATATGAGTAATGACTATGAAGGAGAATTGTATATTATTATTATTATTATTTGAATCATGTGATAGTTTATATTGTATATTGAATTCAAATGGTTGAGTTAAATGTATTATATGACGAAGTTACTAAGCTTTTGAGCTGTGTGAAGTGTTTCTCTGTTTTTCAGTGTCATTAAAGCTAGCTCGGATCTAGGGATCGTCAGTGACTCAATCACACTATCGGCTATCTGTTTTGGTACTTTTGGAAGATGTAAATATTTGGTATATGGCATGTATAGGCTAGTAATTATGGTATGTTTTGAGAAGTTTGAATCTTGCCATGTGATTTGGCTTGATAGTTAATGGTTTGGTATATACTTTGGACATGTGAAATGAATGATTAATATGTGTATATGTGTTTTATGTGAATGATCATTTTGGCATAAGTTATTTAAATGGGAATGGTATGTTTCATGTTTAGATTTGGTAAGGATTGAATTATGAATGGTTTATATGATCTTGATGTGAAATTGATATTTTGGATAGGAATGTTTGAGTTGAAATTGAGCATGGAAATAAATGATATTGTTGAAGGTTAATTGGTGCATATATTGGTATGTTTTGGATGCCATTTGGGGTATGAATTTATATGGTTTGATGCATGTGGGTGTGACCATAGTGTGGATGGCAAATTGGCCTTGCAAATGGCCTATATTTGCCCACACAGTTGAGCACACGAGCGTGTGGCTCGACCGTGTCTCTTAAGTTTTCAAATTGAAACAAGTCAAACTCGCTTACGGGCTAGACACACGGGCGTGTGACTGGCCGTGTGAAACAAGTCAGTGTCGACCACGGGTGAAGCACACGGGCGTGTCTTCGGCCGTGTGGACAAGTCAGCATGTATGCCCTATTTTGCCACAGCTTGGACACACAGGTGTGTCTGAGGCCGTGTGAGGCACATGACCTACCCACACGGGCGTGTGACCTCTATAGCTTTGAAAAATGTTAAGTTTTTGGAAAATTTCGTATGAGCTCGGTTTAGTCCCTGCCCCTTTCTAATGCGTGTTTAGGGTCTCGTAGACCTTAGTAAGGGACTTAGTGATATTGCTTGATTATGATTTAATGATGTATGAATAATGAAGGTTAAATGTTATGATTTGATTGGTAATGCCTCTTAACCCTATTCCGACGATAGATACGGGTTAGGGGTGTTACATAGTCTCTGTATCTTAACAACTTTTAATTTCATGAAATTTACTTAACCAAAATCTAATTCACTACTAAACTAACCTTGTAAATATTAAATAAAATATTTGCGAGTTCATTTTACAAAAATGGAGTCCCAAATCTCATTTCCAACACCCCTGACTATCGAGTTGTTACAGGGCCATTCCCAGTGGAAGCTTGGATTTGTGAGGTAGCTTACAAATTATCCTTACCTACCACTACGAAAATCCATCCTACATTTCACGTATCGCAGCTTAAGAAACATGTTGGCCCAACTATTGCTTTACCCTTGCTCCCAGTTACTAATGAAGATGGATCTATAGCCAAAGAACCAATCCGAATCTTGGATAGGAGGATGCTTAAAAGAGGGAACTCAGCTGTGACAGAGGTATTGATAGAGTGGCCCGATACGTTTCCAGAAGATTCAACATGGAAGATTTGGAGTGATCTTCATCAGCAATATCCACTCTTTGATCCTTAAGGACAATGATCTAATTCAAGAAGGAGGTATTGAATTATCATTAATTCTGTTTCTATTGTTTTAATTATGTTTTTACTTGTATTAGCCAAAACATTGCGATTAAAGTTGAAGCCCGTTTAATGAAACGATGTGCATCAACCAAGACCCTAAATGAAATGACACGTTTTTGAGACAATTGGTTAACAGCTTGACAGGCTATATTTTGGCCGTTACTCTTCCCTTTTTAGCAAGGATGAAGGAAATGAGGTGGTTATGCATATTGAGACAATATCTTCTTGAAGTTGCACATTACACTAAACTTCAAATTAAAGGATGCTACTAATTTTTTAAAAAAATTATGATGTATAATAATTTTTTTGGTGAATTACAATATTAGGTCAAAACCCAAACAACCAACGCAACTCGAACCTAGACCACACCTGGGACGGTGAACACCCTTAACCATTAGGCCATCACATGGGGTTCTCATGTATACTAATATTTTGAATTAATGAATTGAAAATGGATTAATACCACATGAAATTCTTAACCAAAATGTATAAGTTATATATTATTTATAGTTTAATTTAGAATCCAACCCTCATCATCTAGACTTCAACTTTTACATGATTTTATGATAAATTTTCCTTTTTTTTCTAATTAAATTATTAGATAGTTGATAATAATTTTTTTAGTTTCACATTAATTCACATATTTTGAACTACTCTTGGTTGGTCTCAAATTGTTTTATACTTTTTTTAAAATTTCATTTTCTTCTTTAAATGTAAAGAATGCATCTGTATTCTCATAAATCATAAGGTTACAACTATTAAATATTTATTCAACTCAGGCTCAACTAATTTATAACAGAAAAACCAACTATTATAACTGCTTCAATAGCCTATAACTCTTTCTACACTCCTCCTCAAGTTGGAGGTGTAAAAATATTTTTTAACCTCAACTTGGAAGTCAGATGACTATGCTGTTGTGACCCCAAAGCTTTCATCATAATATCTGCCAGTTGATATGCTGTTGACACATGTTCAATAGCTATAAGCCTTTCTTGTATCTTTTCTCTTATAAAATGATAGTCAATTTCTATGTGCTTAGTCTTCTCATGATACACAGGGTTTGCTGCTATTTGAAGGGCTGCTTTGTTGCCACAAAACAGTCTGACTAGTGCAGATACACTTATCTCCAGTTCTTTGAATAAGCCTGAAATCCAAACCAATTCTAATGTTACAGCTGCCATACTTTGGTACCCTGCTTCTGTAGAAGAGTTGGACATTGTACACTGTTTCTTCAACTTCCAGGAGATGAGTGAGTCTCCTAATTGCACATAAAACTTAAAACTGATCTTCTTAACATTGAACAAGAGGCCCAACCTGAATCACAATATGCTACTAGCTGGTGTTTATTGAAGGCCTTCAAAAAAATTCCTAGCCTTGGTTCCCTCTTTATATATCTCACTATTCTCAATGCTACTTCCATATGTGACTGTTTTGGATTTTGCATGAACTTACTAAGATGAGTAACAGCAAAGGTGATGTCTAGCCTTGTATGGGTTAAGTAGATTAACCTTCTAATGAGTCTCTGATAAACTGTTTTATCTTCTAACAACTTATCTTCTTGATGCTGATGAGTTACTTCATCAACTTCTGCAGTTGAGTTACTTCATCAACTTCTGCTGTTGTTAGTTTCTGATTCTACTCAAGTGGTGTAAGAGCAACCTTTGATTCACTTAAACCAGTATCTTTGATGAGCTCTTATGCATACTTCAGTTGATTTAGCAAAATTCCTTCTTGAGACTTTAAAATCTCAATCCCAAGACAGTATCTTAATTCTCCTAAATCCTTCATCTTAAAATTTTGGTTCAAAATCCCTTTCAAATCATTAATCATATCCATATTATTTCCAATGATAAGAAGATCATCAATATATACTAGTATAATAACCATCTTTCCTCCTTTCTTCTTAGTGAAAAGAGAATAGTCATGCTTACTTTGCTCAAAACTAGCCATCATAAGAGCTTCAGTAAGCTTAGCATTCCATTGCCTGGATGCCTGCTTCAATCCATACAAAGATTTCTGCAGCCGACATACCATACACTCCCCCTGGCTGCTTAAACCCTCAGGTAAGGTCATAAAGACTTTTTCATGAAGGTCACCTTGAAGAAAGGAATTGGGCACATCCATTTGACAAAGAGGCCAGCTGAAAGAAGCATAAGAGCTAAAATGGTTCAGATAGTGACCATTTTAACAAAAGGAGAAAAAGTGTCCAAGTAATCAATCCTTTCTTTCTGATTGTACCCTTTGGCAACCAATCGAGCCTTATATCTCTCTATTTCACTAGAGGCTCAAAGTTTAACCTTTTACACATATTTACAGCCTATAGGAACCTTCCTTGGAGGCAAAGGTACAACAGTCCATGTATGATTAGATTCTAAGGCCTGAATTTCTTCTTTCATGGCTTGAATCTAATGGGGAGATTTTCGAGCCTCAGAATAGGAAAGAGGCTCAGGAATATGTGCAAGGGGAGAAACAAAGGCGTGAGTATTTATAGGTAAATGAGACAAAAAAACAGAACTAGAAGAAGAAGTAGAAGGTGAAGAGGAAGTACCTGTGGATGAAGAAGATTGGTAGGGATGAACAAAACCTTGTAACCAAGAAAAGGGCTTAATAGTTCTGCTAAACCTCCTAGATTCAACAATGGGCGGATTAGAAGAGACTAGAGGGTGAGATGTACTTACTGAAGCTGGGACAAATTACGGTATAGTGGAAGAAGAAGTGGAGGGTACTTGGTAGAGAATTTATTGGAGAAGAATGAACAGGGATGGGAGTAGGAATGAGCAAGAATTCTGAATTTGGTATTACAGGGGTAGAGGAAACAAAACAGGAAACTCAGTAGAATTGAATTGAAAAGGAAACACATCTTTAACAAACTTGACATTTCTCCTGACAAAATTTTTTTTAGATTCCAGACAAAATAATACATAACCTTTTTGGGAAGAAGAATATCCTAGAAAAACTGAAGGAAGTGATTTGGAAGAAAACTTATCAAGATAATGGGGTTTTACAGCAAAACATAGGCACCCAAAAAGACGAAAGTGGGAAAAAACTAGAGGTTTTTTATTAAATAGTTCAAATGGTGTTTTCCAAGCTAAAACAGAGGAAGGGAGCCTATTTATGATGTGGCAGGCAGCTAAAATACAGTCACCTCAGAATTTAATTGGAACATTTGATTGAAAACGTAAAGCAGGAGCAATTTCTAATAGATGTTTATGCTTACGCTCAGCAATGCCATTTTGCTAAGGTGTATCAACACATGAACTTTGATGGTGAATCCCTAAGGACTCAAAGAAAGAAGAACAGGAAGAGTTAAAAAACTCAGAGCCATTATCACTCCTAACAGTTTGAATTGCAGCAGAAAATTGAGTTTTGACCATCATAAAGAACTGTTTAAAAGCTAAAACAACATCAGATTTAAGCTTCAGTAAGCACACCTAGGTCATTCTAGTGTGATCATCCACAATGGTTAAGAAAAGACGATGTCCACTATGGGTGGACACCCTATAAGGCCCCCAAACATCAAGATGTATCAAACTAAATGGAGTCCCTGCCCTAGAAGTACTTGTTGGAAAATACAATTTAAATTGTCTAGCCATGGGACATATAGAACAAGTGAAATCTTTATTAATTGTCAAATTATCAAAGAAAGATAAATGATGTAACTTGTTCATAGGTACATGCCCTAATCTAGCATGCCATAAGGGAATCTTATTTGCAGTAAAGGCCATACAAGAAACAGAATCAGGTAAAAAAAAATCACTTTATGACAAAGGGAATTGAGGTAAAGAAACTGAGTTGGACAATGATGGAAGAGAATTAGGTGACCTAACCAGGGTAGAAGAAGGCTCAAACAAGTAGAGTCTATTTAGGTGTCTAAAAATCCCCTTCATCCTGCCATTGGAGAGATCTTGCAGGAGGCAGAAATCAGGGTAAAAAGTTATTGCACAATGCAAATCTTGGGCCAATTTGGAAACAGAAACAAGATTATGGTTAAAGGTGGGTACATAAAGAACATTGGTGAGGGTAATATTAGGAGATAAAGGAAAAGAACCAGAATGAGTGGTAAGAGAGTGTTTACCATTGGGAAGCTGAACAAAACGAAAATTAGGAGGGTAAGCAATAGGCAAATTCAGACTCTTAGAATCAAAACATATATGATTAGTTGCACCATTGTCCAAAATCCAGGAAAAATTACTATGAACTGAAAAAAGAATAGAAGGTATACCTGCACAATTCACAGCAGATGCAATAGCAGCTTGGTTCTTATTCAGCAACTCTAGGATCTGGGAATATTGTTGAGGAGTGAAGATAGGGCACTCTGAGGACTAAGTACAGCTTGAGGACTAAGTGGAGACTCATAAGAGGAAACAACAAGAGTAACTTGAGGAGCCTTCTTATGGTTGAACTTAAAGTAGGTGGGAATCCAATCAATCGGTAACAGGATTCCTTTTTATGCCCCTTCAACTTACAAAAATCACATGTACCAGTGAACTTCTTACGATTTCCAGATGTTATAGAAGACAAAGCCACATGATTTGGAGCATGAGATAGAATAGAGGAAAAACTCCTTTGAGCTTCTTCTTGGACAATCATGGAATATGCTCGATTCATTGAAGGTAAAGGCTGCATCAAGAGGATCTGGCTTCGAACTGCAGCAGAGGTTTCATTGAGGCCCATCAAGAACTGGAATAACCGCTGCTGATAAATATGACTCGAATTTTACTGGGCGACCTCGCATTCACAAGTAGAAAAAGAGACGAGAGCAATGTATTCATCCCAAAGCAACTTTAATTGTGTGAAATAAGAAGAAACGGTAGCATCACCTTGAGTAAGATGCGCAATAGATCGATGGAGAAAGAAAATATGGGAACCGTCCACCTTGCTAAATCGATCCTTGAGATCCTTCCAAACCGCAGCAGAATCAAAAGCAAATACAAGCCCCGCAGACAAATCCGGACTCACTGTGTTGAGAATCCAGGAAAGCACAAAAGTATTACACGAAGAGATTCAAGATAAGCCAAACGGAGGCAATCACCGTCAACGAACCGTAGCTTGTTCTTCACGAGCAAAGCAATTTGAAGCGAATGACTCCAGACGGTATAGTTCTCAACACCGGTCAAATGATGAGAAATAAGGATTGTTCCTGATGTATCTGATGGATGAAGGAACAAAGGATGGTGAAAATCAATATCTTTCATGAAAATGAGGATTTGCGACGTAGACGAAGCACAAAGAAAACGATTACCAGCCCAAAAAGAGAGAAAAGAAACGTGGCCCAAATAGCCCAAAGCTAAAGAAATGGCTCATCTGATACCATGTCAAAAAGTGTAAAGAATATATATGTATTCTCATAAATCATAAGGTTACAACTATTAAATATTTATACAACTCATGAACTAACTATTCTAACTGCTTCAACAGCCTATAACTCTTTCTACACATCCATCCAAAAAAATTATCAACAAAAGTTGCAAACTATTAGGCCTAAAAAAGCAAATTTGAGGAACGTAATTCACTCAAAAGTTGAAAAAATAAATAAAAATAAATTCTAGTGAAATCGATTCCAGGCTGTCCATAGTATGAATCGTTGCAATTAAAAATGAGAAATTAAAAAAAAATAAAAATTCTACTTTAAGAAGCATTTGATTTTATTTTGCTAAAGGAATAAATATTAAAAATAAAAAATAGAGAAGATTAAAATTTGGGGGAAATATAGAAATACCTTCTGAATTGTGGGTTCAATTTTGAAATATCTCTCAAATCTTGTTCTACCTTCAAAAACCTGTGACTTAATTAACAACATTTTCAACATACCAATAGTTCAAAGGAATATACAGAAGTTGAAATCAAAGAGAAGTGAAAGACCTTGAGAATTCTAGATGAGATGAAAATGAGAATAATTTAGTGAACAATAATCGGGACTGAAGTTGGAGGAGTGGGATGTAGGGATGTAAATGAGACATTAGTTTTCTCAAGTTATTCAAGTTTGACTTGAAAAAAAAATCAAACTTGATTCGTTACTTATCGAGCCAAGCTTGAGTTTGAGCTTAGTAATACTTGACTCAAACACTTCGTGAGCCTTTTGAACTTCTCATAATCTTTTATTATTAAATTATGTTATCATATATTATTAACTCTAAGCTTAATTATTGAGTTGCGCTTGAGTATAAAAACTAGTAAACAAACTTAGTCAAACTCGAGTTTAAAAATATATGTTTGATTGAGCACGAACTAAGTATGAAACTTCAAATTCCGAGTTGAGCTCGAGCTTGGCTTGGCTCGATTACTCCCTTAGTGGGATGTTAATGGATTGTAATTGTTCTATTTTTTTAATTTATTAAAATAGGTAATATCATAATTTAATTTTATCTTTTGTTATTTAAACGTGATTAAAGAAAATTCCTACTGAAGTTGGAGTAGCGAGAGGTTAATGCATAACAATTAATTTTTTTTAATTTATTAAAATAGGTAATATCTTAATTTAACTTTATCTTTTGTTATTTAAATTAATCAGTAATTTATCGAATTGATTTGGTCACACCAAACTTAATAAAAGGCCCCTTTGGTTCACCGTTTGCCTCCAGTGTGGTGAGATTGGCCTAAAAAATTGCTGCTCACCGCACTGCTGTGCTGTTTGGTTCACCGGCAAGGTTCAGTGAAAATTCATCTCCACCGCACTGGTCTGCTGAAAATCAACTGGGAGTGTAAAGGTCAGTGAGCAGTTGGTGTTTCCCTCAGACAAAAATACCCATACTTTCCATATGCAAAGGGAACTTTAACCAAAAACCCTCCGATCCTTAAAACCCAAACTTCTCCTATTTCTGTTCCCCACCGCTCTCTTTTTTTTTTTGGTCATATATCCTCTCATTTTTCTTCTAAAATTTTTTATTTTCTAGAGTTTTGTTAGTTTTATTTTTATTGAAAACTCTAGATTTCTGTTTTCTTCTTCTCTTTGGGTCTGCTTTTGTTTTGCAGACAGAGGAATTTGGAGAGTTGGAGCGGTGTGAGACATTCCTGATCCAATGGAGGCCGCGGCCAGTGTCGCCGCCTCACGGAGCGGTTCGTTGCCGATGCAATCATCGTCGCGGAAAGAGTGGCGTGCCGTTTCCGACAATCATGTGGTTCGGAACCGGGGGGATGATGTGGTAATTTCATCTGGTCATGAAGATTTCTTCGCTCTGTCTTTTTGTGGTTAATGAGAAAAATGTTGAAACGATAACATAATCGTGTTTTGCATATGAAATTCCGAACTAAAAACAATTACCTTGATTAATTTAATATTACTACTTGTGTTTGGTATTCTTCAGTGCTCATAAGCAAAAGCAACGTTAGCGTATATCTATTTATTTTTCTCATTGATCTTTTTGGTCCTTCTAGTTTGTTTACTTGCATACAGTTTTATTACCCAAATATTAATTAGTTCCACTTATTTCACACTTTTGTGTTGGGGTTCTTTGATCGCCATTCATTAACCTACCTTGTGCTCTAAATTGAAGCATTTTAATGCATTTATTAACATCTTTGGTTCACTTTGATGACAAGTTTGTGGTCAATGGGTTGTTGGAATGATTGGGGATGTGAATTTGGGTTGTCTTAACTGTGTTTAATATTTATGTAATCCCAAGAACTTAGCGTTTCATATTCTAGAAAGTTTATTAGTTATATTGAAGTGAGGAAATGCTCTTCTGTCAACGGTGGGATTGTAGCTTTGAGCTGTGTTGGTGAAAGATTCCTATTTCTGTTATTTTTGAACCAGCGGAATTCATTATTTGTTATATTCAGTTTTCTTGCAATGTGTAGGTATTGGACAGATCAAAGTTGGGACAATCTGATGAGAGAACCTTATATGAGGTAAGGCTTTTGAATTAAGATTAAATTCCATTTTGGACATGATGAAAAACTGATTTGGTTGAATGCTTATTAAGATGCAACATGGAGGAGAGCCTGCTGATGCTGACTTCTTTCCAATCACGATGGATGGAAGTCTAGACGATGACATATTGCAACAGCGAATCCACGATGTTGCCAGACAGAGAGAGCAGCTCCAGCAGATGGAGGTTGAACTGCGAGCACAAGCAATTGCTAGATCAAGGGTTCTGGAAATGCAGAGCAGATATGATGCTGAAATCAAAGCCCATGCCAATACTGCTGCCAAGCTTGAGGTTTGAATTTAGAATGTGATTCATAGTATGATTCTTCTGAAATTCAACTATCAGAAATAAGAACTAAGTCAAGTTTTAACTGCTTCAAAAAATTATAATGATCTTTATTTATGAAAAACAAAAAGGAGAAAGAGAAGAATTCAAGTTTCATGCATAAGATTATAAACTTAGATAAATTTGTCATCATATGTTGACTGTGGAAGTGAGTAAATTAGTGAAACCTGCCTTTTTCTTTCAAGTTGAGCATCTTTTGTTTGGTATTGTGCAAAATATCAGTGAGATCCGTGGACACTGGAAATTATTCAAGCATGCAACAAGAAGATTCTACAAAGTTACTGTCCTTTTTTGTGACTTACAGTCTATGTTTGGCTTTATTTCCTTATATAGGAGCAACTCGGTGAAAGTGAACAGACCATACATCAGTTGGAAAGGAAAATGGAAGAGAAAGATAGAGAATTACATGCCATAAAAGTGGAAAAAGAAGGTCTTTCTGTTTTTTCATTCTGCTTTGGGATTTTTTTTAAATTTTAATTAAAGCCTTTTTCTAGCAAGTCGTGTAAATTAGGGCTCGTGGATCATCTTGGCAGGCCTGGGCAAAGGAAGACCTCCTCAAAGAACAAAATAAGGAACTAGCAACTTTTAGGTGTGTGTTTTTTTGTGTTTTATTCTTAAGAGTTTTCTATTTGCAGTAACCATAGTGCTCAATGCAATTTGTTTATACGAGTGTTTTGTTTATATTAGTAGTTGCTGTCTGACCGACACACTTGAAAGTTTCTAAACGTATTAGCTTTTAGTATTTATCATTGAATGGAATTTCCTAAATAATTAGCTGCTGCTTTTGCTGGAAACTTCTTTTAATACGTTAATCTTTCAGCTGAGGCTTAAACCTATTGAATTTAGATGTTACTATATTTTTTTATTAAAAATCATTCGGTTAGATACTTCAAAATTTGATCCAAGTATAATGTTACTATTTCGAAAATAATATTTATCATTGTTATAAAAATATATTTAACTATGGAAACTTCTTTTAATACGTTAATCTTTCAGCTGAGGCTTAAACCTATTGAAATTTAGATGTTATATATTTTTTTTTATTAAAAATCATTCGGTTAGATACTTCAAAATTTGATCCAAGTATATGTTACTATTTGCGAAAATAAATTTATCATTGTTTAAAATATATTAACTATAAAAAATTACAAATAATTTTTATTTATCTAATAAATAATTTAAATGATTTATAATTTATTAAAATATTTATAATAAAATATTGGAAGATACATTTAATATTTTATTAAATGATTTCATAAATTCACATACTTTAATAATTTTACATAAGTAAAATAATTTAAAAACAACTATTATATATCAATTCTAATAATGTCCTTAATGGTCATTTTTTATTTCACCTCACCGCTACAGCTGCGTTTGAATCCAAACACACACTCCACCGCTGTTTTTAATCTCACTGCTACAGTGTCCAATCTCACCGCTACAGTAATTAATCTCACCGCCACCGCTGTTTTTAACCTCACCGGAGGTAAACACACTGCCCATCCAAACTAGCCCAAAGTATTTAATAATGGTAAGTATATATGATATAGGTAAGTATCCAAAATCATTCATAAATCAATTAAAGAAATTTTCAAAAATTTGAAAGTATTTTAAAGCATATTATTTTAGGATTTAAAAATCGAAGAAATGGAGAAAAGGGTTTCAAATTCTTTTTAGGAATGAAAAAAAAACAGTCAATATAATGTATATAATTATAAGTATTTGATTTAATTATATGTTTAATTATATGTGTAATTGTACAGAAGCGAAATATGAAATAATTCGTAAATACAGGTGGGTTGGGTTCGGATTTATCATTTTTTATCTAAATCAGGTTTGAGTAAAATTTCAAACTATATTTTTAGACCGAATAGAGTTTGGGCCCAAAAAATAAATTTAAAATTTTGTATTGATCTGACCCGACTCATGTAATGAAGTTTAATCACTATAAAATTGAATTACTTGAGGTAAGTTCCCAATAGCTTTAGAATTTTTTTTTTTTAAATAAAAATTTTCTACACATATGAATGAGATTCCTTAAAAAACTGAAAAGTAAAAAGTTAATATGATAATTGGTGTAAAAACGTATGGTAAAGAAAGTAATATGTAATTAGTAATAATTGTATTACATCAAACATTTAATATTAAAAAGATTATTGTCTTTCTCCTTCAAGTATTTTTTAAGGTCTTCATTGATGAATATTCAGAAAGCAGTCTCTTTGAAGAAGATTGACCCTTTCATATTATATGAGAAATAAAACTAGAGTTTAAAAACAAAGAAATCATTTATAAAAAAATGGAATATCAGCAAATTATTATTTACAAAACTTTTTTCTTGTCTAATTCTGAATGTAGCGCATGTTGAATTAAGGCAAATTGATGCAAGATTTCTTTAAATAGAAAATTTTGTATAAAAAAAAGTTTAAGTGTACAAATTTTAATATTTTTTTAATTAAGAAAATTTTAATAGCTTAATTAAGAAATTTTTGAATGTGATATAATAATGAATAAATAATATAGATTTCATTGCCAAAGAATAGTGCATAAGAATATTAAAGATTTTTTTTTTGAAAGATTAAATTAGTGCACATTAAGAATTTAAGTTGATTTAGATATATATATAATATATATATTGTCATTGTCATTCCTGCAAATTAAATTGACATAAAATTTGTTAATTGAAATTTAATAATTTGTAAATTTCAAATAATTCATTCAATAATATGTAGTGCTAATGAAAGTTCATTTTCAAACTAATTAATATGTACACGGGCGGCAATCAGTATTCTAAGTAAATTTTCCATATTTAAAGTAAAACATTGCTATATATATATATATATATATATATAATTATATGATATATATTTTCTTTTTACCTGTTAAGTCACTACATTAGAAGTTAATTGATTAATATACCTTTTTTTTTTTTTAGTTATACACATCCATAATAAAGTATGATTTCTCTTGAATGTCCATTAACGAAACATGTGTCTCATTAAAATCTTATTACGAAAAATTTTGTGGGATAAAAAACCTAATGAAGAAAAAAGAGTAAACAATCTTCTTTTTTAAGTTGCTTTATTAGAAACCTTTATTAGAAAAGCCAATGGAACAAAACATTGACTTAAAGAAAAGAGTAAAACATGTTTTGGACTCCCTCTAATGGCAACGTCACTTAACATCTTTGAGACGAGTCATTCTAATTCTATATACTAGCCTTTCAAATTTTGTAGTTGGTAATGCATTGGTAAACATATCTACCAAATTATCACTAGAATGAATTTGTTAAACTTTAATATCATATTTCTTCTCAAGATCACGAGTAAAGAATATTTTTTGCAAAATATGCTCCGTTCTATTTCCTTTGGTGTATCCTCTTTTAATTGAGCTATACACACTACATTATCTTTATATAAGATAGTTGATGCCTTTTTCCTAAGGAGGTAAATTACATATCTTCTAGAGATGTTGAATTATTAGTCTTAGCCAAACACACTCTCCACTAGTCTAATGTTTGTTTTGTCAAACGCCACGATATGGTTGTACCTCTATATGTAAGTAAATATTACATTTGAGATTGTCTTTCATGCGAACCCGAAAAAAATTCAACATCAGCATAGCTAACTAATTAAGACTATGGATCATTTGAGTAAAATAATCACATACCAATTGTCCTTCTGAGATATCTAAATATATGCTTAATTTCATTCTGGTGTCTATGTAACACCCTTCACCCGGTCCAATCACTGAACCCGAGTAATAGAATGTTACAAACAAATACAAGCCATTTACATACAAATTATAACTCAAAATCTCAATTAATTATCATGCAAATCATGAACAATCAAATTAACATATGTTTTAATCAATTTTGGTTTAATATCGAGCTTACGGAAGATTAAGACTAAGCAGTTAGGGATCAAATTGAAACTAATTCAAAAATATAAGAAAAATCTACAGACAGAGGTCACACGGCTATGTCCTTTGGTCATGTAAGAAAGCTAAACCCGTGTGTGATGGACCACACGACTGTGTCACTAGACTATGTGCGAGAGCTAAACCCATGTGAAATGGGCCACACGTGTAACACCCCAAACCCGGCCTAGAAGGTAGGCCTGAATCTGGCATGTCACATTGATGAGTTTTTCAAAAACCATGTTTTCATTAGAAACTCTTCTTAAAGAATTTAAAACTTTTTGCTACTCAAAACCTCAAATTTTGTTTGTTATTTTCAAAATGTATTTTATTAAAAATCATTCCCTTGCAAAAACATTATTATACCATTCCCGAAAACTTAGTTTAAGTTTTTAGAAAAATCCCATTTAAAGTAATTTGAGCAAAATATAATTATGTCAAACATAAAGCAATATAAAATAAACCAGTGGCCTTATTACAACATTTAACCCAAAATAGTAGAGTAATAAAATAAACAAGAAAGAAGTCTGAAGTCCAAATAAACCATTTCTGAAGTATAGCCTCCACCGAGTCATCCATGGCCCAAGTCCACGTCACTGAGCATTACCTGAAAAGGTTAAGAGAAAGGGGGTGAGTTACAAGAACTCAGTGTGTAATCCCCAATTCGGTCATTAACTGGGCTGAGACCCATATAGAAACAAACTGGGTCGAAGCCCATATAAACATGATAATGCAGATAATATAATGCAATTCCCAACCCAATCCTAATAATCCATCCGCTACACACCACCCGTACCAACCAACACACCTGTGGGTGATCATCAGTCAACCCACCCCGCCAACACACCAAGAATGCAGTCGAGCTGCCAGATTATAAGTGGCTTAGAGCCTTCGGTAGGTCCACAGTCATCTTGGGCGACTTGTGCGACCCTAAAAATCAAATCGGTGAGTCCACAGTCATCTTGGGTGAGTCGTGCGACCCTAAAAATCAAATCGGTGAGTCCACAGTCATCTCGGGTGACTCGTGCGACCCTAACAAATCAAATCAATGAGTGAAATCAAATCGGTGAGTGAAAATCAAATCGGTGAGTCCACAGTCATCTTAAGTGACTCGTGCAACCCTAAAAATCAAATTGGTGAGTCCACAGTCATCTCGGGTGACTCGTGTGACCCTAAAAATCAAATTGATGAATGAAATCAAATCGGTGAGTGAAAATCAAATCGGTGAGTCCACAGTTATCTCGGGTGACTCGTGCGACCCTAAAAATCAAATCGGTGAGTCCACAGTCATCTCGAGTGACTCGTGCGACCCTAAAAATCAAATCGGTGAGTCCACAGTCATCTCGGGTGACTCGTGCGACCCTAAAAATCAAATCGGTGAGTCCACAGTCATCTCGGGTGACTCGTGCGACCCTAACAAATCAATCACTTCCTCCAATTACATATTCCAACCCATGCAGTATGTCATGTATGCAAAGCACATTTCATAATGATATATGAAATAGATTACTGTCATAACCAGATAAACAGAATACACACACAGTCGTGCTAATCAACCCATAGGGGTATAGCGGTAATTTTACCCACTAAGGGTAATTCTATAATTTCGCAACCCAAAGGTATTTTGGTAATTTACCTTCCAAGGGTATTTCGGTAATTTTGCAACCCAGGGGTATTTCGGTAATTTCGCAACCCAGGGGTATTTCGGTAACTTACCCTCTAAGGGTATATCGATAATTTTGCAACCCAGGAGTATTTCGGTAATTTACCTTCCAAGGGTATTTTGGTAATTTCGCAACCCAGGGGTATTTCAGTAATTTACCCTTTAAGGGTATTTCGATAATTTTGCAACCCAAGGGTAGGGGTATAGCGGTAATTTTACCCACTAAGGGTAATTCGGTAATTTGTAACCCAAGGGTATTTTGGTAATTTACCTTCCAAGGGTATTTCAGTAATTTTGCAACCAGAGGTATTTCGGTAATTTCGCAACCCAGGGGTATTTCGGTAATTTCGCAACCCAAGGGTATTTCGGTAATTTCGCAATCTGGACTTAACTACTAATTTGGGCATAACAATTTAAAACTGTCCATCTGCGTCATACTGACTAAATTGACCATAAATCGAGTTAGAAAACTCGAAATCTAGATTCGTAAAATTTCCTTGAAACTAGACTCACATATCTTCTTACTGAAAGTTTTCCAGAATTTTTGTCCTAGGCATTTAGTACAGTTAATTCCTTAAAGTTTCCCTTGTTTCACTATCCAACGATTCTGACCTCTCTTAACTTAATTTCAATTATCTCACTGTACGGTTTTCATATACTACTCCAACTTGTTTCTCTTGAAAATAGGCTCACTAAGGAATCCATACATATAAATTATAACCCATAATTCACTTTGTACAATTTTATATGATTTTTCCAAAATAGATCAGTGAACCCCGAAGTTAATCAGAACCAGTCCCACTAAAATTAAGATATCTCAGAATATAAAATTCCTTTTCCTTCTCTGTTTCTTCCATATTAAAATAGACACAGTAAGCTTTAATTTGAAATCTCAATTACTTTCTAATTCCCTTTCTCCTATTTTTCATGATTTTTCGAAACCACGTCACTGTCACTGACCAAAACTGTTTTATTACAAAAACATGGTTACCACTATGAACCTACGCACACCCGAGTGATCCCGGATGCAGATTTCCGGTTTTCTTTGGTATTTCAACCAAATCACAGAACATTTATGCAAAATTTCAGAGAAGAGTGAGATTACACACCATTTCAAACATGTATTTGGAAGGGTATGAGATTACACACCTTATTCGGGATCCGTAACGCGATGCTCTCCGCGGCACCAAAAATCTGAGTCATTTATTATGAGGGATAGATGATCGGGCGATTTGATTCCTATCATGACCGATTAGTCCAAACTATTAATCCATTTGGCAACCAATTGAATAATGAATGATATCAAATAATCCATAAAGAACTCCTTACCTTGTTGACATTGGATTCGATTTCCACCACTTGACTTATGGCTACGGATGATACACGGATATGAGATTCGACTAACAAAAGAAAAATGAGCAAGAATGGATTGAGGGTTTCGGCAAAACAAGGGAGAAAGATGAACAAATGTGCTAGAGTGTTTCGGCCAAAACAAGGGGAAAAGAAGTCGGAAAAGAAAAAGTACCCAAACTACTAATAGAAACCCAAAACCTTTCATGCACAAATTTGCACAAAAACCATAAGAGAAATCAGCTCCCAAAATCCCCCTACTAAACCGTATACTCAAAACACCCAAATTTTCTTCTTTCTTTCTTTTTTTTTTATCCACCTACTCCACTCCCCAAATTCTCCTTTTTTTTATCCACCTACTCCACTCCCCAAATTCTTTTATTTCTTTTTTATCCACCTACTCCACTCCCCAAATTCTTTTATTTCTTTTTCATCCACCTTACCTAAAATCCCTTATTTTCCTCCTTACCATACATTTCCATAATTTGATAAGTCCACCTTACCATAATTTAAAAAGTCCAATTTGCCTTATTTACAAGCTTGGCCGAAATTTAGGGAAAGAGTAAAAAAAAAAATTAGTCACAATTTGCACATTATGGGATTTGAACCTCTTCCCTTCATACTCTTCACTTAATGCCATAACCTCTTTACCAATAGCTCATTTATGCTAACAAAATACACACTTATTTCCTTAAGCTTTGATGCCTCTTACTATCTCTCCTTAATAGGCTTAAACACAAATTTTCACTAAGGCCCAACTTAAACCCGAAACTTCATAGAACCTCGTAATTTCTAAAATCACCTTCCTAATAAGTCCAACTTGAAATAATTTCGTTATCTTGTTCTCAAAAATTTTAAACACTCCTACGCCCAAGGCCCAATGGGCCCAATCCTACTAGGCCCAATTTCGGGATGTTACAACACGGCCGTGTCCCTAGATTGTGTAACTAATTGTGGTCGTGTACACCAAAATTACGTAAATTTTTATTGACCACACGGTCGTGCCATAAGCCCGTGTATGGCACACGAATGTGTGCTAGGTCGTGTCCCAGGTTGTGTGAACCTATAGTTACCTTTCAAAACAAGTTTTCTAGCATAACTCACTTAGGCAACAAGTCATCCGTTTTAAACCATATTCAACCACTTCAAAAACAAATCAAAACAAGCCAAAACCATCATTTAGAATCACCATCCTATGTGTCTAACCAATATGCCAAAATTGACACCTCAATTCACAATATAAAGCTAACCAAATGAATTTATATACAACTATACCAAAATGCCTTTAAGGCACCTCAACCAATTCCATCATACCAAGCACAACCAAAAGAACATACAAATACCAATTCAATAATCACTAAATGACATATCCACCATCAACTTCTCAAGCATCAAATAACCATTCAACCAATCTCTAATGTTAAGCATTAACTTACCAAAACATCTCCTAAACATAACCTAAGTGTATATTATCCATTATTCCATACCCAAGCATCAATTAAAACACAATGCATATAATGATATTTCCTCATCCATTTGGACATTAAGCATGTAAACCAAGCAACCTAACAAGTCACCAACAACATGACCATTACCATCCCATTTAAACATATATATACATAGCCTTCAAAAATGCCAACAAAACACAAAATGACCATTATAAGTATAAAAACATTGTTAGGTACATGTCAAGACCCAAAATGAACAATTCACCAACACTTGAGTTCGGGATTGTCGTTGGATACTGGATCGACAATTGATTCTTTAAGTACCTAACATGGGCATGGAAAACAAAACCGTATCCTTAGTACAACTCAGTAGTATTTCTATAATCCAAACATTTATGCAATATATAAGATCATTAAGATGCAAGATTAAATCAATTAATAATATGCAATATAACCATTTATTCAATATAATTAGTCATTCATTTGATCAAAATCAATTCATCAATAACAACATTACTTGACAATTATCTCTTATAACATATATAATGGCTCAATTCATACATGAACATATTCCAACTATGTAACACCCCTTACTCGGGTTCTACGCCGGAACCGGGCCTGAGGAGTTACCATATTAAAACCTCATGACCGCCACTTAGACTCATCGTGAATACTCTCTTAAGTCACCTCAGTAACCTCTTTCTCGACTTACAAGGCCTCACTCATACATACGAAGGCTCTCGAGACTATTCCGGAACCTTTTCAATTCTTAAAATTTTTCCTCTTTTATACAGGGCTCACACGCCCTGTAAGATAAGACACATCCGTGTATAGTCACACACGCCCATGTCCACAAACTGTGCATAAAAACTTAAGCATTCTGCCAATGCCCCACGACTAGGGTACACACACGTGCTCTCCAACCGTGGTGAACACTGACTTCACTTACACGGCCTAGAGTCTAGACACACGCACGTGTGGCTAGCTTGTGGCTGATTTTGACTTAAAAGATCAACATGCAGGGGACACACGGCCAAGTCACACACCCATGGGCTGACCATGTGTCACACATGGCCTAGACATACGCCCGTGTGTCTATCCAGATGGACAAGAACAAAGCTATATGCTAAGCTCTTCTCACCCCTCTAGCATACATAACATGCACTCATTCAACACATCCATAAGCAACTCAAATTAAACTGCAATCTCACATAGATAACTACATCTTTTCATATAATATGGTAGCCAACAACGATGGCATAACACAAAATAGACTATCCATCTAAAGGCCAACACATCCTAGCCATTTACAACAAAATTCACTAACTTGTCTAGCCTCTATACATGCCATATACCAAACATCAAGTCTAATGTACCAGATTATGCTGATAGTATGGGCGATCTTCCACTTGATCCACGTATTTCGATTCAACACTTTTACTCAATAAGACAAGGGAAAAGTAAGAGAGTAAGCTTTGAGCTTAGTAAGTTTACACATAAACAATTAAGCATCATATTATAAGCTAAACATCAAATAGCATTATACTAACATGTAATATAAAACTATGCTTACTCTTTCTATCCTTTACCACAATTTCAACACATCACGAGTCACATACTCAAAACCATTGAAATGCACCCCTGCATTCAATATCACATTTACACAATGTACAACACATCATTATTTCTCGATAATACATCCACACAGCTACTTTACTCGATAATGCAACCACACAGCTAATGTCTCGGTGGTTTCGCATTTAGCCTACCACAATCACTTAATAAGGTAGTATCGCACTTAGCCTACCACAAAGGTAATCATAGTGGTTTCGCACATAGCCCACTAAATAATATACCTAACGATAGCATCGCACATAGCCAGCTCATCGTAAATATGCATTAGGATGGTATCGCACTTAACCCACCATTTAGCATTATCACTACACATTCACATAATTACTCACTCAATCATTCATCCATTCAGAATGTCTACCACATTCATTCCACTTGAATCACATGGGTTCTCAATCATTCTCATTCATGCTACACACTAATTAGCATTAAGAATGAAGTATAAATGCATTATTTACGCATAAACTTACCTCGGTACTCAAAAGTATAGAGATGTGCAATTTAGTCCACCACATTGCTCTTGCCTCGATTTTGATCCGGGCTTTGTCTTTCTTGATCTATAATGAATAAATCAACTTATTGAATACACACATTGACAAAATTGACCCTTATCTCATACTTTAGCAAAATTACTATTTTACCCCTAAACTTTCTCATAATTACACTTTTGCCTCAAGGCTCGTAAAGTGATTTTTATTCAACTTTCTAGCCTTTCATGCTTAGCCGAATCACTTACTCAACTAAAGCATTCATCAATTCTCACTAAATCACACATGTATGACCAAACTTCACAAACTAGTCCCTACATGCATTTTCATGGAAAATCACTTAACAAAAGATGTTTCTACTACATCAAGCTTTCATAATCTTCCATAAAAAATCAAAATACATGCATGTCGTACATGGAAACATTTTTGAACATCCATTATAGCTCATCAAATAGCTAGAAATAGCTTACTCATGCTACTAGGACTTCAAAAATACGAAGAATATCAAAAACGGGGCTTGGATGCACTTACTAGCAAGCTTGAAAAATTTGAAGAACCCTAACAATGGCTCTTGAAAATTTCGGCAGCCTTGGAGAAGAAGATGAATGAATTTTGTCATCTTTTCTCCTATTTTAATCATTTAATTGTTAAATGACCAAAATGCCCTTTTTGATAAACTTTCTATTTTAACTCATCCATGCTTAATTTTGTCCAAAAATTAGAATTTGGGTAAATTGCTATTTTAAGGACCTCTAAATAATATTCTAAAGCTATTTCACACAAATAGCTTCTAGAATCTCACATTTTGCAACTCTTGTAATTTAGTCATTTTGGACAATTTAACTGCAATTTCACAAAATTGCTTCATGAAACTTTCACACTAACATGCAAACATAGCATAAGCCTCAAAAACTCATTCATATACATCGGATTTGCGGTCTCGCACCACTATTTCGACTAGGCCCTAAACCGGGATGTTACAACTCTCCTCCTTTAGAGATTTTCGCCCCCGAAAATCTTACCAGTAAAGAGGTTTGGATGTTGCTTTCTCATAGTCTCTTCCATTTCCCACGTAGCCTCTCCCACACCGTGCTTCTGCCATAACACTTTCACTAGTGCTATGCTCTTATTTCTCAACCATTTCACTTCTCGAGCCAAGATCTTATTCGGCTCCTCTTCATAAGACATATCCAGTCTTATCTCAATTTCCGTTGAAGGAATCACATGCGAAAGATCGGAGCGATACCGTCGCAACATCGATACATGGAACACATTATGAATCTTTTCCAACTCTACCGGCAAAGCCAACCGGTAAGCTACTGGCCAAACTCTGTCTGTAATCTCATACGGGCCTATAAATCTTGGACTCAACTTCCCTTTTTGTCCAAATCTCATAATCTTCTTCCACGGGGACACTTTCAAAAATACTTTGTCACCCACCTCAAACTCAATCTCTTTTCTTTTCAAATTCGTGCACGACTTCTGTGGGTCCAAAGCAGCTTTCAAACTATTACGGATTACTCTCACTTTCTCTTCGGTCTCTTTTACCAGATCAACTCCATGGATCCGTTTCTCACTAAGCTCAGTCTAATACAATAGAGTCCGACACTTACGACCATACAAAGCCTCATACGGAGCCATCCGTATACTTGACTAATAACTGTTGTTGTAAGCAAATTCGACCAAAGGTAGATATCTCTCCCAACTACCTATGAATTCTAACACACAGCATCGGAGCATATCTTTGAGAATTTGAATTACTCTTTCAGACTGACCATCAGTTTGCGGATGGAACGCAGTACTGAAATTCAACCTCGTACCTATGGCCTCTTGCAACTTCTTCCAAAATCTCGAAGTAAACCTCGGATCTTTATCCGAAATAATAGACATAGGCACACCATGCAATCCCACTTTCTCTGCAACATACAACTCAGCTAACTTATCCAGTGAATAATCAACACGTACTGGGATAAAGTGAACCGATTTCGTCAGTCTGTCCATGACAACCCACACAGCATCTCTCTTTTTCGGGGTCATTGGCAACCCCGTCACAAAATCCATGGTAACCCGATTCCACTTCCATTCGGGAACCATCACTGGCTGAAGCAATCCCGAAGGCACTTGGTGCTCAACTTTCACTTGTTGACAAATCAAACACTTTGCCACAAACTCTGAAATGTCTCTTTCCATACCCGGCTACCAATAAAACTTTCTCAAGTCGTTGTACATTTTTGTACTGACTGGGTGTATCGACAAATAACCACTGTGGTCCTCATGCAAAACCTTTCAGATTAACTCTTCATCTCTAGGTACACAAATTCTGTCATGGTATAACAAACAACAATTCGAGGCCACTCGAAAATCGGAATCACTTCCCGATCCGCACTTAGCTCTCTTAGCTTGCATTTCGCTGTCATTTCTCTGAGCCTCACATATCTGTTGAACAAATAGTGGCTTAGCTCTCAACTCTGCCAAAATAGCACCATCGTCAGACAATGCTAAATTTGTGCTCATAACTCTTAGAGCATACAAAGATTTCCTACTCAGGGTATCCGCAACCACATTCGCTTTTTCCCGGGTGATAGTCAATGACTAACTCATAGTCTTTCAGCAACTCAAGCCACCGCCTCTACCTCAAATTCAGATCCTTCTGATCCATCAAATATCTCAAACTCTTGTGATCCGTAAAGACTCGGCACTTCTCACCATACAAGTAATGTCGCCAAATCTTTAACGCAAAAACAATCGCAGCCAACTCCAAATCATGAGTCGGGTAATTCTTCCCGTGCGGTTTTAGCTATCTCGAGGCGTAAGCGACTACCTTACCCTCTTGCATCAACACGCAACCGAGACCATTAAACGACGCATCACTGTAAACCACGAACTCTTTCCCCTATTCTGGTTGAACCAAAACCGGTACCTCAGTCAACATTATTTTCAGTCTCTCGAAACTCTATTGACAAGTTTCATTCCATTCAAACTTGACATCTTTATGCAAAAGTTTCGTCATCGAGGTAGCAATCACAGAGAACCCCTTTACGAAACGTCTGTAATATCCCGCTAATCCCAAGAAGCTTCCAACTTCTGACACGTTCCTCGGCTATTTCCAATCCACAATAGCCGAAATCTTACTTGGGTCAACTCTGACACCATCACCCGACACAATGTGTCCTAGAAATCCGACCTCTAGGAGCCAAAACTCACTCTTGCTAAATTTAGCATACAACTGCTTATCTCTTAAAGTTTGCAAGACAATTCTCAAATGCTCTTCATGATCATTCTCATCCCGAGAATAGATCAATATGTCGTCAATGAAGACAACTACAAACTTGTCTATATATGGTCTAAAAAAACGGTTCATCAGATCCATCAAAATCGTAGGTGCATTCATTAGACCAAACGGCATAACCAAAAACTCATAATGGCCATACCTTGTTCAAAATGAAGTTTTCAACACATCTTGCTCTTTCACTCTGAGCTGGTAGTAACCCGACCTCAGGTCTATCTTGGAGAACACTGTAACTCCTTTTAGTTGATCAAAAAAATCATCTATCCTTGGTAAAGGATACTTATTCTTCACCATCACTTTGTTGAACTTTCTATAGTCTATACACAATCTCATAGACCCATCTTTTTTTTCACAAATAATACCGGAGCACCCCAGGTGAGTAACTCGATCTTACAAAACCCTTATCTGTCTACTCTTGCAACTGTACCTTCAGTTCTTTCAACTCTAAAGGTGCCATTCTATATGGAGCAATTAAAATAGGTGTCGTTCCCGGAATCAACTCAATCCCAAACTCAACCTCTCTCACTGGAGGTAATCCGGGTAACTCTTCCGGGAATACATCCGGATACTCGATACTATCGGCACTATTTCAAACTTCACTCCAACCTCTCGAGTATTCAACACGAAGGTGAGATAGGATTCACACCCTTTTCTCAAACATTTCTCCACCACTAGGGAAGAAATCATCACTGGTAGACTATCCGATCCACCTGATTCATCCCGAACCATATCTCCACTCTCACATTTCAATTCAATAAACTTACTACCACAGTTCACTAAAACACTATGGGTGGTTAACCAATCCATGCCAAGGATTAAATCAAACTCATCAAACGGAAAAAACATAAGGTTTTCTAGGAAACAATGATTCTCAATCAATAAAGGACAATTTTTACACACTTTGTCCATTGACACATGCTTTCCTAACGGGTTTGACACCTTAACCACAATATTTGTAGACTCAACGATCATAATCAAACTAGATGCTAATCTCATACAACTATAAGAATGAGTAGACCCTGGATCTATTAAAGCAATAATAAAGGTGTCATAGAGAGAAAAAGTACCCGTTATCACATCTGGGGAGGATGCCTCTTCGCGAGCACGAATAGCATACGTCCTCGCAGGCGACCGACCCTCTGGTCTCACAGTAGAATCTTTGGACGCACCTCTACCACTATTCCCACCTCTCGAGTTCCTAGGTGGTCTACCTCTTGCAGACACATCACTGGATCTCATCTCTTGCTTCTCTTCCTTATCATCCCTCTCGGGGTAGTTCCGGATAAAATGGTCGGAGGAACCACATTTATAACAGTTCCACCCCAACACTCTCCGGTGTGATATCTACCACAACTTGGACACTCCGGTTTACTCTTTGGATTGCCCACACTTTCCATCGAGGTGGCTTGGACTCTAGAACCCGAACGAATATTGCCCAAGTCTCGATGCGAATAACTCACTGGTGCTGTCGTCCGAGGATTTCCTTCCTTGGATCTTTTCGGCTGGGCTTGATACGACTTACCTATCGACCTCTTTCTAGCATCTCGGGCTTTACTCATAGCCCTTCTCTTTTCTTTACTCAACTCTTCGGCCTTACTTGCCCTTTCAACTAACACCACAAACTCTTTCAACTCCAGAATACCCACTAGGAGTTTGATGTCCTCATTCAGTCCATCTTCGAACCTTTTACACAAGATGGTTTCTGTCGATACACACTCTTGAGCGTATTTGCTAAGCCTAACAAACTCACTCTCTAAGCCTAACAAACTCACGCTCATACTCTGCTACTGACATTCTTCCTTGCTTCAACTCAAGGAATTCCTTCCTTTTCCGATCAATAAATAGTTGGCTTATATACTTCTTCCGGAATTCTTCCAGAAAGAAGTCCCACGTCACCCGCTCTTTCGGGACCACTGACGTTAGCGTCTTCCACCAATGGTATGCCGAATCCCTCAGCAAAGATACGGCACACTTCAAGCTCTCTTCGGGTGTACAAGAGAGTTCATCAAATACTCTCATCGAGTTCTCTAACCAGAACTCCGCCCTCTCAGGGTCATCATCTACCTTAGCTCTAAACTCCTCAACCCGTGCTTCCTAATCTTATCCACCGAGGGTTTCGAAATCCTCACTACATCCATACCTTGAGGAGCCACTGGATTTGGCTGAGGTATAGGAGGAGGTGGAGGAGGTTGAGCATTAGGGTTCCCTCGAATATAGTCCGAGTACCAATTACTCATCATCTGGAGAAAGGCTTCCCGTGCCTCTTCCTCTTAACCCCTAGCCTCGGGTCCACTTTGCACAAGCACGGTTCCTTGCGCAGGAGCCTACGCATTACTAGCTGCTTCATTAGCAGTCAATGGATCGGAATCCATATTCTAAATAAAACAAGATTTAAAATCATCAGAAACCACCACACTATCATTGTACACTTATGACATGTATAGCTAGACTCTTACACCCGCTACGGTAGTCCTAGAATCGACTAAACCATAGCTCTAATACCACTAAATGTAATACCCCTTACCCGGGTTCTAAGCCGGAACTGGGCCCGAGGAGTTAGCATATTAAAACCTCATGACCGCCACTTAGACTCATCGTGAATACTCTCTTAAGTCACCTCAGTAACCTCTTTCTCGACTTACGAGGCCTCACTTATACACACGAGGGCTCTCGAGACTATTTTGGAACCTTTTCGATTCTTAAAATTTTTCCTCTTTTATACAGGGCTCACACGCCCGTGTATAATCACACACGCCCATGTCCACAACCTGTGCATAAAAACTCAAGCATTCTGCCAATGCCCCACGACTAGGGTACACGCCCGTGCTCTCCAACCGTGGTGAACACTGACTTCACTTACACGGCCTAGAGTCTAGACACACGCACGTGTGGCTAGTTCGTGGCCAATTTTGACTTAAAAGATCAACATGCAAGGGATACACCGCCAAGTCACATGCCCATGGGCTGACCGTGTGTCACACATGGCCTAGACACACGCCCGTGTGTCTATCCACATGGACAAGAACAAAGCTATATGCTAAGCTCTTCTCACCCCTCTAGCATACATAACATGCACTCATTCAACACATCCATAAGCAACTCAAATTAAACTGCAATCTCACATAGATAACTACATCTTTTCATATAATATGGTAGCCAACAACGATGGCATAACATAAAATAGACTATCCATCTAAAGGCCAACACATCCTAGCCATTTACAACAAAATTCACTAACTTGCCTAGCCTCTATACATGCTATATACAAAACATCAAGTTTAATGTACCAGAGTGTGCTGATAGTATGAGCGATCTTCCATTTGATCCACGTATTTCGATTCAACACTTTTACTCTATAAGAAAAGGGAAAAGTAAGAGAGTAAGCTTTGAGCTTAGTAAGTTTACACATAAACAATTAAGCATCATATTATAAGCTAAACAACAAATAGCATTATACTAACATGTAATATACAACTATGCTTAACCTTTCTATCCTTTACCACAATTTCAACACATCACGAGTCACATACTCATAACCATTGAAATGCACCCCTGCATTCAGTATCACATTTACAAAATATACAACACATCATTATTTCTCGATAATACATCCACACAGCTACTTTACTCGATAATGCAACCACACAGCTAATCCACACAGCTAATGTCTCGGTGGTTTCGCACTTAGCCCACCACAATCACTTAATAAGGTAGTATCGCACTTAGCCTACCACAAAGGTAATCATAGTGGTTTCGCACATAGCCCACTAGACAATATACCTAACGATAGCATCGCACATAGCCAGCTCATCGTAAATATGCATTAGGATGGTATCGCACTTAGCCCACCATTTAGCATTATCACTACACATTCACATAATTATTCACTCAATCATTCATCCATTCAGAATGTCTACCACATTCATTCCACTTGAATCACATGGGTTGTCAATCATTCTCATTCATGCTACACACTAATTAGCATTAAAAATGTGTAAGTATAAATGCATTATTTACTCATAAACTTACCTCGGTACTCAAAAGTATAGAGGCATGCAATTTAGTCCACCACATTACTCTTGCCTTGATTTTGATCCGAGCTTTGTCTTTCTTGATCTATAATGAAGAAATCAGCTTATTGAATACACACATTGACTAAATTGACCCTTATCTCATACTTTAGCAAAATTACTATTTTGCCCCTAAACTTTCTCATAATTACACTTTTGCCCCAAGGCTCGTAAAGTAATTTTTATTCAACTTTCTAGCCTTTCATGCTTAATCGAATCACTTACTCAACTAAAGCATTCATCAATTCTCACTAAATCACACATGTATGACCAAACTTCACAAACTAGTCCCTACATGCATTTTCATGGAAAATCACTTAACAAAAGATGTTTCTACTACATCAAGCTTTCATAATCTTCCATAAAAAATCAAAATACATGCATGTCATACATGGACACATTTTTGAACATCCATTATAACTCATTAAATGGCTAGAAATAGCTTACTCATGCTACTAGGACTTCAAAAATACGAAGAATATCAAAAACGGGGCTTGGATGCACTTACTAGCAAGCTTGAAAAATTTGAAGAACCCTAACAATGGCTCTTGAAAATTTTGGCAGCCTTGGAGAAGAAGATGAATGAATTTTGTCATCTTTTCTCCTATTTTAATCATTTAATTGTTAAATGACCAAAATGCCCTTTTTGATAAACTTTCTATTTTAACTCATCCATGCCTAATTTTGTCCAAAAATTAGAATTTGGGTAAATTTCTATTTACGGACCTCTAAATAATATTCTAAAGCTGTTTCATACAAATAGCTTCTAGAATCTCACATTTTGCAACTCTTGTAATTTAGTCCTTTTGGACAATTTAACTGCAATTTCACAAAATTGCTTCATGAAACTTTCACACTAACATGCAAACATAGCATAAACCTCAAAAACTCATTCATATACCTCGAATTTGCGGTCTCGCACCACTGTTCCGACTAGGCCCTAAACCGGGATGTTACAAACTAGCCCTTCAAATTCATATAAATACATTGATCAACTCCATTCTTTATCCACATCCGTTCACCATTTTGATTTCCATTTCACATTTCATTTCATTCCATATCATTTGTCACTTTAATATAATTTGCCATTTCAATATCATTATGCCGATTTTATCATTTATTTCCCCATTAACTCGACTCAAACTCTGACGGATACACGGATCCAACCAACACATCAGTTTGGCACCAAGTGTCTCACCGGATAAATCCAAAGCAAATAGTTGTGCCCGGTGCTAAAAATAAGTTAACACCAGTGTCTTTTCAGTTAAACCAAAACAAATTGGCACCCAGTGCCTTATTGACTCATAGTCAAAGTAACCCTGAACTCTTCTTATCCTATGGCTTTCCAACTATATCCGACTTTTCCTGAACAGTTAATAGGGTTCCATTTCATATTTCATTAACATCAAATATCTCATTTCACCTATCTTTTCATCATAAACATATAAATTTACATATGACAACATTAAATCATCACATTACATATTCAATTTCACATTTGAACAATATACATACACTTTTCATAAACACTCAATTTAATCCTCAGATATATCAATCAATTCAATTCAGCCTAATTCATTTCATTATAAAAAATAACTCACCTCGTATTCTTACCATACACAAACAGTTCAAATTGTAGCATTTTACGAAGAGTTCAGATTATAGAAACACAAACCATAAACTCTGAGCCACTTGTAGACGGCTTTGTCTTTTCTTTTCTTTTTAGAGGAATTCGGGTCGATGTTAGCTATGAATTAAAACAAATATAACAAATTATCAACACAAAGCCAAATTTTAATTCAATTGCTAAATTGTGCAACTTTTGAATTTTATTCAATTTAGTCCCTAAAACTGGGACTAACAGAACTTTCACATTTAGCCCTCTAATTTAATGTCGAATTCACTAGAGACTCTATAGGACTCCCTATTTTTCAATTGCACCACAAATTTAAAAATTTAAAAGCATTGGTCTAGTTGCTTCAAAATCCCTTTAGTCATGTTCTACCTTATAATTTAATAACAATTCATACTTTTAACATTTATGCGATTTAGTCCATGTATGCTAATTAAGCCCTAATTCAATAAAATCACTCAATCAAAATTTAATTCACTTTCAATTATAACTCTGTAAATATTTAATAAAAATATTTACGAGTCTGGTTTCAGAAATCAAGGTTCCAAAATCATATTTACCTGCACCACTAACTTTCAGGTCATTATAATCTACGTGTTGGAGAAGAGCTAAATCTTGCTAACAAACTTACAACAAATGCTATATTAGGCCAGGTGTTGTTTGCAAGATACATTAATTCCCTATGGCACTATGATATGGTACTTTAGGACCAAAGGGCTCTTCATCATTTTCACAAGGATAAAAGTTATCTTTATTCACATCTAGTATCTTACAATCATTAGAGTGCTTAATAGATGTGATTTATCCATGTAAAAAAATTAAGATCTTTTCTGCATAAAGTGACTAATAGACAGGGATCCCACCTTCTAAATGCTTAATCTACAGGCTGAGATAAAACCATTTTTTTTTTTAAGATCTTTCATCTCAAATTCTTTCTTTAAACAATTTAATGCATTTTGTAGTTATAAAAGACTTCCAATAATATTTAAATTGTCAACACAAATAACAATTATAATGATATCTAATTTAAATTCTTTTATAAAAGAACATAGACAAATTGGATCATTTTGAAGATCTTCCTTCAACAAATACTTACCAAGACAATTATAGTACATACATTAAGATTGTTTTAATTCATGTATGGATTTATTTAATCTGATTGAGCAATTTTTTCGGTAAAACATGGTATCGTTCTAGGATATTAAATCCTTCAGGGATTTATGTAAATTTCACTATCAAGTGAGCCATACAAATAAACTGTAACAACATCCACTACATGCATATCAAGTTTTTCATGTATTATCAGACTACCATAGAAGAGTAAGTCACTTCATAATCAATATTGGGCCTTTTTTAAAACCCTTATGCTACAAGTTGTGCTTTATATCTTATGACTTCATTTTTCTCAGTTTATTTTTGTAAAAATACCCATTTATATCTTATAGGTTTAACACCTTTTGGTTTTAGGACTAGAGATCCGAAAACCTCACATTTGGCAAATGAATTCAATTACGCTTGACCTGCATCTTTCAATTTGGCCAATCATATCCATTTCTATATTCTTCAACAAATGTAGGTTCAAGATCCTCATTTTCTATTGATATTTCAATATTAATATTATAAGAAAAAATGTTTTTCACAACTATATCTTTTCGATTTCATTTTTTTCCTGCAATGGCATAACCTATAGATGTATCTTCATTATCACTATTTTCAAGTATCATAATCTCTCTTAGGGTTTTCAAATTAGTTATGTCTTTAGCTTCTTTTGCACATAAATTTTGAGTCGAATATTGACTTGGAAAGTTTGGATTCAATTTTTTATTTATAAACTTTGAGAAGAGTTACAATATCTAGATATTTCTTTACAAAAAAAAAATCATTTGATTTTTCTCTTTGATGGAGCTCCGATCCAAGGGTCATCGAGACTTGATCTTGGAAGGATGCGTTTGATGGAAAAATCCAGTTTAAAAAATGGTTTTCTGTCACAGTGGAAAATTAAAATTTTGAAAGCCAAGTCGGTTTATGATATTTATAACAATAAACTTTTTTTCCTGAAAACGTACACGTGCTTTGTGCAAGACGAGTCCTAAATGTTCCAGGCTTCCAACCGAACGATTTTTTCCACTATTCTCATATCATGAATTACTTCGAGTGTGGGTTTGAACAATCACAAACCAAACACAGAACCAAAAATAATTTATTACTTTTAGTAGAAAAGTAATTCTTTTTCAATAGAAATCGGTAGAATTGTTATTCCCAAAAAATAGAATTTGTAACTAGAAAATAAATTCTCACTATTTTCTGGCAAAAAAAAAACAATATTGAAAACTTTTATGAACTGTTGTTAATAGCTCTACCAGTGCCATCTATTTATAGGGAAAGATAAAAAAAATCCTGGTTGAATTAGTAGAACACAATTAATATTTATTTAATATAAAACTAGTCTCTTAGTTTAACTAGAAGAGAGGGGTGGCACTCCCTAGTTAAATACTGATACATGCACGGATGGGGTGAAATTTATTAAATCTCATTCACCGAAGTTGTCAATTTTTAAGTTTGGAAAACCAGCCGACTTGCCACAGCTTTTTGGATGAGATATATAGAATTCGAAGGTTTATCTCTTATATTTGCAATGCACTTTGAATCACTTGATTTTGAGTTCAAGAGATCAAGTTATTACAATTTTACTGAAGATTGTGTGAGCAGAATTTCTAGATGGGATTATTACTGAATTACGAGTTTTGGGCTTTTAATTTTAGTTTAAATCATATTGGGTTAGATTTTTAGGCATAATTTTTATTATATATGAGCCCAATATTATATTTATTAGGTTTTATTATTTATTTATTTCGAATTTTGGATTTTTTTAAGTATTTTAAGTTATTTAGGAGTTTTATATTTCTTAGTCAACAAGAAAGTTTAGTTTAAAACTACTTCTTGTTTAGATTAATTAGAGTTTCAGCATACTTGAGAGTTTTATTTGGATTTATTTAGTTAGTCTATATAAAGGCCTCTTCATTGTTCACTAGATACAAAATTATTTTTGTTCATTAATAAATTTTCCAACTCTTGGAGTTATTTCTTTGTGCAAGATTGCTTTCTTGTGATTTTTAGAAACAAATTTCTTTTCAATTTTCTTCAAAGAGTCATGGGAATTCATTCTTCATCATTCAATTTGCCAATGATTATTTCTTGGAGGGTTGATTAGATTCATTAATTGAGTTTGTTGGGTTTATATCTCAAAGGGTTCAATTGGTTACTTATCCATCTATCCGTCGTATCCATCTTTCACTTTTTATTCTATCGTTTATTTATTATTTTGAATATTTATTCTTTATTCTTAAATTTCTTATTTTAGTTATTTTCTTTGTTTTTCTTATTTCCGAACAACTTAAATATGATCTTCTTTCTCTTTCCCTTTACAATTTGGTATCAAACTTGGGCGTTTTTTAGTTGTTTCCTTGTGCTAAATAAAGTGTTTCACCAAATTTACTTAAACAACCTCTAAAACAATCGAACATATGAAAAAAATCAAAAAATATTTTGTAGATGAAATTTTGTGCTGAAAATTTCCAGATAAGTTTTTTATTTATCATATAAAGAGGCTCCAGTTTAATTTTCATGATTTTAGCACATCTAGAACACCTTGAATGAAAATTTCAAGTTGTTTTCCATTGTTTCAGATTTTTTATACTTGATAGTTTATTTTCTTTGATTATAGCCTTAGTTTTCTTTTGTTTTTACCTTTTCGTATTCTATTGCGCATTCTAACACATTTTCAGTTCTTATGTTAATAGGTACGAAAAGAGTTGCCTTTCTTTTCTCCATGTAACTTACTTCCTTTAGAGTCAAGAGTTTTTCTTTGGCTTCTTAGAGACTAGGTCAGCTTTGGTAGAGAGTGATCCCACATCTTTTTCAATATTATTGAGTTTGATTACTCTTTAAAAGTTACAAACGAGAAAATATTAACTTTTTTTCTTTGCCTATTAGAGTTGTTTATTTCTCCTTTTGCGAGTGCATAATGGTAAGGTTTAAATTTCTTTGACCAACTTTTCTTGTTTGAGTGTTTTGATTTCAGCCTCTAATAATGGTACGCACACATAGTATGGAAGAGGAGAATAATAAATCTTGGGCAAGACATAGATGTCATATTTGTAAAAAAACCCATACAGACATGTTGTTTCTGATGTCATTCAACCTTTTATTGTTCATGGACTTGTCAAGAAAGACATTGGTACAAAACACATAGCAAGCTTTGCGAGCTTAAGCAACTTATGGTAGAGTAAAGAGAACGAGCTAGCAAGTGCATGTGGTGTGATGTGAAGGACCAAAAGGACTTTGAATGTCCAACAAACTCAGTGTCCTCTATATTTGATTCGATGATAGGAGTCATATGATCCTTGCAAGTCGAGGTACATAAGTATGACACAGAGCTTATTGAAGAGTCTTCTTCTACTACTATCATTAACGATGATGATATGAATGTTGGGAAATGTGTCCATATTATAGTAATCATGTAATTGTTTTCTATGGATTTGAATGATGAATAAATAAATTTCACATTTCACTGTTATGTCTTTTGTATTTTTGTCTTTCATATTTTGCATGCATAGCGAAATTGTGACAAACAAATATTAGCTCATTGATTGTCTAAGTTCAAACTGATGATAAGTGGCATTGTAAGAATGTTTATATTGCAAGAAAGACAACTTACTTCAGTAGATAATCTAAACGAGTCTGTAATCCCGTAAAAGAATTAAAGCGAACATTTGGTTCAAATACTGAAAAGGATTATTATGTTGTCTACAATTCCAATTGAAGAGATGACTAGCCTTGGCTATTGGAGTAGTTGACTCCATGGGTAGAGACATAGATGTATTTATTGGCAGAATGATACATTGGATTAGACCCAAGATGAATTAATTATGAATAATGTATTTCTTAAGTGTGGGGAGGTTGTTTGTATGTTTGTGATAAAATCTCTGAATTATTTATTGTGTTTAAATAATTTTCCCATATCCTCCATTAGAGTGAATTCCTTCTAATTTGGTGTTTTTATTGATTTTGTTTTGGAATAATTTGTGCATGTTTGTGCATTGATTAATTTATACTTTAAGACACGAGAGAGTCAAGTATGATAAGTTGTTTTTCAAAAATTTTTATTTTAGGTTGTCTCCCTGGATTGAGGTATTATCTTGAATTTTTGAATTTGCAAGTTTGACATCAAAACCATAATTTTTCTACTAACCCCCGATTTTTGGGATGTTACAATTTTAATAAGATTTAATATTAAATTTAATCTAATATTTATTTTAATAAATATTATATTAATTTAATATTAAAATGATTAAGTTTAATTATAGTTGAACTCTCTAAACTCTCCCTATATAAAAAGAACCTTCAGTCATTATTTACACATTTGAATTCAAGAGAAAGTTGTAGAAAGAATTCTTTGAAGAAATTATTTCAAAAATTTCTAGAGATAATTTTCTTATTTACAACTTTTCCCAAAAGTTTAGATAAATTATTAATTTACCTCATTGGTAATTTTTGTGAAAAATTTTCTCATTCGAAGCGAGCCCACACTCAGTAGACATGAGCTTGAGGATAGCGAAGAAGATTACTCGATCGAAGCATTTATCCTAGAGGAATCGAAACAGTACAATTTTGATTAAGTGTTTATTTCTGTAGATATCACAACCAAGTTCTTGTTTTGGATTTTTTTAAACTCCGATTTTTCCCTAAATTTATTTTCTGTTGCGTTTTCCAAACCAGATTTTCCAATAATGAATGAGTTAGAAACTTCGAGTGACATCAGTTGTGAAGACAATAAGTGTGATTTTGTGCCTATTGTTGAGTTTAAATCTAGCATTGAATTTATTTCAAAATTGGTGTCGAAGATGTTGATAGTAATAGTGAAAACCATGATGATAGTGGTAGTGCACTTTGTGAACCAGAAAAAGTTGCTAGTGGGAATTGTTTTCTAGAGTCTATGAATTTGGATGAGTTAGACCTTTATTATCCTTCTAAAGAGTTGTATTCTAATGTATTCAATGTTCAAAATTTTGTAAGAGGTTAAAGGGAAGTAAGGATGATTCATGCAAAAGGACAGAGAAAAGAAACCTTGAGCGGTAAAAGTCAATTTGATGGTCTAGCTTTGGTGAGTAAAAATTCGTATGAGGTAAAATTAAATACTTCAGTTCACATTGAAAAAGAGAAGGAAGAAAGAACCTATACAACGAAGAGGAGTGATTATATTTTTACTAACTTTAACTTGAATTTGTCTAGTAGACTTATTTCTTTCTTTGATGAATTTGTTGATCCTTTGACAGGAGCTCAATTAACCTATTCCATCTATGATAAAGATTCTTTCTTATTCAACCAAAGACAATATTCTAGGACGAATCATTTCGAGGAAAGGGGAATGATACATGGACAGATGGGGTGAAATTTATTAAATTCAATTCACTGAAGCTGTCAATTTTCTAAGTTTGGATAATTTCTAGGTTGAGATATTTGCATAGCATTTGAAGATCTATCTCTTAGCTTCACACTGTACTTTGAATCACTCAATTTTGAGTTTAGGAGCTCAAGTTATGACCATTTTAGTGAATGCGCGAGCAGAATTTTTGGACGGAATTATTACGAAAATTACGAATTTTTGGCATTTGATTTGAGTTTAAATCATACTGGGTTCAATTTTTAAGCTTAAATTTTATTATATATGAGCTCAATATTATATTTACTATGTTTTATTATTTTATTGTTTATTTAATCCAAATTTTGGATATTTGAAGTATTTTAAATTATTTAGGACTTTTATATTTCTTAATCAACAAAAAAGTTTAGTTTAAAAGTACTTTTTTAGATTAATTAGAGTTTCAATATATTGAGTTTAGTCTAATCCAATACATGTTTTTTATTTCCTAAAATAAATATTATTAATAAATTAATTTAACCAGATAAATTAAGTTTTCAATTAAATAATTTTCTCAGCCCAAACCTAATACCATTGAAGTCACGATCACTTTATTGTAAAAGAATTTATGAGAAAATATATTTAATTTCCATATTCAATGGATTCACAATGACTAATTAATTTAATTCCATTTTCAAACTTTTAATTAAATGATAATTCAGAAAACTTAAATTAATTTTCAAGTCATATTTATATTTAGTGAAAAAACATATTCATTTTCGAAAATTTTTTATCTTTATCATTTCTATCATTTTCTATTCATTTGATTCTTTATGTCATTTGTATAATTCAACCTTTTCTAAAAATTGAAATATAAAGGAAAAAGCAAATAATAAAAAATTTAAATAAAATGTCAATTGAACAGTAGGTTGAGTAATATACAACTTGCGCTGATTCTTCAATCGACAACAATAACGAATTTGATTCTTGGATAATCTCTCATGTTACTTATTAAAAAAAACCCTTAAACAATGAATGATTTTATATTATTGTATCTGAGTATAAGATTGATATGTTATTTGTGGACCTTTTCTATTAAGTTTTTAAGCGCTAAGTTAATGATGTCTTGGCATTATTGGTTAAAGTGGATGCTTTGAGTCTTTGAATATTTAAATTTTAATTTTGTTATATGTAATTATAATGTGTGAGTCTTTAAATTTATGTTTGTAAGTGATGTATGAGTTTTGTTCAAATTCTTTCCAATTTTATCTAATTATTTTTAATTCCTCACTTGTTACATTTTATAATGGTTTGATTGTACGTTATAATTAATCCCAGGAACTTATTGTATTCCATTTGTAACTGTAAACAAACTTTAAAAAGAAAAGTTTTCAGGCGATAATAACCGTGGGATTCTTTCAACAATTACTTGACCATTAGATTTAGCATTATTCTCTGTATCCCTGCTCACGGAAAATCAGAGTATCTAAGCTTCTTAAAAGCCTCCACGTCAATGGAAATCTTGTGGGCCCCATATTTACCATAAAAAACTTCATTTTGTTTCAACCGTGGATTAAACCAAATCTAGGAAGTCCTTTTTTTTTTTTAATAATTATTATCTCCCCTCATCTCACCGAAAAAAAAATAAAGAAAAAAAGGGAAAACTAAAAGTACCAGACTCTCGTATTTGTAACACACTAAAACAGCATCTGTTTATTGTTCGATGCTGGCAACAAAAACCCTAATTTAATCAGCATCGATTCACGATGGGCCGCAAGCCCTAATACCTTTTCCGTTTCGGCTACTTTTTCTCTGATACATGTATGGAATCAGAGAAAATCCTACTTTCCCGAGAAAACCCTAGAAATTTTTCATCTTTTTCCTAAACCAATAGCAACAGTAGCAATAGCAGCATGGCCATATCCAATGAACTAGCCCAAAAGCAACTACCGTCGATATCGGAACGGTTCAAGGCTTTATTGAAGCAACGGGAAGATGAGCTCAAGGTTTCCGGCGGTGTTGCTGATGATGATGGGGCAACGCCGACTACGGAGGAGATTGTTCAGCTTTACGAGGTTGTGTTATCGGAACTAACTTTCAATTCGAAGCCCATAATTACTGATCTCACGATCATTGCCGGTGAACAGCGAGAGCACGGCGAAGGCATTGCCGATGCTATTTGCGCACGAATTATTGAGGTTAGTTAAAATTAGGTTTTCCGTTGTACCTTCCAAGTAATTTGAACATTTAAACAATTAATTTCAAATTTATTGCTTTCAGGTTCCAGTAGAGCAAAAACTTCCTTCGTTATATCTATTAGATAGCATTGTAAAAAATATTGGCCGAGAATATGTTAGGTATTTCTCTTCCCGTTTGCCAGAGGTGAGTCATTGCCAATCTTTTTGATGAAGTTCTTTTCTTTTCTATTAGCTTGATATAGATTATCTTATTTTATTTTATTTTTCATTCTTAGGTATTTTGTGAGGCATACAGGCAAGTTAATCCTAACTTGCATCCTGCAATGCGACATCTATTTGGCACATGGTCAACAGTTTTTCCGCCTTCCGTGCTACGTAAAATCGAGATGCAATTGCAATTTTCTCAAACGGGGAACCAACAATCTTCTGGAGTAACTTCCTTGCAGTCTTCTGAATCACCTCGTCCAACACATGGCATACATGTTAATCCTAAGTACTTGCGGCAGTTGGAACAACAGTCAGGTGCAGATAGTGTAAGCTTTCTAATGGAAAACTCTGTTCTTCACATCCTCTATTTTATTGGAATATATGCTCTGTTCTGTAGTCTTATGCACATTCACTATTTAGGATATCACCGCAAATCATGTTCTTTTGAGAATTTGTTTGAATCAGATGTTGCTAGCAGTTATAGATCCTTCTGGACAGAATTGCTTTTGGTACTGAAGGACAGTTACAAGCTGAATTGGATTTTGATCACCAGGGATAGGCTGGATTGAGGGGTAGAGTTGCCAGAATGTTAATGACAATTGATATATTAGGATTTCTTTTGGTTAAGTTATTTGCTGAAATTACTTGGAGCATCATTATGAGATCAGAGCTTAACATGGGCCTGCATCAAGTGAAATTACTTTAAGAAACTTGCAAATAAAAAACCAAACTCTACTGGTACAACCAGGTTATTAACTTATTATTCTGATTTTTTGGGAATACAGTGGGGAAGGTTTATGTCGTTTACTCTGTACTTGAATGTTTTTGGTGACTAAAAGAGTTTCCTTTTCCGTTCCCCTTCCTTTTCCTTTCCAACTTTGTGTTGAGCCTTGTGCTTCTTTTTCTTGTTAAATTTTCTTTAGAATGTTTGACATGAACTGCATGCTTTCTTGCTAGTGATTAGGATTTTTAGCTTCCCTGACTGATAAACATGTTGAGAAATCTTTTTAAAACATCTATTTGTCATGTATGCATGCATGTACGTATTCATGCCTGCTTTGTTCAGAATGGCATCTGAATTGTGAAATTTTTTCAATCATTGCAGAATACGCAGCATGTAAGAGGCATGTCTGCTGGTCAAAAGTTGTATGGTCAAAAACATACCATTGCATATGATGAATTTGATTCTGATCACACTGAGGTTCCATCCTCACATGTTGGTGTGCAAAGATTGAGCTCAACTGGAAATGTTGGCCGTACTTCTCTTGCAATTGGGGCTAATAAATCACAACTTTCTTCAGCTTCCAGAGTTTCAAGACCCTTCTCACCATCAAGGATTGGATCTGATAGATTTTTATCATCAGAAGTTGATGATCTTCCATCAGATGATTCTCCTAGAAGGTTTGCAGAGGTAGCCTCTCCATCTCGTCCTCCTGTCTTTGATTTTGGACGTGGAAGAGGAACCATCAGAGATGAGGAAAAAAGGGAGTGGCCAAGGAAGCACTTTTATGGCGATTACCGTAATTGTTCTGAAAGTTCTTTAAATGCATACAAGCTTAGTAATGGAAATGAGCGCCAAACACTCAGGGCTTTAATAGATGCATATGGTAATGATAGAGGACAAGGAATGTCTAACAGCAAGCCTGTACAAGTTGAGCGGCTGGATGTAAATGGCATGGGCAATAAGGTGACTCCAAGATCATGGCAGAATACTGAAGAGGAAGAGTTTGATTGGGAAGATATGAGCCCGACATTAGCAGACCGAAGGAGCAATGAATTTTCAGTGTCATCTGTTTCCACTTTTGGAAGCATTGGAGCAAGGCCTGCTGGATTAGAATCTAATAGGAGCAGTCACTCTAATCAAACTCAGCTGGCCCTTGATGAATCTTCAACAATTCCTGAAGATGCAGTCCCTTCACTGAGTGTATGCTAGTTCAACTTTTATCTGTTCCCTTTGTTGTTCAAGCATCCTCTTTAGTATTAGTTCAACTCAAGTTATATTTGTACTAGGAGAAGTTTGCTTCCTCCCCCCCCCCTTTTTTCTACTTTATGTAGACTGGTGGATGTTTCTAGTTTCCATCACTGTTGATATTTGCTATACCCAACCCCTAACTTAATTTTTTGTAGTTGATTCAACAATAAAATCTTATAAATCATGAGGTTTTGTGTACTGCTGCAGCCTGTTCAAATTTCTATGCTTTTTATATCTCTGTTGTCCAGTCCATTCTGGATTTCAGGACACTGTTTTCTTTATTAAGTTCTAGAGTTGCGGCGTCTATCTTATGTATTTAAAACTTGTATAGTTGGTTGACTTTTCCATTTCATTATGTTTTCTGCAGTCTGGTCATGGATTAAATCAGATTCAACGTCCGCGTTATCCTCAGGATGCTTGGAGTAACTCATATCCTTTTTCCCAGTCATCACACCAGCTTCATGCCAAAGGAAGAGGAAGGGATTTCCGGATGTCCTTTTCAGCTAGTGGTATATCCTCATTAGGTGGTGACAAAAATGTCCCTCTTATTGAGAAATTGCCTGAGGGTGGTTCACAATTTGTTAGGCCTCCAGCTCTTGTTCCAAGATCTGGTTCTTCTAGCCTTGACACTGTTACTGTTGGAGCTCAACCAGCCATGTTACCTTTGACTGCTGGGGCATGGCCTCCAGTAAATGTTCATAAATCTCAGCCGCCAACTGCACACACTAACTATTCACTGCAGCAGCATGGTAGGAGTCACTTTGATTCTTTGAATCCTATCAATGCTGCCATGAATCAGGGTCAAAACAAACATCCATATATGCCTGAACAATTTGATAATTTTGAAAGCAAGGAGCAAAGTTTGACAACAGTGCCACAATTGCCTGGACAACGCCCTGCATTGCAACAGCGAAATTCGTTGCATGGATCTTTGCAGCCACACTTTCCCCCTCATGAGGCTCGAGATAGTTTTCTTTCATCCGCAACAGGACCTTTACCACCTCGCTTATTGGCACCATCCATGAATCATGGCTACTCTCCCCAAATGCATGGTGCCAGCATCAGTATGGTCCCATCTAATCCAGTGCCTGTTGCACAACCTCCTTTATCAATCCCAAATATGCCAACTGGCTCATTGCATTTGCAGGGGGGAGCCATGCCACCTCTCCCTCCTGGTCCTCGTCCGGCATCTCAAATGATGCCTGCCGCCCAAAATGCTGGTCCACTGCTCCCTAACCAACCTCAGGGCGGTCCATTCACTGGTTTGATAAGTTCCCTCATGGCTCAAGGTTTGATTTCATTGACAAAACCAACTCCAATACAGGTACTTATCTCGATGATGTTCTTCTGTAGTTATATTTATTTGTATTTCCTGTCCAATAAGATTGTATCACAATGAAGCAATCTATTCTGTAGGATTCTGTGGGACTTGAGTTTGATGCAGACCTCCTCAAGGTGCGACATGAGTCTGCTATAAGTGCTTTATATGCTGATCTTCCAAGGCAGTGCACAACATGTGGCCTTCGGTTCAAGTTCCAAGAGGAGCATAGTACTCATATGGATTGGCATGTGACAAGAAACCGGATGTCTAAGAACCGTAAGCAGAAACCTTCTCGGAAGTGGTTTGTAAGTGCTAGTATGTGGCTTAGTGGTGCGGAAGCTCTGGGAACTGATGCAGTACCTGGGTTTTTACCCACTGAGGATATTGTAGAAAAGAAAGATGATGAAGAATTGGCAGTTCCAGCTGATGAAGATCAGAACTTATGTGCATTATGTGGTGAACCCTTCGATGATTTTTATAGTGATGAAACAGAGGAGTGGATGTATAGAGGGGCTGTCTACATGAATGCACCCAGTGGGTCAGTTGAAGGCATTGATAGATCGCAGTTAGGTCCCATAGTGCATGCTAAATGCAGGTCAGAGTCTAGTGTGGTTCCCCCTGAAGATTTTGTACGGTATGATGGGGTATGTATTTTTATTTTTGCCTCCAAATTGCATTGCCATTCCAATATTATCTTTAATAGACCATTCATGTTATTTCATAATCTTAATCAATTCCATTCAGTCTGAAAAGCAATTTGTGTGTTAATGTTTGGAGAGCAAAAATTGTTCTGGAATTGAATTCTGATAATATTTAGATGTGAACATGGACAAAAACTTCTGTATTATATATTTTAGCATTAAATTGTGAGAGTTCAGTCGGTTGTATGAAGGGAGACAAGTTCATCTCTGGCTTGTTCGTATCAGGAATACAGAATTTTGAGTTATACATCAAGATTATAAGTGCATGTAGTGGTTCTTGTTTCCTGCAATTATAGACATGTTTTTAACATTCTTATTCCCTTGCTTTTGGGAATGCTGAGAGGATGTCGTGGCAGGCTGAGTTCTATAAATATATATCTTGTTGTTTTTGTCTTATATGTTGTTCTTCTCGTGACTTGCAGGGAAATCCTGAGGACAGTAGTCAAAGAAAAAGATTGCGGAGTTAAACTTTATTTGATCGGCTTCTTAGCTTATGTATAACTTGGTTTGAGTTTCATGTTAGTCGTATGCTCTTTCTAAGTTTTATCTTAGTGCTGATGGTTGCAGTAGCTTGGCGAGATGCCAAAACCATGTACATGTATAGTTGAACTTGTACCATGCACATTATCTTGCAGCAAAAAAGGTTACAGATTCCATCGGAGCCTTAATTTTGTTGCATTCTCCTTGTTTCTTTCCTGCAAAAACGCATCCAGAGGAACCCTTTTAAACATTCCTTTATCGTGTCGCAGCTAGAATCGTTAAAATGTTATATGGGGAGTATTGGTTTCATTCGTCCACCGTGACTGTTTTGAGTTTTGACCATGTATGTAGTTCCCAAACTTGCTTTGGAGGAGTTCGCAATATTTAACTTTTGTTTTCGTTTTTGTTTTTGGTTCTTGTGGTATTATGCAGGGTCTCATGTCACCTTCAATTTGCAGATGCCGTTAGAAAGGCTCTCTTTCTGATTGAAGCAGCAACAGATTCAAATTCCTTCTCCCCTAGGTTTCGAAATTTTCATGTAACGTTTTTGCTGGGAGTTTAGATTTGGTTGATTTTGTTTCCGGAAACTGAATTGTTGAATTTTTCATAATTCCTTATAAATGAAGTTTATGTTTATTAAAATAATTGTCTCCTGCTAATATTTGTTCGTACTAGCGTTTAGAGCTTTTGCTAAAATAATACGGGAAAAAAGTTATTCGATTAAAGATTAGTGATAAAGTGATTACAATCATAAACCAATTAAAAATTTGATTAATGATATAATTACGATGAACACAAATATTATTCTCACGAAGACTAGAAGTATTAGTAATTATCTTCTTTCTAATTAAATCGATAAATTGGAGTGATTGATTAAAAATTAAAATTAACTAATTAAAGAAACTAAAGAATACGTCAAAGAACAAATTGGAAATAATCGAGTAAACAACCAAGGAGTGAAACAATACTCAAGAAAAAATCCACTTAGACTACATCTGTCATTATTAATTTAAATTACGCAATTTTTTCACTTAGTATCTTGATCGGTAAAAATCCCTAAATTATACAAATATCTCTCTTCAAGACTAAAGCAACTTACTATGGATCCCTTATTAAAACCCTAATTGAAATTTCTTTTTAATTAAAACCTCTATTATCACATTAACTCAATTTATGGATCCCCTATTAGATCTAACTCTAATCCGGTAGATTTATATTATCCTATTTCAAGGATTACATGCAACTCCACTCAATTATTCTAGATTTACTCTTAAACAGGGTATATTCCTCCTCTGATTTAAGCACATCAAACACTGATCAATAGTCTATAAATATTAAAATAAGAATTAAGCACACATAATTGAGAACAAGATCCAATTATTTATTGTGTAAAAATAAAAATCAAATAACAGAATCCATCTTAGGGTTCATCTCCCTAGGTATTTAGAAAGTTAGTTTATAATCACAAATAAAAACATCTCAAAGATAGTATAACCATAAGAAATAAGAAAATCCATAATAAACTTCAAAAGAAATCAAAAGGAGATCTTCAATCTTGGTGAAAATCTGCTTCAATGGTGTTTTCTGAGTTGTTTTCTTCAATATTCTCTGACAACTTACTCCCATATTCTTATCTTTGTCATATATAGGTCTTAAAATACTCGAAAAACCTAAAAAATTACGTTTTCCCGCTTTTCTGGGGTGCAGTTTGTGATTTCCACACGGTCTGGCACATGGCCGTGTGGTAGCCCGTGTAGATCACACAGCCGTCTATCCAGCCTGTGTGGAATGGATCAACCCATGTGGCTCCTAAAATTTGCTCCGATTTCTGCACGTTTTTCGCTCATTTTACTCTCGAATGCTCTCTTAAGTATAGAAACACAAATTTAAAGGATAAATAGTATAAAATTAACCCTTTTAAATCGAATAATCATCCAAAAATATATTAAGAATGAGGCTAAACATGTTACTTTTGCCATTTATCAAATATCCCCACACTTAAGCGTATGGTTGTCCTCAAGCAAAATCCTCAATCCACATTCAAATTATTTTTTTCTCTATTTGTCATTTTCATCAATAATGTTTAAGATAGTTCGCAAACAATCATGCATTAGAAATTCAACCAAAAGGAAACTAAAGATTCAAGCAATCCAAGCCTAATTTTTTAAAGCACAAAAACGTAGGTGTCTCCTCTTATCTAAATAATTACCTTAAATTCAAAACCAACAAGAATTGACATCCTCATTAAGATTCACTCAAGCACTCAAAGTATTTAAGGTTCAAATATTGTGCATTCAACAGTCGAACGAGAACTTGCTTAAAAATCAAATCTCCACCACTATAGAATGAGATGACAACCAATCAAGAGGTCTTTAGAAGGTTGTAATAGAGCTTAGGTTAAGGGTATGGAAAAGGCCAGAAGAGTTGGTTACAATCGAGATCGAGTTGATAAATTACCAAACTAGAAAATCAGTTGCTGAATTAAAAGAAACTACATTAGTAAGAATACTCACAAATGGAAATAAGCTTTTCAACAGAATATGAAACTAATTATTCAAGCTCAATCAAATATTTTTTTGATATACATATTTTCTTTTTTTGATTAAATTTTTTAAAAAACAAAATAAAATTCAACAGTTCAAATAATGAAACATAGTTAGGCAACTAATCAAATCAAATCTTGATAAAAAGGGAGTTAATAAAAAGAATAATTTTATAATATAGATATGAGTTATGAGTTAACATTAACGGGTTTGAAAAAAATGTGTTAGGATCAACGAGGTTTACTAAGGGTTAATTCAATAGCTAAACTTTTTACATGTTAAGTGGGTTAAACCTTAAGTGCCTCTATCATCTCAGTATATCAAATCAATAATATTGTCTCGACATGCATAATCGAAGCAAATTCTAGAACAACAAATCAAGTCGGCATAACAATGAAAAATAAAATGAGCACGAAAAATATATGCTTTATAGGCTAAAAGCTCACAAAAAATTATAGTTTTGATGTCAAACTTGCAAATTCAAAAATTCAAGATAATACTTTAATTTAGGGAGACAACCTAAAACAAAAATTTCTGAAAAACAACTTATAATGCTTGACTATCTTGTGTCTTAAAGTATAAATCAATCAATGCACAAACACCCACAAATTATTCCAAAACAAAATCAATAAAAACTCTAAATTAAAAGGAATTCACTCTAATGGAGGGTATGAGAAAATTACTTAAATACAGTAAATAGTTCAGAGATTTTATCACAAACATACAAACAACCTACCCACACTTAAGATGTACATTATTCTCAATGTACAAACAAATATAATCATAGAAGAAGCATAATATCATAAGAGAGGAAGGGAATTGAAACTACCCTGAATTTGGATGAATTCGTCGGAATATTGAAAACCAGAATAATGGGCAATTCTGAATGAAGTACATGTTTTCGAGCAACCTAATAAAAAAAAGATAAAAATGAATAAGAAGATAAGAGATAACAAAATAGAAAAACAACCGACAAAATAATAAAATTACAGTGCATAATAAAATAAAAATAAAAATAAAAACAAACAAAAACAAAAACAAAAAACAAAAAAAATAGAAATAGAAATAGAAATAGAAATAAAAAAAATATAAAACTAAATAAAATCAATTTGGTTGGGGTATGAATGAAATAAAAGAATAAATTAAGAAAAGAAAAAAAAAACTAGATTTAAAAAGGAAAAAAAATACATGGCCATGTACCAGGCCATGTGAGCCACATGGCCGTGTGGACAGGCCGTGTGCTCTACACGGCCGTGTGGAATCACTCAGACCGTGTGTGATTCAAAAATAGAGAAAATAAGCCTAGTAACCACATGGCCTAGGACACGTTCGTGTGCCAGGCCGTATGCGATGCTCCTTCGCTTCTCCCACGCCCGTGTGAGAGCTCGTGTGAGCCACACAGTCTACCACATGGCCGTGTATCCAGACCGTGTGCCCCACATGGATGTGTGCCCATGTCTTGTAACTCTTTGTGCTAGTGTGGGTCAAATTAAAATTGAAAATTTTAGCTCCAGTATGCACACGGCTTAAGACACGGCCGTGTGAATCACCCTAGACCATGTGAACCACTTTTTTTTTTTAAGTTCAAATTTTTTTCTTTCTTTTTTTTTCAATTTTTAATTTTTTTTTCAAAATTTCTAAGGTAATAAAAATAAATGTACTAATTTTTTTTTCAAATTTAAAAAAAAATGATAATGAATGAAAGTTTTTTTTTCTTTTTTCAATTTTTTTAGAAAGTGAAATAAGTAAATTATACAAAAACACTCGGGTTGCCTCCTGAGAAGCGCTTATTTAGAGTCTAAGCTTGACTTTCCTTTCTAAGCTCACAAGTAAGGCGAATCTTGGAGCCGAAGCTCCTCTCGCTCGATATCAGTTTTACCACCAAAATAAGGTTTGAGACAAGTATTGTTTACCTGAATGTGCCGAATTCAGGATGTGTTACCTCAATTGTATCGTATAGAAATACAATTTTTACCACACATGGGTTGGACCTTCTTGACTTAAACTCAGAAGGAAAAATTTGTGGATCCGATTTGTCTAAGAGCACTTTGTCCCAACTTTGAATTGGTTCATTCTCTTTACATGCACATCATGGTGTTGTTTGTTACTTCCTTTTGCTTTCTCGGTTTCTCATCAACTTACGTTTGCCATTCATCTAGTTTGTTGAGCTATACCATTCGCTATTCACTTGTCCCTCGAGTTTTATCACTTAGAATAAAATATGGCTCCAACATGTTTCCATGGTGGATTTCCTACAAAGAATGTTGATTCACATGATTACTAACATTAACAGAACAATTAGTATCATCTCGCTCACTAGGGACTTTCACAAAATCACATGCTTGAAGAATAATATTTTCATCATCTACATGAAGCAAAAGTTCACCAGCACCTATATCAATAACAATTCTAGTAGTGGCTAAAAAGGGTCGACCTAATGTAATACCCCTAACCCATTTCCAGCGCCGGTCTAGGGTTATAGAGCATTACTGTAAAAATTAGAACAATTAACATCTAAATAATTTAATAATGCTATTCAATATTAATTATTTAAACCTCATACAAATCCAACAAACATACATATTTGGGCCTTAAATTAAACTTTCGAGGCCCTAAAAATAGTTCGGGATCAAAACGAGACTAATTTGAAATAGTTCAAAAAATCTAAGGACTCTCTAGGGACTCTCACAAAATCATGTGCTTGAAGAGTAATCTTTTCATCACCTACACGAAGCACAAGTTCACCAGTACCCATATCAATAACAGTTCTAGCAGTGGCTAAAAAGGGTCGACCTAATGTAACACCCCTAACCCGTTTCCGTCGCCGGTCTAGAGTTACGGAGCATTACCGTAAAAATCAGAACAATTAACATCTAAACAGTTTAATAATGCAGTTCAATATTAATTATTTAAACCTCATACAAATCCAACAAACATACACATTTGGCCCTTAAATTGAACTTTCGAGGCTCTAAAAATAGTTCGGAATCAAAACGGGACTAGTTTGAAATAATTCAGAAAATCTAAGGAAAAATTAAAAATTTAGAAAAGAGGGATCAGACGACCGTCTGTGGCCAGGGCGTGTGACATAGCCCAGATCGTGTAGTGTTCAAACAATGAGACATACGACCATGTCCTAACCCGTGTCTTAAACCATGTAACTCATTGACTTAGATCACACGACTATGTCGTAGGTCATGTAACTCTCTGACTTGATACACATGGCTGTGTCGCAGACTGTGTAAATCACTGACTTGATATACACGACCGTGTCGCAGATCGTGTGCTAGACCGTGTGACTCACTAACTTGATACATACAGTCGTGTCGCAGAACATGTGATAAGTATACCTAAAATAAATAGTGACACACGGCCGTGTGATAGCCCGTTTCCTAGGCCGTGTGCTCCATAATTTGTCCCTAAAACAAACCATTTTAAGTCCAAAACTTGTCTAACAATCTACTCCATTTGTACATACATTCAATAGACCTAAACATTTTTCAAACACATATAAACATACCAATTCAATCAACCTAATAGTTCTAACCAATATTCCATTCAAAGGCACCTCCAAAACATGCCAAGTCAAAATCATTCTATCACAAAACTATGATGCCAAGTTTCAACCACATAATAAAAGAGCTACTTATTGTCAAGCATTACCCTTACAACATATCATTTTTAGATAGGCATACCAAAGTGACCATAGTCATAAGAGTTTTAACATATACAAGCCAAACTAACCATATATTCATATAATCATTACAAGAGAAACCAACATATCAAAATGCTTCATTGACATAAATCTCTATACGTTTCATTTATAACCTTGACCAAGATAACTTAAAACTACCAAAGTGATTGCTGGATAGTGTGATATAACTCCAACAAGCTTCCAACAGTTCAAGCTTTCGACAATCTATGAAATAGAGGAAAAATAACTACTAAGCAATTAGTGCTTAGTAAGCTCGTATAAATTCAAACATAACTTACCTTTCTTAAGCTCAATTTATAAAATATGCATAACATCATTACCATGCTTATAAGCTAAATAAACTCCTATATACACCACCAAACTCACAAGTCAGTAAGTTCATATATAATACATATCAGTTCAACCATATCATAAGTAAATTTCCATGTACATACCATTCATCACATACCCATTTAGTTCCCTTCAATTCATATGCATTCATCAAATTTAACTTTCATAAGATTATGAACAATTATCCATTTGTATATATGCCTTGTCATTAACCTTTACTTACCCATTGAACCATTTAGAATTACATTGGATACTCGAGAATGCTCACACATAGTGTGCCTTTCCATATAATCGTAACCTTTCTTTTTCAATAGTGCTCACACGAGTTGTGAAATGGGCCTGCTCACACGAGCTGTGCGTTGAAATGTTAGCTACACGATGCTGCTCACATAAGCTGTGTAGAATCTGCAACAAATACTAGACTTCAGCCATCGGTAGGACATTTAAGACCAGCACCCGAAACATGAAATCCTTAATGACATGTCATGTGTATCCTACGAATTCTTAAGGTTCAAATAGGACCTTTGCATATATTTGAATCCTTTAATATCATTATTTTGTACCCTTCAACACATGCTTCACGAAATATACATTTTCTCAAATGCCAACTTAAAATATTCCAATGATACAATTTAATCCACTATATCAATTACTGAATAAACTCAATCAAGATTAAAACACATAATTACTTATAATAACTCATTTTAAACATCACATGACAATGTTAATCTCTATACGAACTTACCTCAATCACCACGGTTGTTACAGTAAAATTGACAACTAAACCGAGGTTTTCGCCTTTCCCCGATTCAAATCATGTTGTCGTTTATCTTGATCTAAATAGATAATTTCATTCAATTAAGTACTTCAAATAACCTCAAGTATTCAATTCAATCAATAATTCATATTATCATGAAGTCCCATAGTTATCCCTCCTATTTTAACTTTTTTCACAACTTAGTCCTTAAGTTCATAACTTGAAATTTAACCATTTTAACTTAAACCCATGATAACCGATTATTCCCTAAGCTTAAATAGTCTACATTTTTCCATTACTTCATACAATTTACATGAAAGTCTTCAATTAAGCAATTTAATCCCTAAACCTTACATTCATAAAAATCCACTTAACAGATCATGGTCATTTAACAATCAAAATTAATAAACTATCAATTAACATCACAAATACATTAATTTCATTCATGGCATATCCTTCAACCTTAAATAGTTTTTCAAATTAACCCCTAGGCTAACTAGGTTAAGCTAAAACGAGCTCAATCAAAAACATAAAAATCACTAAGAATAAGTGATAATTACCTATCATGCAAAGAAGAATCCCTTTAGTCGAACCAAAACCTAACAATGGTGTTTATTTTATTTAATTTTTCAGTGGTAGCCAGAGAATATGACAACTCCGTCCTATTTGGTTGTTTTGTTTTAATTTTAATTGTAATACCCCAAACTCGGCCTAGACGTTAAGGCTGAATCTGGCAATATCACATGGAATGGGATTTGAAATCGAATTATCAATTTAAAACCGTTCCATTTATTAACTTCTATTTATCTCTCATCAATTTCATAATTATTTTCTCGTTAATTTGATTCATTTAAAAATATATTGTGTAGCGAAAGCTTTTAAAACCGTGATATTTAAAGAAAACCGTAGACATGTGGAATAATAGGAAATAAAAATCATAAATGGAATTTACGCAGTTCAATAGACATGTGGTCACCATTGAGTCTTCCGTCGCACCAATCTGTCTAAGACTGGGGATTATCTGTACAGATAAAATAGAAAGCGGTGAGTTTACGTAAACTCAGTGTGTAATCCCCACAGAAGACATGCATACAGTTAACCAACAGTTATCAGTCAAATGCAGTTTGAAGCCTAAGCTCATTATAGATTTAGATTCAGTTTAGGCCTTAGCCCATCTCAGATACAGTATGCATACAGTAACAGAAATCAGTATCCTACCCGCCAACCTCTACAAACCATCTCCGACCATCCCTACACACCATGTAGGGTTTAAAACACCCACCAAGCCCTACACACCAAGTCGTACTGAATGTGGCACATATCAGTAATATTGCAGCTAAACTGCCAGACAATAGGCATGAAAGCCTTTCAGTATACTTCCTTCAATAACCACTCATCCCATGCAACTAAACATGCTCAATGCAGACATACAGGAATACATGCTTACATGCTAAAATCCAGTTATCAGTCATACATACAGATCAGTAAACATGCATAAATTTAACATGCTCAATACATACATTATATATTTAGATCCCACAAGTTAGGGTCTAGGTAGCGCTTACCGACCCTACAGTAGGTTCACAGCCGACTTGGGCGACCTGTGCAGCCCTAGGAAACATTTTAGCTAAATGGGCCCACACGCCCATGTGGTTTGCTCGTGTGGGCCCACATGCCCAGATTGGCCTAGCTCTTGTGGATCACACGGCCTGGCCCAGTTATCACATGTCCGTGTGGGCCCATACGTCCCTATGGCCCACACGTTCAGTTTGGTTTAGCCCGTGTGGCCCACACGGCCACACCCCAGCCATCACACGGCCTGTCTTGCGCACGGCCTGGCCTTCGTCGATCACACTATCGTGTTATCGCACACGGCCTACCACACACCTGCGTTTTCTGCGTTTTCGGGTACACACACCTGGTTCGATTTTGATGCTAAAGCCGTCCCAAGACCACCAGAACCTATAATTGTCAAACCAAAGCCCCAAATTCAGTCTTAGATCATGATAATCTGAAATTACAAAACTGGCTAGAATTCGATTCGGATGCTCAACACTTACCCCAATCCTTAGAACAACTGACTACGATTCAGCGCGAGTAAAGTCACAATCTTCCCGGGTTACTGCTGTCAATACAATAGTTTCGTTTCTAAACAAGAAAAAAAAGAAAGTCATTCTAATGATTCAAAGAAGAACTCCCTACTCAATCAAAAACACTACCATCACTTACCAATACTATGTATATCGTGCACAGAGAAACGATATTTTGAGAAACAAAAAGATGATGCCGCACGAAGAGAAAGAGATAACGGCAGAGGAAGAAAAGGGAAAAAAGCGTGAAGGAAGAAGGGAAGAGATTTTTTACGTCAAAATTATTTTTAGGGATTTTGGAAAAATAAAATTATCCTTTAATCCCTCAATTTACTCCACTAATCTCAGTATCAACCACTACTAAATCTTTTCGTTCTACCAAAACTCTACAAGCCAACAAAACAAAAAATATTAGCAATCATGCTTGTGCAAGGATTCGAACACAAGACCTCCAGCAAACCCACACTCCTCTTTACCATTAGACCACCAGACCCATTCTGATATGTTTTACAATTATTTCAATATAAGTCCAATGAGCAAGTAAAAGGCTTAAGTCATAAAAATTCCAAAATTTACCAAAGGTAAGGCTCGAACCTAGGACCTCTCAGACACTCCCAGAACACTTAACCACTGAAGCAGATACACATTTATCACATTTTAACAGAAACAAAAATAAGAATTTTGGGGCGTTACAAATCTACCCCCTAAAAAAAAATTTCAACCTCAAAATTTACCTGATCAGAACAGATGAGGATACTACCGACGCATCGTATCCTTAGGCTGCCACGTTGCCTCCTCAGTGCTATGATTCTGCCACAGCACCTTTACTAAAGGGATAGACTTCTTCCGAATAACCTTTACATCGCGATCTAGAATCTGAACTATTTAACTAACAATTAAATGGCATGAGTCCATAAATGTCCACTTATCTTAGGTATGGCATAATTGTCAACTAAGTTCATAAAATTTTATTTCCAAATCCATTTAATCTATTTGACTTATAGAATCTCACTTTCTCAACCTTTGCAATTTAGGCCTTTCTAATTAATTGTCCACTTGAACTTCAAAATTTCTTAACGAAACTTTAATACAACTATATTATAACCCTATAGACCTTAAGTAAAAATCGTGGTCCCGAAACCACTGAAATTGGGATGTTACGCCTAAGATCATAAGTACCTCAATATTCTCATCCATGTCCAATACAACAAAATAAACAGGGAATATAAATTTATCGACTTTCACAAGTACATACTCAATAATACCTTTAGGATATCTAATTGATCTATCCACTAATTGAATACTTATCCTAGTGGGTTTGGGTTCCTCAAGACCAAGTTGTTTGAACATCTTATAAGGCATGACATTTATACTAGCCCCCAAATTAGCTAAAGTATTTTCAACATTTAAGCTACCAATGAGAAAAATAATATTAAAACTCCCCGGATCTTTAAGTTTGTTGGGTAGTTTGTTTTGGAGAATGACTGAGCAAACTACATTAAGCTCCACAGTCGACTAGTTGTCTAACTTCCTTTTATTTGTTAACAGCTCCTTTAAAAATTTTACATGCTTTGGCATCTGCAAAAGGGCTTCAACAAAAGGTAGGTTCATATGAATTTTTTTAAAAGTTCAAAAAATTTACCATATTGTTTGTTTATGTGGTCTCTCTTTAATACTGCCCAATATAGATTTCATGGTTTGTATTCTCTAACCACCGACTTATGCTCTTTTTTACTTTCCTCAACTTCATCACTTTTTACACAACTTCTAGCTTCGACTTCTTTTTCGGCTCGACTAACCTTTCCATGTTTCAAAAAATGATTGCATGGATTTGCTCCATTAGGTTAGTTTTTTTTTTTTTGAAATCGAGTTTCTAACATTGAAATAAATTTAGCCAACATCTGCTCAAGGTTCAATTTCTTCTCTTGATGATAAGGTTGCTGAAAAACCAAAGGGGGTTGTAACCTTTGATTTCCTTAACCACCCCAAGAGAAATTTGGATGATTCCTCCATCTTGCGTTATAAGTATTGCTATAGGAGTTATTTTGAGGTCTAGAATTATTACCCAAAAAGTTGACTTGTTCATGTTCCATTTTAGGCTTGAAGGGTGAATATTCTGGATTAATCATCTCCGCTCCATTCGCATTGCATTGCATCACCAGATTTACCTACTTAGAAAAATTCAAACCATCAAATTTTTTATTCAGTGCTTCCACTTGGTCGTGATAGAACCTCGTGGTAATGAATTCAACCACTGTTTTGCCTTGCTCCTCAAAGAGAATGAGAATATTCGTAAGCGTATGGCGTCATCAGTAGCGACATTAATCTTAAATGTGTCACAAATCTCTAGAAAGTTACCCAAATGAGCATTCAGATATTCTTTTAGCAACCCATCAAACTGAACATATAGTTGTACTATTTGAATTGTGTTCGGCTTTAGCTCAAAATTGTTTACAGCAATAGTTGGTCTGACGATACTCAATTCAGCACCAATTAGAGTGGGCTTAGCATAATCATACATAGTACGAGGAGCAGGAGCTGTAGGAAGCTACTGATTATTTTGATTATCACCCATCTCCACAGTAATATCCTTTTCCTCTTGAGTATCTACTATATTCTGTTGATTTTACCGTACTTCTCTAATCTCTCTACGATTTCTGCAAGCAGTCTTTTCAACTTCACTATAAAAAACTTACAATTTTGATGGGTTTCCTCTAGTCATAAACCAAAAGAACCTGTCAGAATCAAACAAACGAAAAATTAGAATGTAAAAATTAAATAAAAAATATTAAAAAAATAAAAATTGCTAAATTAATAGAAATAAAGTTTTCCTAATATTTTAGTCCCTGACAACGATGCCAAAAACTTGATTGCAGTCGTAAACCAACTAAAAACTCGACAAAGGCAAGTGCACCTATCAATTAATAGTATAGCTACAGTGAGCACAAATGTCGTTCCCACAAAGACTAAAAGTACTAATAACTACCGTCTTTCTATTATTTAGCCGAGAAATTAGAGTGATTGATTAAAACTAAAATTAATTAATTAAAGTAACTAAAGAACACGACAAAGAACAAATCGAAAAATAATTGAGTAAACAACCAATAAGCGAAACAATACCCAAGAAAGAATCCAATTAGACTTCATCTGTCATTATCAATCTAAATTACGCAATTTCTTTTCTTAGTATCTTGATCCGTAGAAATCCCTAAATTATGCTAACATCTTTCTTTAAGACTAAGAGCAACTTACTCTAGGTTTATTTAATTGAAATTTCTTTCTAATTAAAATCTTTATTATCGCATTAACCCTTATTATTGCATTAACTCGATCTATGAATCCTCCTATTAGATCTAATCTGGTAGATTTATGTTGTCCTATTTTTAGGATTGCATTCAACTCCACTTAATTATGCTAGATCTACTCTTAAACAGGGTTTATTCCTCCTCTGATTTAAACACATCAAACATGGATCAATAGTCTAGAAATTTTAAACCAAGAATTAAGCACACATAATTGAGAACAAGATCCAAGTATTTATTATGTAAAAATAGAAATCAAATAACAGAATCCATCCTAGGGTTCATCTCCCTAGGTATTTAGAAAATTAGTTCATAATCGCAAATAAAAATATCTCAAAGATAGTATAAAATCAAAAGGGAATCCTCAATCTTGATAGAAATTTGCTTCAGAGTCATCTTCAATGGTGTTTTCTGAGTTGTTTTCTTCAATATTCTCTGATGGCTTACTCCTATCTTCTTATTTTTGTCATATATAGGTCTTAGAATGCCAGAAAAACTTAAAAATTGTGTTTTTCCGCGTTTCCAAAGTGCAATTTGTGATTTTCACACGGTTTGGCACATTTCCGTGTGGCAACCCGTATGGCTCACACGGTCGTGTGTCCATCCTATATGGATCTTAAAACTTGCTCCGATTTTCTAGTTTTTGCTCATTTTGCTCTCAAACGCTCTCTTAAGTATAGAAACATGAATTTAAAGGATTAATATAAAGTTCATCATTTTAGATTGAATAATCATCTAAAAACACATTAAGAATGAGGCTAAAACATGTTACTTTTGGCAATTATCATAAAGAAAAAATAAGTCAAAAGAAGCCTTCAACAAAATGAAAAAAAAAGTCAACTAGGGGTTCTTTTGTTTGCATGTAAAATATTTTCCGTAAAACATTTTCACCTTGTGAAAAAATGAATTACCAAAGAAAATCATTCTCCAAAAAAGGGTAAAATTAAGACTATTTTAAAGAAAATATCTTACCAATTTTTTTCCGTAAGACATTTTCCAAACTGATAAGACTCTATTAACTTTTTTTCACTATCAAAGAAACAAAAAGAGGAAGCTTTCAAAGAAACAAAGGGGAAGCTCTCTTCACTATTATTCTAATTTTATATCTTTTTACGATCTAGTCTCTAAAATCCAAATTTTACTATTCTATAATTTAATTCCTAAAAAACAGATTTTCTTATTCTATAGTTCAATCCTAATCCTCATTTTGTAAAATTTTGCTAAATAGTCCATTTGTTTAAAGTTTCCCGATTTTATAATTTAGTCCTTACAACTAAGATTGTCAAAATTTCCAAAAATTAGTAATTGATTTTTGAACAGTTAAACTTTCATATTCTATTTTTCAGAATTGTAAATTCTCAAATAACATAAATTAGTCCTAAAATTCAAGTTTTGAAATATTTACAATTTAACCACTATAGTTTCAAACATTACTATTTTATGCTCAACTTTCCAAATTTTCATATTTCATAATCATATAACTTAGTTACTACATCAATGTTTCAGATTTCACTACTCAAAACCTTAGAATTCAAAATTTTACAAATTTTACAATTTGGTCTTTACTTCAATTTTTATCAAATTAAATCATTTTTCAACTTACTCATGCAAATAATATTCAAAACAAATATTTACCACTTTCAACTTAATTAAACATAGACTTATTTCTATAAATTTATATTCCATAATGTACGAAATTAACAATTAAGCTTAATTAAGTAAATTGATATTAATTACAACTAAAATATGATTAATTAAAATATAAATAAGTTTTATGAAATAAACTCAATTAAACAATAAAAAGATAATAAAACCTCAAATGTATGTTTGTTTCATTGAAAAAAACTTTTATAAAATAATTTTAGGAAATCTGCCAAACAACAGAAAATATTTGACACAGATTCATCCAAACACTAGAAAATATTAGCTTTCCCAAAAAAGTAAGTCATTCTCCAAAAATCATTTCCTAGAAACCATTTTCAGTGAAACAAACAAAGCTTAAGTATTTATTAAGACACATCAAATTAGCATAAATAAAAAATTAAGTTTTAAAAAAATAATTAATAAAATATATATCTGAAATGAATTTAGATAAATGATTGCCTTGGTTTATTTGAATATGAACAATCATTCGTCTAAGATTCTGTAAACTATGATTCTTTTTGAAATTATAAAAATTTACTAATAAGTTTTATTCAATTTAGCCCTTGAATTATACTTGTTTCCCCACTTTTGGTACTTATATTTTTGTCTCAATTTGGTACCTAAACTTTGCACCAGTTTTGTACCTAATAGTTAATGTCATTAACAAAAGGCGATCAATCAGAAAAATTAGTAAAACTTATTTAGAAAATTTTAAAATTTATATAAAAATTGATAAAGACACGTGTGAAACAAGATCATAAATTTATGTAAACCGCGGATTTGGCCTAGGGCTCTAAACGAATTAGAAAATTTAGAGTTTGTCACAACCTGAAATGCAAACTAACCAAGTTAAATCTAAGTAAAATAAGGTGGCAAATAAAACAAAATAATAGGGATATCAAGAACGAGGAAACCAAATTGAAAATTAGGGTTTATTGAGAACCAAGTCGGCTTAGAGAAGCAAACTTATTTTTGATGAAATTGAGTCAAAGCAAAACTGTCAAATAAGAAAATATAATCGGTTAAAACAAATTTAAGAAATCAAGTACTGAACCTAAATGGAAACAAGGGAAAAGAGAAGAATGAGGTTCGACCAACCCAGAAAAATGAAAAACCAATCAGCTAATGATGTTTTGACCTGTTCTTGAAGGAAAAAAGTTGTCGAATTGAAATCTAAACAAAACAAATTAGTAACCGATTAAAACTAAATGAAAAGAAAAGAGGGCCGGTTGGAAGAGACTAGAGAGTCCAAGAATGATGAAATTAGATTTTCTTGAGTCAAAAGAAACCGTTCTTGATCTTTAAGAAAGGCCCCAACTAGATGTAAAATTAAAATCACAAAACAGAATGTTAGGCAAAAGCAAATTAGTTTATGCAAGATGAACTCAACACAAGAAAAAAGAGAGAGAAATAATCCCTATTTTTGAATGTTTCTTGATGTGAAAAGATAGGAGAATACCAATCCTGAACTGAAACCAAACCTGAAATTTAATAAAAATAAATATTAGATTCAAAATAACAACAACATAATAGAAAAATAGAAAAAAGAAAAATAAAATCAAGATAGAGATAATGTGTAAAAGTCCAAAAGATAATTGAAAATAAGATAATCCACAACCCCCTTCAAATGTTTCTAATTGACAAGGAAAATTTTATAGATGATTTTTACAATTTGAAAAGATTGTTAAAACTTAAAAAAAAAACTCAAGAGAAATTCTTTAAAAGAAAACTCAAAGAATTTTATTAACTAAAAAATGAAGAAGCATGACTGAATTGAATGAATAATGAAGAGGCCTTTATATAGAACTAAACTTTCTTATTGACTAAAAAAATATAAAACTCTTAAACAACTTAAAATACTTAAAAATATTCTAAAATTTAAAATAAATAAATAATAAAAATATAAAACCTAATAGATATAAATCTACAATTTTGGGCTGATATATAATAAAATTAAGCCTAAAAATCAAACCCAATATGATTTGAATATGAATTAAAACTCGCAACTCGTAATGCCCCATAATAATCTCGTCTATAAATTCTACTTACTTGCTTAATTTTAATTAAAATAATCATAACTTAATTTCTCAAACTTTAAATAAAATAATTCAAAGTGCATTTCGAAACTAATAAATAAATTCTCAAATGGTATAGAGACACATTAATTTAAAAATGTCTTGATAGCATCAAAAAAGTTTTCTTAAGTCCCACTACTTTTTTTGAACTTAAAAGTTTACAATTTCAATGAAAAAAAAATTAGTAAGTTTAACCGGATCTAGCCTTAACTAGCATTAGCAATGCCCCCCATTACTAAAACTTTCTATGGCTGCTCAAAATCCAATCCCCATTTTTATCTTCTTGCTCAAACTCTGCTACAGCAGATACTTGTTTTTTTGGGGTTTCATGTCATTCTAAACCAAATGGTCTTATAAATACTAACCCATCTTTTCCTTTTCTTCTTAAAGTTTTCTCTTCACAATCTGTACGAGATTGGTGCGTTCTTCCTTGGGATTTTCAGTTTGCATTTTTTTTTTATTCTATTCAATTTTCCCATTTAATGGCCGCCGTGGTCGCTTGTAAACGGGTGGGTCAAATCGGACCCAATTCCTGGACGATAAGGGGAGTTAGCAGATCCAAAGGAGTGGTTTCCCCTCTTGATGCCTCAATGTTTCCTCCCTCAGCCATTCGATTTTCACTTTCTCCTTCTCCCTTCTCACAATGGAGACAGGTTTCTCAGCAGCTGGTAAAATCAAATGGAAAGAGATTGTTTCTCATCGACACATTAGCTTTGGTAATTTCAAAGATTTCTTTTTCGTTTTTTAAAGATGTTGAAAAGATGATACTGTGAAATTTCAATGTGAAAGGGTGCATTATCCTTAGGTTAGGAGATTAGAGGCTGAAGGCAAACCGAGGCCATAACAGTTGCCATAACTGAAGTTTTGAATTGCAACTTGGAAAATGTCTCTTTCCGTTGTTTCCAAGTCTTGAGATGCAGAAAGTATGGACTTTTTCTCTTATTCACTCTGCAAAACGTCACCTTTTTGTTACAATGCAAGGCGGTTTATATGGATTAAATCTAATCTGTTTACTTGCTTTTCCAAAATTTTATTCCTATTTTCTTGTATTAACTCGTAAAAGGTTGTCCTTTGGTAGAGTGAAATGACTCAAGAAGCCAATCTTTCCAAGCTAAAGTCAGAAGTGTTTTTACATATATGCATTTATTTGAAAACAATGGTGAAATTTTATAGGCCCCCCAAGTGTTTTTTCTTATTAAAATTTTCATTCTTACTCCAAAATATATATATATAATGGAAATTTTAAAGTTTGTTTGATAAATTAAAAATTTAAGCGCTGAAAAATTAAGTATTGTTATAAAATAAAAAGAAAGTAAAGAATAAAGAAAATAATAGAGCAAAAGAGAGAGCATATTTTATTGATCAATGGGGTATATATAATGCTTCTCCAAAGTCTCTATTTATAAGTATAAGAAGTATAAATGAAGAAGAGATCCACTCCTAATGACTATTAGAATATAAAGTATATCAAAATTTATCTATATCTTGATGGATATCCATATAATAATAGATTCATAATACTTCTCATTGGATGTCCATTAATAGATAATGTGCCTCGTTAAAATCTTATTAGGAAAAATCTTGTGGAATAAAAACCTAAATAAGGAAAAAGAGTACACAATCTTCTATTAATAGCTGCCTTGTTAAAAACCTTTATCAGGAAAATCTAATAGGATAAAACCTTGTTAAATGAAAAGAGTACAACTTGTTTTTACTCCCTCTTATGAAATCATCACATACTTTCTCATATTCTATATATTCAATCTTGAATATTAGTTTTTCAAATGACTATTTGAATGTATTTACTAAATATTTATATCATTATTCTTTCGAAAGTCATGATTGAGGAAAATTTTGGTGGAAATAAATTTTGACCTCTTTAGGAGTTTCAACAATAATCATAACAAATTTTAATCATAATCCCTCTATAAAAATACAAATAGGTATCTTGGATCATTTTATAATCCTCTTTTAACTACTATTGATTAAGTCAAATTTACCAAATATGTTCAAATTATATCGATTCATATAAATGAACAAGTTCCTGATAATTTCAATATGCTTTTGGCATTCTAAATCCTTCAAGGATTTTAATATAAACTTTACTATATGGTGATTCATAAAAGGTTGTAACAACAACCATTAGACGCAAGTTAAATCTTTTATGAACTACCAGTTTAATAATATATCAAAAGGTTATTGCATCCACCACAATATATATATATATATATATATATATATCCTTTCACAATCAATGCCAGAGCTTAACGAAAAACTTCATATTTTTATTTCATTTTTGCAAAACTACTTCATTTGTACCCTTATTGGCTTTATACCTTTAGATATTTGGAGTACTGATCCAAAAACTCCTCAAATTTAATTGTACTTGAGTTGCGTCTTTCTATTTTGAACAATCTATTCCATATCTATATTTCTCAATAGATTTATTAAGATTCTCCTTTTATTTCATTATTTCAACAATAATATTGCATGAAAAGTCATTGCCGACCACTTTTATTATCTGTTCCACATTTTCTCGAATTGACATAACGTGTCAAAATTTATTCATTTTCACTGTTTTAATCTTCAGTTTCAGGTAACTGAATCTCTTATGGAGTTTTACTTATTAGTTATGTCTTAAGTCTCTTCTAGAGCATCCGTCTTCACTATATGACCATCTAGATTTATTATTTTCTTGTATAAGAATTTTCATATTTGGAACCTGTAATGAGTTATCCTTGTTGAACTTCTGGTTCAAATTACTCTCCCCCCTAACTCATTACAAGTTATTATTTCTCTCATCCGAATGTTGAAAAAACTATCGAATCAACATAGTAATCACAAATCATGTCATAATTGAATCTCCAATACATTTAAAACATATAATAATACAAGGAGACTCATAACTAATATAAATTCCCAACTTTCTTTGAGTATCACTCATCTTTGTTGCGTTGGAGCAATTGGAACATATACGCACATACAAAAATTCAAAGATGAGAAATATTTCGCTCTTGACCAAAAATCAATTGTAATAGGGAGTATTTAAAACTTATTGGTTTGATGTGTACAACACGTAAATCAACATAATCTTATATTGAAATAGGAAGTTTAGTTTTCATAAGTAATGGTTTAGACATTAATCAGAGGCATTCAATCAATAATTTCTCTAAACCATTATGCGTATAAATAACAAGCTTTTTATAAAAGTTTTTCAAACTCAATCAATAAGAGATTGAGATATAAACTCATCAGTTTTAGCAAGATGAATTGTCTTAATTACATAATCTGAAATTAATTATTTAAACAAACAAACTTGCAAATGACAGGTTACAAATTGATAACACATATGTGATTATTTTGTAAATGCATCTACCAGGAATCATATAATAGCAAAATCATCCACATGATGGATGAATGAACCCATATTCATTTAAGAAATGAAAAACATTAAATCTCAATGAGTTTCTAATAATCAATTTTCATTGAGAACAAGCAACAAATGAGAATTCTTTAAATTAAAGAATCTTCTGGTTATTTAATGAATGTCCATATGAATTCTCAATTAATTTTCGCATCATATATGATCCAAGATGATCTAACTAGTCACTCCAAGTAGTAAATGCATTTGTATCAATAACCTTTTGGTTTACTTTAACATGCATTTCAATTGTACTAATGATGTCAATAGAAATTGTGACAAATTGGTAATTTTACAGTCATTCCTTTTACTTTGTATCTACATATAAGTACAATTGTGACACTTACTGTTGGAAATGTCTAAATTAATGTGGATTCTATAATGCCACTAAGTTAACAAAATAAATATAATTTCTAAACAATTATATGCAATATTCGCTTCAGGGAATATGACAAAATCTTCAAATGCAAGGCATTTGGTCTAGTGGTATGATTTTCACTTAGGGTGCGAGAGGTCCTGAGTTCGATTCAAAATATAAATAACCTAATCCTCTTTTGATTCATATGAAATATGATCTTTTCCTCATTCACAATCTCAATATGAGATCCATTATGAATATCTTTTAAAACCAATGGATTAAACATCACAAGATATTAATATATTAGCTCTTCTGGAGCTTTCGACTAATTTTGTACTACAAAATATTGGAATAATATTGGTTTTTTGTACCACCCCAAACCCGACCTAGACGTTATGGCCGAATCCGAGAGTGTTACGACGATGGGATTTAAGACAAGTCTTTTACGCTAAATCATCTCGTATTATTTGTTACCAAAACGAGTCCACATTTTCAAAAAAACTTGTTTTTATGTACTTATTTAAAACGGTTATAATATATTCTTTAAAGTATTTGTAAAATTTGTAGCAAAAGTTTGAAAATTGTTTTTATTCAAAAACCAAGTTTCTGTTTTCAAAAACCATTTGTTCGCATAAAGTTTTTTTGTCAAACTTTGTAGGATAGAAAGCAAAACAAATCCAAAAGTTAAAAAAAAAAAACATACAGTCCAGAGAGTCCCAAAAATTACAAACTCTCAAGAAAATCCAGAATTTAAAATAAGATCGTTATTACTAATAAAAATAGTTTTCTGACGAGTGGTCACCACTGAGCCTCTGTCACACCGACTCATCTATGCTTGAGGATTACCTGAACAGAACAAACAAACAGATGTAAGTTTTCGTAAACTTAGTGTGTAACCCAATAGAGACAGTCATGCAAATATACACAGAATTCTCATATACAGAATAGATACAGATACGGACTTAAGTTCTTAACTAAAACAAATGCCAGAATCAGATAATCAGATTAGATATACAAAATCCTACCCCTATCCTCTACACACCATCTCCGACCATCTCACCACCATGTGGGGTTTAAAACACCCACCCATCCCTACACACCATATAATGTCTAAACGACACATAACAGAATAGTATACAATTGTGCTGCTAGAATAAGGGCGAAATGTCGCCTTACAGAACACTTCCTCTAATAAACAGATCCCATCCCATATACAGGTACAGAAATATAGATACAGATATACGGATACAGATATACAAATATAGAAATATAGATACAAATACTCATACATGCTTTTACCAGTTACCTAACTCAAGTCGGTATATCAAATTATCAGATCACAAGCCTTAGGGTTTGGTTAGCCCTTACCGACCTTACGGATGTGTAACATCCTGGAAAGGGCCTATGCATTTTCAGTCTAACTGTACGAAATGACAAGTCTTAAGCACTATGAATAAATTTTTGATATTTTTGGAAACTCAGAAATGTATGAAAATGAATTGGAAATGAACATTTTTGGAAACCTGGAAATGCATGGACATGAACATTTTTGGAAACCTGGAAATGCATGGACATGAACATTTTTGGAAACCTAGAAATGCATAGACATGAACATTTTTGGAAACTAGGAAATGTAAGGAAATGATTCAAAAATGGAAAGTGAACATTTCTGGAAACTTGGAAATGTAAGAAAATGGCAAGTTTACAGAGCCGATCGAAAATTTTAGGAAACTTAGAAATGACCTAGAAATGTCAAATTTTAAAGTTTAAAATAGGAAATTAGGGCAAGGAGGCCTTAAAGAAAAAGTTGGAGAAATTTGACACACAAGCAGGCTTGGAAAAGTGGCCTGAAGATGCCACTTAGGGCCTCTGGAAATGGCGCCACATGCAAGGGTGTTGGGCCTGAGTTCGAGTCACTTGGGAAGCAAATAAATGAGGTTTTATTTCGGCTTCCAGAAGGCTGAGGTGGACGGCACATGCTTCTAGAAAATGAGGTGTTTTATTTTCATAAATATGTGATTAATAAGGTGATAAATAGAAGCTTTTTATTTGGATTATTTTGAAGAGATAATAAAGGATTTTTATTTGGATTATTTTGAAGAGATAATAAAGGATTTTTATTTGGATTATTTTGAAGAGATAATAAAGGATTTTTAATTGGATTATTTTCAAGGGATAATAAAGGATTTAAATTGGATTAAACCCTTTTATTTATCATATTAAAAAGATAAAGTTATCAGATAGAGGAGTGGTGGCCAAGTAAGGGACTCCTTAGCTGATAATTTTGCCTATAAAAGGAAGGAAGGAGGGCTACTCATCAGTTTGTTTCTTTCTCTGCTCTGCCAAAAATTTCCTGGCAAACTCTCTCTGCCGAATTTTATTCTCCTCTTTTCTTCTTCTTTTCTCTTCTACTGTCAAGCCGAAACCTCTTTGATTCCTGTTTAAGTCTCCATAGCCGAATCTCTGTGGCTTCAATCAAGGGTGCCGTCGACTGTGGTGATAAGGTAAGAATAATGGATTCTTGTTGTTTATTCTCTTTCAACCAAGATTTGGGAACTGATTCTTTTGGTTGTCTTTTGGCCGAATATTAAAGGAGGAATTCCGGGATTTTAGATCTAAGGATTTAAGGTAAGAAAAGCATGGTTTAGGCCAGAGGCCAATTGATTTAAGATTATTAAGTGATATGGAAATCAGATCTAACATATGTGTGTAGGGATTTCAACATCTCCATAGCCAAGGGTTACTTTTCGGGATTTGAAATCACAAGGTATGTGTTTAAGATATTCGGCCAAGGCTATTTTAAATATTTAGATTTATTATCAGAAGCCGAAAACTAACCTGTGGAGTAATATAGTGTTTAGCTGAATTCACAAGGGAGGAATACAAAGATCCGGCCCTTGATTCTTAAAATCAATTCAGTTACAAGGTAAGTAATACAAATCCTAGTTGTATTTGGAAAAATGGCCGAATGGTCTTTTAAATAGTAAGTGATTAACTTATGTAGGATTTGAGATCTAAATCTGTAATCGGTTCTCTTCGGGATTTTCGAGAGCGAATCAGGTGTGTACTCCACACTACTTTGTAATATGAATTATGGTTGCATGTATTAAAATATATGTTAATGAAAATATGAGCATGGCTAAGGTACCATGTTAAGGTACTAAGTACTCAGGTACGTTTCCTACTTCTACTAGGAATATGAAATATGTTATTCATAACATGAGAATATGATAAGAATGTGAACTATGGTATATTATGCATATTAATGTTTATGGGGCATATGGTTGTATATTGAAAGGGGAAGTGAAAAGTGGTGATTTAAGACCACAGTAATCTGAAAAGTGGTGACTTACGACCACAGTAATCTGAAAAGTGGTGATCTAAGACCACAGTAATCTGAAAAGTGGTTTCCTAAAACCACAGATGCGGAGCCTTAAGCCCGCAAATTGGTGTGTAGCGGAAGGAGGGTCGACTTAGTAGTCCCCACGGTGTGTTTGGCAGGTACGGGGGTGTGTAGCGGATGGACAATTAGGTTTGGGTTTGGGAATGCATCATAACTTGTATTTTATGATTGAATGTATTGTATGCCTGATTCTATTACGATTTAGTGCCACGTACACATTGAGTCTGGTTGACTCACCTCGTTGGGGAAATATTTTTTTCAGGTGATGAGCAGTAATGGACCGGGTGGGCAGGAGCTAAAGGTGGCCATGCATCGCAAGGAGAAATTTAAAGACTTGGGCTTTTATTTTACTCAGTACTTAAATTTTATTTTGGGTTTTGATTGATGTAATAAGGCCATAAGGCCAAGTTGGTTTTCTTTATTTCTGTTTACTTTGAATTATTATGTTACAATTTATTTTTGATTAAGTTAAAGAAAATTTATTTCTTTTAAAATAAAACCTAAATTGTTTTGTCACCTAAATTAAATTGGATTTCCAAATAAAATAAATGGGTTTCCAATCTAAGCCCAACCCAAAACGATATTTTTTTTGAAAATTACACAAATTTTCTCTAAGTAACAAAGAACTTTGAAATCGGTATACTTTAGGAACATACCAGATCCGGTTCAGGCTCGTGGGCCGGGTTTGGGGTGTTTCAGGATGGCCCACAGTCGATCGAAATGGCTCATGTGACCCTAAGGAAAATTTTAGGATTTTGGGCCCACATGCCCAAATCGGCCCAGCCCCTATGGCTCATACGGCTTGGCCCAAGACCCACACGCCCGTGTGGCATGCCCGTTTGGGCCTACACGCTCAATCGGCTTAGCTCTTGTGGCTCACACGGCCACACTTTTGCTGTCACACGATCAGGCACATGCCCATTGGGCACTGACAATCACCTTTTTTGGCTTTCACCGAACCTCATTTTCTCAAGTTTCAGGTACACACCTTGTATGGGTTTGATGTGAAACCACTCTCGAGACCACCATAACCAAAAAATAAAATACCAAACACTTTTTTATTAAACAAATTACAAATCCATCAATACTAAACAGAGCAACGCGCACGCACTTACCGCTATCAAACCCGATCACACACATAGATTAGACCGTTAGAGTGAAAACCACCGTTTCACCGTGCAACGCAACGCAAAGAACAGAAGAAGTGTGAATAGACTTGAAGGAAAATGAAAGAAAGAGAGAAGAAATAAGTAGGGGAAAGACAAGATAGAGAAAATGGAGGAGAGGCAGAAACTGACGTCAGCTTTTTGGGAAGAGGGAGAAAAATTTTAAAAAACAAAATAAAATAAAATAACCAATTTGATTAGTATCCCAACTCCCCACTAACAACCACATCCCATAATATCCTCCCTACTAACCACATCCAATTACTTCAGACTCCCAACTCCACCGAACCTCTAACAGACAACCAGAAAAAAAAATTAACATTCACGCTTGCGCAAGGATTCAAACACAAGACCTCCAACAAGTTAACTCCTTACCATTCGAACCAGCAAACTCATTCTAATATGAGTTTACAAACAATATTACATAAGCGCACCCAACAAAGATAAGGCTTAGATAAAAAATAATAGAATTTTCCAGAGAGTAGGACTTGAACTCAAGACCTCATACACACACCCAAAACACTTAACCATTGAAGCAGATGCATATTTATGTCAAGATTCACAGGAACAAGATTAATTTATTCAAGGCATTACATTTTTATTTTCTTTTGTGCTTGTGTTCACTTCAGGGAATGCAATATATTTACTAGGATGAACTTATAAACGTCCCAATGGATTTTTTATCTCATAATCACCATCCTAAATATGCGTGGATTCAAATCAAAATCTATCTATTCATGTTGTCATGATTAGTCCCCAATTATAATAAACATGATATCATAAATAAATTATAGTAAAATATACTTGAGATTCTTTAACATTATCGTTATCACCCAGGCTGAATGGTTAAAGACTCTAATGATTACCCATAGTGTGCAGACCTCAATTGAAATAGCAGCAACTCTAGGAGGTAATCGACAATAGCAAATTTGGGATATTTTGTGACTTATGGAGAAAAACAAATAAAAGAGAATCATGCTAATAACGTGTTATAAAATAAAAAGACAAAATAAAAAACAAAGAAAATAGGAGAGCAAAAGAGAGTTATTTTTTTAATCAATAAGATATATACAATGCTTCTCCAAAGTCTCTACTTATAGGCATAAGAAGTATAAATGAAATAGAGATCTACTTCTAATGACTATTAGAATTTAAAGTATATCAAAATTTATCTAGATCTTGATGGAACTCCACTTAATAAGATATTCATAACAAGTATTGAACTTTTATAGCTAATTTTTATAAGTAAATATTGATTATAAAATAAATATTGGTTTTTAAAAAATTATTTATTTTTATTTTTAATTTTATTAATGTCAAAACCATTTTTTTTGAAAGTCGACTTTTATTTTGAAAATGAAAACAAAAAAAGGGGAGTTGCCACCAATCCTTTTTTTATGAGGTGTGATCGGATCACCTCATAATTTGATAATTTTAATAAGAGATTTAATTTATTGAAACGATGTTTTTAGTCTACGAAAATCCAGAAAATAGGTTCAGGAGTCGGTTACGTACGAGGAAGGATTAGCACCCTCGTAACGACCAAAATTGGTATCTAGTTGATTAATTAATGTCTTAGCCATCGAAAGTCGAAAATTCGAAAAGAAATTTAAAATACGATCCTTTTTTGTATTATGTTTTTTAATAAAATCCCTTGAATTAATGAAAGCATGTAAAAGGACCTCTTTTCTCGAAGTAATTAACAGGTCGTACCCCGTAAGTTAGGATACAACACATTAAATCCCCGAAAATAAGTTTTCTTTTTACTTTATTATTTGATCGAATCTCATGTATTTAAAAATTTAAAGGATGTTCGATTATTTAGGACCAACGAGAAAATTGAAACCCCGTAAGTTAGGGTACAACTTCTCGAATCTCCAAATACAGAACATTACCTATTTTGGAAAACCTTTTTTAAATAATATCAAATGTAAAATTTAAAACGATGTATTTTTCTTATTCAGGATGTAACATAAAGCGGCTTATTATTGAAAAATACATTTAAACGCGATTTTTTGACGTGATTTTAACGAAATGAGATAAAATGATGATGTAGAAAATGAAACGATGATATAGATGAAATGTCATGTAAATGACGTGTACTAATAAAAACAATTTACGAGCATCACATAATATACACTATTTTAATAATAGTATGAGCAATAGTATGAGCAATCAAAGATATATGAAATAAATAATAAAAATGGTAATAATACCAAAGCCTGCACATAAAATGACAATACCAACTTAAAAACAAAAAAATAAATAAAATAAATACATAAATAATGTAAGAGAAAATAGTTTATAAAAGTATTGAAAATAAAGAACCAAATTAAAATATCAATGAAATTTAAAGGTACAATTTGGAATAAAATATATAAATAAATGAAATATATATATATATATATATATATATATATAAAAGAAAAAAAAATCTAATTTTGAAGGTATAAAAAAGGGTAATAAACAAATAGATGAATAGATAATAATGAAATAATAATAGATAACAAAATACCAATAATAATGAAGGCATAAATAAAATGAATAACTAATTAAAGAAAATAAAAAATGGAAGAATAATAAGTGAATACAAGGATAAAAATAAATAAATGAATGAATGAATGTAAAAATAAATAAATAAAATAAAGCAAGAACAATGTGCATATAAAAGAATAAAAGTTTGAAATTAAGTAGATAAAAGATTAAATTGGAATTAAAATGAAATTTAGAGCCTAAATTATAATAAAATAAATGAATAAACACAAAAAGCACTAGATTGAAACTTGAATGGAATTTAAGGGGCATAAATCAGAATAAAAAATGAGTTAAAGGACCACATTGAAAAGCGCGAATAACATAGAGGGACCAAAAGGGAAAATATTCTCGCCCTCCAAAACGCAGCATTTTACGCGGGGCTAAAATGTAATAAAAGCAAAATTTTAAGGCAAAATCAAAAGAAAAAAAGAACAAAAAAGATCTAATTGAAGCGGGCCGAAGAAGCGGAAGGACTGAACAAGTAAATATCTCTTCCGCTTAAAAGAACACGCGGATCCTTAACTTGGAGCAGGTCGGGTCAGCCCATTTCACATCAAAACGACGTCGTTTAGCTTCTGGGGTAATTAAATCAAAACGACGCCGTTTTGATAAGTTTTATAAACAAAATTTCAAAAAAAATTTCATTTAGCCTATTACTTTAAAAAAAACTTTAAAAAAACCTTTAAAAAAATTCTCTCAAGCCTCCCCACGTCTGGCCAAACTCCGGTCACTTCGCCGCCGTGACGGCCGGCGGTGGCAGCACAGTCCATGATGGCCGGATAGCACCAAAAAACCCCCTTTCGAAGCCCATCACACGTGGAGCAAGGATCTGAGGCCAAAACCCCTGAAAACCCGGCCAAACCTGGCGGAGCAACAAAGAAATGTTTCGTTTCTTCTCCTTTTTCAGCATGGCATTCGACAGTGAGTTGATCGGCCGATTTAGGTGAGTGTCCTTTCCTTTTCCCTTTTTTATTTTCGTATTTAAAAAAAAAGAATAAAGCAAAATCAGAGAAAAAATGAAATGAAATAAAAAAAACTACCTTTTTTGTTGAATGCTTCTATTTTTTGTATTTCTAAAAAAAATGTGTGTAGAAAAAAATACAAAGTTTGTTCATGGCTTTTTTATAGCAGAAATTGATACATGCTATATTGTTCTTTTTTTGGTTGCTACTGTTGTTGTCTGCTTCTGCAGGTACAGAGGCAGTAGGCTAGTTGGGAGGTGAAGGTACGGAGGTGCTGACGTGGAGCGGCGGCGGCGGCTGGTCCTAGGGTTTCTTTGTTGTTTTTTTTCTGTTTTGTGTGGGCTGTATTGGGCTAGGGGTTTTGGGTTTGAGTCTGTTTAGTTGTTTTGGGTCTTATTTGGTTATCTGATATGAGTTTGAGCTTAACTAGTTGGGTTTTGATGCCCCGGGCTAAATTGGGCTTGTACAGTTGTCCCTTTTTGCTCATTGTTGTGTAACGGAATGGAGCAAAGACTTTTAAGAAAGACCAATTTTGCCCGGTCTCGCCGAGTCTCGATTTGTCTGGTGCTCCTTTTTACAAGTAGCCTCATTCCAGTCCACTACATTTGGTTTCTTTGACCCACTCCACCGCCACTTCAGAGAGATAAGACTTGTAGTTTCAATCTACCCCGTTTTAACTTCAGGGAGGTAAGGCTTATGGCTTTGACCTGCTCTACTGCAACTTCAAATAGATAAGATCCGTAACTTGTAGCTTCAATATACTCCACTACTACCTCAGAAAGATGAGATTTGTGGTTTTAGTCTGCTCCACTGCCACTTCAGGGAGATTCTCATGACTTGCAGCTTCAATCTGTTCCGCTACACCTTCAGGGAAATAAGATCCGCTCTCTTCAGTCTACTCCTACTACAACTTCAGAGAGATAAGACTCACAACTTGTAGCTTCAATATACTCCACTACTACTTCAGGAAGATGAGATTTGTGGTTTTAATCTACTCCACTTCCACTTCAGGGAGATAAGGCTCATGACTTGTAGCTTCAACCTGTTCCACTGCAACTTCAGGGAAATAAGATCTACTATCTTCAGTCTACTCGTACTGCAACTTCAGGGAGATAAGGCTGGTGGCTTCAATCTGCTCCACTGCAACTTTAGAGAGATAAGATCCGCCATAATTTGTAACTTTAGTTTGTTCCAATACAACGTCAGGGAAATAAGATTCGCCGTTTTCAGTCTGCTCCACTGCAACTTCAGGGAGATAAGGCTGGTGGCTTCAATTTGCTCCACTGCAACTTCAGGGAGATAAGATCCACCATAATGACTTCAATCCATCCCACTACAACTTCAGGGGTATGAGATTTGTGGATTCACCGATCTTGTTACACCGTCCTCTAGGGACATGACCTGTAGAATCGACTTCATGGGCCTATGTTTATGCCAAATGATTAGAATGTCATTATCAGAATGAATCAAATGCTCCTAACTAGATGTGTTATGAATGATATTTGTATGAATGCAGAATGTCATGAGAATGATCATTTTTTAATGTTTGGGTTGTCATTGCTCGTTGTTCCTCAAGGTTGTATTACTAACGTAATATCCTGCCTTTTTGTTCAGCTGATATCTTTGACAGAAAACCCAAAGAAATAGTCACAATTTAGAATCTTCTTTCTCAAATATTTCCAACCCTTAGGCTTGGTGAGTTCTAAATAATAGTCCTGTTTCAGTTTCTTGTACTATTTAGAAGCTTCTAGAGTAATATGCAAAACTCATTTTGTGAAATTATTATTAGTCCATTAATCGTTAGTTCAATGCAAAATGCTTGAAAATGATCATAATGATGGACAAAACTGAAATTTATCAGGAACAAAATCTGAAAAGAATGGATTAATTAAAGAAAGCAAACATTGCTAGAATACAAGATAAGTGAGGGGAAAATAAGTGCCCTAAATATTCATCCTGAGCTTCTTTGTACGAACTTCCTGAGGACCATTTTCACCTCAACATGTGTTTAGGAGATCTAGAGTACTTTTTTGATGCCCCAAGATGTAGCATACCTCATCTTCGTTAATTCAGACATAGCAAGACTACTGCATGCCCCACATTGGATCAAAATTTGAATTGCTCTTTCACGGGTTTTCAATTCAAAACCCCTTTGGTCTCAAAGCGCCCTTTGCGGGTTTTCGCATTGGCCTCTCCTTTTTCTTTTTTTTTTTAAGTGAAGTATTTCTTGACCGAGTCTTGCCATCCATTTCAGTCAATATCAACGCTCCTCTAGAAAAGATCTTCTTTACCACATAAGGTCCTTCCCAGTTTGGCATCCATTTTCCTTTGAAATCCTTTTGTAGGGGTAAGATCTTCTTCAATACCAAGTCCCCCTCATGGAATTCTCTGGGGCTAACCTTTTTGTTGTAAGCTCACATCATTCATTTATGGTACATTTGACCATGATGGATAGCTTTCAGCCTCTTCTCTTCGATCAAATTTAGCTGACCATAACGGGATTGGATCCATTCTGCTTCATCCAACTTCAGCTCTGACAAGGCTTGAAGGGAAGGAATCTCAACTTTGATGGGTAATACTGCCTCCATTCCATAGACCAATGAGAAAGGAGTTGCCCCGGTAGAGGTCCTGACTGACGTTCGATAAGCATAAAGAGTATATGGTAACTTCTCATGCTAATCTTTATAAGTCTCAGTCATCTTTCTCACAATCTTCTTGATATTCTTATTAGCCGCCTCAACTGCACCATTGATATAGTGACGAGTTGTGGTGTTTAATTTTGAACTGACTGCAGACCTCTGCTATCGTGCTATTTTTCAAGTTCAATGCATTGTCCGATATGATTCTTTCTGGCATTCCATACTGGCATATGATCTCCCTCTTTAAGAACTTGCTGACTGTCGACTTGATGACATTGGCATATGAAGTAGCCTCTACCCATTTGGTAAAGTAATCGATGACCATAAAGATGAATCGATGCCCGTTAGAGGCTTTTAGTGAGATTGGCCAAATGACGTCCATGCCCCACATAGAGAAAGGCCATGGAGAAGTCATAACATGAAGAGGTGAAGGAGGCACATGAATCTTGTCCCCATAAATTTGGCACTTATGGCACTTCTTGGCATAATTGATGCAATCCCCTTCCATGATGGACCAATAATACCCGAATCTCATTATTTGCCTGGCCATTGTAAAACCATTAGCACGTGTTCCACAAACACCCTCATGGACTTCTTCCAAGATTTTCTTAGCCTCAACAACATTCACACATCTTAATAGCACTTGATCATTTCTTCTTTTATATAGGATCTCCCTATCTAAGACGTAGTCACTGGCTGACCTTCTCAAAGTCCTTTTATCATTCTTAGTTGCTTGATTAGGGTATTCACAATTCTTCATATATTGTAGTATATCGTGGTACCAAGGATGATCATCTTTTTCTTCCTCTTCGTCGATGTTGTAGCAATGAGCTGGAGCCTCATAAATACTCATTTGGATAGGCTTCATATCCTCTTGTTTATTTACTCTGATCATAGAAGCTAATGTAGCCAAGGCGTCAGCCATCTAGTTTTCATCTCGCGAGAGGTAACAAAAGGTGATATCATCAAACTCCTCAATTAATTCCAGAACTAGCCTTCGATAATTGATCAATTTGGGGTATCTTGTTTCCCATTCACCTTTGAGCTGATAGATCACTAATGCAGAATCCCCATACACCTCTAGCACTTTGATTTTGCGTTCTATGGCCGCACAGATTCCCATGATACATGCTTCGTACTCTGCCATATTATTTGTGCAATAAAAATCCAATTTGCAAGTAAATGGATCTCCATTTGGGGATATCAGGACTGCCCCAATTCTGTTACCAACAACATTTGATGCTCCGTCGAAGTTCAGTTTCTAAGGACGATCTTCTAGAGTGTCTTCTTCGGTAGTTGCCACATACATTAGATTTTCATTAGGGAAATCAAAGTTCAAAGGCTCGTAATCCTCTAAAGCTCTACTGGCTAGAAAATCTGTCAGTGCACCCTCTTTCACAGCCTTTTGGTTCACATAGACTACGTCAAATTTGGAGAGCAGAATTTGCCATCTGGCCATCCTTCCATTCAAAGTAGTCGACTCCATCATATATTTTAGAGGGTCTAGTTTCAAGATTAGCCAAAGTCGTATGGTACAACATGTATTGCCTCAATCTCCGAGTTGTCTAGATCAAGGAGCAACATAATTTCTCAATTGACGAATATCTAATTTCACACTCAGTGAATTTCTTACTGAGGTAGTATATCGCCCTTTCTTTCTTTCTTGTCTCATCGTGTTGGCCCAGCACACATCCCATAGAATTATCAAATACTGTCAAATACAGTATCAGTGGCCTATCTAGACTAGGTGGTGACAGCACTGGGGCATTGGACAGGTATTGTTTTACCTTGTCAAAAATTTTCTGGCATTCATCATCCCATACGCTTGGATTGTGTTTCTTAAGAAGATGGAATATGGGGTCACATTTCTCAATTATTTGTGAAATGAACCGGGCAATGTAATTTAGTCTTCCTAGGAAACCTCGAACTTCTTTTTGAGTGTGCTGCAGAGGCAATTCTTGTATAGCATTGACTTTGTCTGGGTCGAGCTCAATTACCTTTTCACTGACTATGAAACCTAGCAATTTTCCTAACCTAGCCCCGAAAATACATTTGGTTGGGTTGAGCTTTAGCTGAAATATTCTCAACCTCAGGAGCAATTTCCTCAAAACTTGCACGTGCTTCTTTTTTGTTCGGGATTTTGCAATCATATCGTCGATGTAAACCTCGATTTCCTTATGCATCATATCATGAAACAAGGTTACCATGGCTCTTTGATACGTTGCTCCCGTATTTTTTAATCCAAATGGCATCACCTTATAGCAAAATGTTCCCCACAGGGTTATGAATGTGGTCTTTTCGATGTCTTCAGGATGCATCTTTATCTGATTATATCCAGAGAAGCTATCCATGAAGGAGAACAGTGAGTAGCCTACCGTATTATCAACTAAAGTGTCAATATGAGGCAATGAGAAATTGTCTTTTGGGCTGGCCTTGTTTAAGTCTCTGTAAACTACACACATCTGTACCTTTCTGTCATTCTTAGGGGCGAGGACAATATTAGCTACCCATTGCGAGTATTTAACCACTTGTAAGAACCCAGCATCGAATTGCTTCTTGACCTCTTTTTTTTTATTTTTATCACAACATCGGGTCTCATCTTTCGGAGCTTTTATTGAACTGGATTGCACTCTTCTTTTATGGGGAGGCAGTGTACCACAATATCAGTGCTTAACCCGAACATATCTTAATACAACCATACGAAGACATCTTTGGATCGTTGAAGTAACTCAATGAGGTCTCGTTTTGTTTCTCCGGCTATGTAAGTTCCAATTTTCACTTCTTTTTTTTCCAAGATCACAATCTCTACTGTCTCTTTGTGAGGTAGAATCTGTTTCTCTTCTTGTTCTACCATCCCTAACAAATCTGGAGATAAGTTACAGTCTCTGTCATCTTCAAAATCCTGAGATCCTTCTAGACACATGTCTTGCTCAAACGGAGATTCTGGGTCAGTAGAAGCGTCACTCATGTCGTTGATATGTGGAGACCTGTTGTAGGCACGAAGGAATATCCAAAGAACAAATGAATCTAATAATAGCTATTTGTATGGTAGGGTTATGAATGAAATGAAAGAATAAAAGAATATTTGTTCAGAGTGATACACAAAAATGCATTTTTTTATTGAAATAAAGATGTTGGACATGAGCCTATTTCACAAAAGGATTCTTATTGCTTCTAAGCTTAAAGCAAAAAGCATGTTTTGAACATTACTCTGAATTAGCTCTAAAAACTACAGGAATCTCTTCTGCAATCCAGTTGTTCAGAACACTTCCCGGCTCATAAGGGCAGATGCCCGATAAGTTTTCTTCCACCATTCTCTCTTCAAATATGGAGTTGATGCTCAGATTTCCCATCATATCTTCAGCATTTTCTTTTCTTGTCATCTTCTACTCAAGGTGAATAATTCCTCCTGACACGAATGTTCTGGATATATGGGGGAAGGTCATTGGTTTCCATTTGACCTCTACCTTACTTAATCGCGCTCTTCTTCTCTCTTGCTTCTTCTCCAACTCCTTCTTCCTTTGCTTCGTGTCTGGCTTATACCCAAAGCCAAAGCGATCCCGTTTGTCAGTCAAGATTGGTACTTTGACCCGTCCATGGAGGTATTTCCCGAGTCCCTTTCTAGGCAATGCTCCTTTCCCCACTGTCAGTTGTAAGCTCATCCTCATAGCTTTGGATATTTTGGGCATTGGGATCTTGCTTCCCTCGACGATAAAAGTTGCGTTCATAAATTCAAGTGATCAAAAGGAACATTCTATCGCTTCACCATCAGCCTCTATGTATGGCGCATTACTATAACGGACGTAATAATGTATTCTTCTGCGTTTATCATTATCATTCGGCCCTCCGTTACCAACTTTTTCTTTTGATGCAGTGATGATGGTACCACCCCTACTGAATGAATCCAAGGCCTCTCCAATAGGCAATTGTAAGAAGGCTTGATGTCCATCACTAAGAAATCTACCTCGTATATGTTTGGACCGATCAAGAGAGGTATCTCAATCCTTCCCATTACCTTTCTTTCGGTGCCGTCAAATGCTCTCACTATGTTTTGGCATGTCTTCATGTGAGAGCTGTCCACAGGCAACCTGTTCAATGTGGACAGGGGCAATACATTCAATGCTGATCCATTGTCAATCAGTATTTCTTGTAATGTATACCCCTTGCAGTGGGTGGTGATGTGCAGAGCCCTGGCGGATCCCATGCCCCCTAACGGTATTTCATCATCATTAAAAAAGATGAAATTATCAGTGCTTATGTTGTTGACAAGACGGTCTAGCTTTTTTACTGAAATATCATTAGTGACGTAGGTTTCATTTAACTCCTTCATTAGTGCGTTACAATGTGTCTCTGAGCTTAAGAGTAAAGCTACCGTTATGCGAGCTGGCTGCTTGTGTAGTTGTTCCACGACACTATACTCGCCGTGTTTAAGGAATTTCAAGAATTCCTTAGCTTCTTTCTCATTTACTGGCTCATTAACAGGTAGTTTTGGCTTCTCTTTCATTTGTTCGATCACCAAGGATTTCTCTTTTACAAGTTCGACTTTTGTATTTGGGGCATCATAACGTCTTCTGCTACGTGTATAGAAAACCACATCTTGAACTTCCTCTGGCATGCTGGCCAGGCCCACCTCTCCTGGGATTGTCACATTGCAGTCATAGTTCTAGGGTACCCTTTTTCTATCTTTATAAGGAAAAGCAACGGGTTTCTGGATTACAACTCTTGGTGCAATTTTTGCTTCGGCTTCATTGATTCTTGGTCGTGAGATGATTACCACCGGGTGGTTGGCCTTATAAACCTTCTCTGTTGACCCTCCTTCTGAGGCGCACACCTCTTCTCCTTCGGTATACTTAAAGAACTCTAGCTCCTTGTTGTCCATTAGACCTTGTACTAAGGCCCTGAATTCACTGCATTTCTGAATCTCATAATCTTCTTCATCATGGAACTCACAATAGTTCCTTGCTTCTCGGGATCTGTCCCTCGAGTCTTGTGTGATTAACCCCCTTTCTACCATTTTCTTCCAAACTTCTCTCACGGGGTTTTCACTTCTGCAATATTTACCTTGATTTTCTTCCCCACATTCTCGACTATCGCATTTACCCCCTTATCAGCATGGTTGGGTAACGGATTTTCTTCACCAGATCGATCATCGAATTTTACAATGCCCATTTTGATGAGCCTTTCGACTAACTTTTTGAAAGCGATGTAATTTTCTATCGAGTGTCCCGTGATTCCCGCATAGTATTCGTATTCGGTGTTTGTGTCGTACCATTTGGGGTATGGGGGTTGCATTAGTTTTAGGTAGAAAGAGGATACAACATGTGCATCAAAAAAAATTTGGTGCAGCTCCCTATACGTCACAGGAATAGGCGTAAACTGGAGTTTTTCTGTATTTTGCCTTATGTTGGACTCTTGTCTTGGTGGGCCTTGATGGCTAGTTGTTACCGTTCTCGGTTGGTTTATAGTGACTGGTTTCAAGTAACCCCTATTATACGTGCTCACATTATTTACCTCATTTTCTCTTTTTCTTGGGGCCGACCTCTTTGTGTTTTCCCTGGCCTCTATTTTTCCACACCTTATTGCGTTCTCTATCATTTCGCTAGACATCACTATGTCCGAGAAACTCTTAGTTGTGCTTCCCAGCATGTGATTGATAAAAGGTGCCTTCAGGGTATTAATGAAAAGCATGGTTGTTTCCTTTTTTAGCAGTGGTGTTAGACTTGCGTGGCGACTTCCCTCCACCTTTGAGCATATTGCCTGAAACTTTCATTTGGCTATTTCTCTATATTCTGTAATATGATTCTGCCAGGCGCCATATCTATCACGTAGCCATATTGTTTCATGAAGGCATGTGCCAGGTCCTTCCATGAATTAATTTGGGCACGATTTAGCTGATTATACCCTTGGCCGCAGCCCCAGTCAAGCTGTCTTGGAAACAGTGAATCAATAACTGATCATTACTGACATATCCGATCATCCTCCGATAGAACATTGTAATATGAGCCTCAGGGCAGCTGGTCCCGTTATATTTTTCAAACTTCGGCATTTTGAACTTTGGAGGGAGCATTAGATCTAGGACCAGGCTCAATTCCTTAGCATCAATTCCACAATGGTAATCAACACTTTCCAGCGCCTTGAATTTCTCTTCTAGCCATTAGCACCGATCTTCTAGTTGCTTTGGGAGCTCCACTCTCGCCTTTCCCATTTCTGCTATATCATCATGGTCAAGGACAACGGGATTTGCTGGATTGTCTCCGGGGTTAGAGCTTGAACCTGTAGGGAAGTTTATCGGTGCCGAAGTACCAGTCTGATATTGGGGTCTGATGTTGACGGACACCCTTTGTGGTTGTGCTTGGGTGTTCGTTGGGGTGAAGCCTGGAGGATAAGTAGGGTCCTCATTATCGTCTCTGGTATTGATCATAGGGCTCTTTCCTTTTTCTAGCCCCCAGCCAGCAATTGCGTTAACTGGCTCATCATGCTTCTCTGGGATTCTAGCATCTGATCCCTCATATCCTGTTGGATTTTGGCCAACTGTTCTTGCATTTGTATTTGTAGTTGATCCTGCATCTCTCTTTGTATTTGTCCCAATCTTTCCAACCTTTGGTCCATGGCTTTAGTCTTTCTTTGTGTACCATAATGATATTCCAAGGTAACTGCCACGATTTTAGAGTCTCTTTGTGAGTTTTAGTGCACACGATGCAACGCAATGTTGATGCGTGAATGCAATGAATACAAAAAGAAAAAGGCATTGATTCTGATTCAATTTCATTAGAGTAACCTTTCTAGAAAACAAATTTCTCTACATAAAATAGATTACATATATGGCTTTGCCCTAATGCTTAAGGTCTCAACTTGCTTAAGAAGCCAAGCTAACTCTCGGCCTCGATCTGACTTTGACTCATATTTCAAACTCAGTACATCAGCTTGGACTGCCAAGGTTTGTAAATGATTAGCCACCTCGCACACTTGAACCAAAGCTTCACCCATGATGTAATCCCTATCCCTAACCTGGTCTTGAGATCGATGAAGTTGCTCTCTCCACCGCTCATTATTTGCTTCTAGGAGTTCAACCCGGAGTTCACAGTTTTGTAGCGCGGTTTCAAGTTCTTCTATCCTCCCTTTTAATTCATCAATCTTACTTAGGCTAGCTCTTAATTCAATTACGGAGTTGCGACTACGATGCTGGTGTAATGACGTTTCTAACTCTGCCACCTGAGCTTTTAACTTCTCATTTTCGTTTTGGCTCTCCAACAAGCTCTTTTTTAAAGTGTCCTCTCGTACTAGAGTATAATGGAACTTCTTCTCCTACTGATCAACTCTAGTCTTTTCTTCTTGGATTTCTTGACGCCATTGCTCAGACGTTTTACCCAAACCAGCGGTTCTTATTGACATGCGCAACTTCTTGTAATTCATTTTCAAACTGTCCAAATCTTCTTTGGTCTCATTCATTCCCTTTCTCAGTTTCTCGGCTTCTACTTTCTGGACATCGACATCTAGCCCCAGTTGCATTTTCTCCTCCTCCAATTGCTAGATCATTTTTTCTAGTTCTTAACGTTTCTTCTCAAAATCCTGTTTGATGATCTCTAGTTCAGTCGGGACCACCTGCAAGTGTTCTTCGATTGATCGGATGTTTTCTTGATTTGACGTAGGGATGTTGTCGTTGATTCTCTGACCCCACCACCGGTCATACTTAGGGGTAGCCATTGGATTAGCAGTAAACCTTTTCATTCTACGAGTTTGGTTCCAAGTGTTTGATATCTCACGAACTTTCTTTTTGTAATTATCTCCCTTGTATACAGCTCGCACTGAGCTAACCCTTGTGTTGCTGGCGTGAACTGTCTTTGTAACACCCTATACCAGAGACCGATGCTAGGACTGGATACGAGGCATTACCATGCTTAAACTCACTTAAACATGTACTTACGGGCTGTAAAATTTTGAACCAACTTAAAACTTTTCTTGCTTGATCATAACATGCATATTATGGGCCTACGAGGCCTTAAACATTTATCCGAACGCCTCCGAACACTTCATCTAACTCTCATCTTAGAAGCAGGGTTCACATGCCCATGTTGCTTGAGGACACGACCGTGTACTCATTTACACACCCATGCCTACAACCGTGGAAGATTACTGACTTTATTCACACGGCTTTGACACGCCCGTTTCTACCAACCGTGTGAAGCTACTGACTTCAACCATACGGCCTAAGTACACGCCCATGCTTTGAACCTGTGTCTTACACAGCTCATACACACGGCCGTGTAAAAAGACCCTGGTCTAATTTGATTTAAAACATTAAGGTGCAGGGTTAACATGGTCTAGACACACGCCCGTGTGTCTAACCGTGTAGGCAATTAGAGGCTATTTACCAAGCCATTTGCCTCCCTTAAGTTAAGATCAACTCAACTTCAACCAATACAAATCATTAATAATATAATTTTTATGAACATTACTACATATTTCATTGACATCTATATACAAACAACTTAAACAAGTTTGGCCAACCATTTAGCCATATACAAAAGAATAATAACTTGATAGCCTATATAATGGCCTTACAAAAAAAACATGTTCTTAAGATGAATGATTCATATACATGCCATACTTAGTAATATAATTTGGCTATACCAAAATAAGGGTCGATAGTGTGCTATGAGCTCCGACTCCAATGATCCACAATTTAGCTTGGCGGGACTACATAGAAAGAAACAATCAAAGACGTAAGCATTTACCTTAGTAAGTTTGCATGTATAACACATAAAAAAAATAAACTTGCTTCATATAAACCATTTGACATAAGAATGGTATCATTATCTCTTCTATAAAGCTTACATACTCATACATGATTCTTACTTGTCCCATGGTACTTACTAATCTCATACTTGTAAGGTAACAAGGTACTTGTATCTCTTGATCACATTGATCAGCATACTTAAACATAATAATCATGTCTTCTAATTCATCATTCATAACATGAATAATATTCAATTTTAATTTGATAATGGCTTTGCTTTCGTAACATTCTTGTTTTCACATTTTAGCTTTGCTCATTTACCCGATGAATTTCTATGAATTACCGAGAATACTAGATCTCTAGTCATGTACTTGATGCCAATGCCATACTCTAAATATGGATTTATGTGGAAGATCTCTTCTTGAATCAATGCCAAGCTTGCCTTGGTCTTACATGATAACTTGTTCAATGCCAAGCTTGGGTCCTTGGACTTACATGATAACTTATTCAATGCCAAGCTTGGGTCCTTGGACTTACATGATAACTTATTCAATGCCAAGCTTGGGTCCTTGGACTTACATGATAACTTGTTTAATTGCCGATGCCATGCCTTGACTTGGTCTTATACGGACTTTCTTATCTTATGTACTGGACCGTATATCCAGGGTAATTCATCTTCAATCGGGACTTTCTCTTGTTTAATCTTATTGACTTTTTTGTTTAACATAACATTAAACCATTCATGATAACAATGTATATTATACTAAGCAATTAAATGATAAAATCATAAAGCTTAGAACTCATACAAACTTACCTCAAAATACAAAATGTATGTAGTTAAGCAATTTAGTCCTCGACTTTGTTCTTGCCTCGGTTTCGATCTGGGCTTCATTTTCTTGATCTATAATCATAAATAGATCATTTAATAATCATATTGACTAAATTGACTCATAATTTATACTTTGGCAAAATTACTAACTTGCCCCTATACTTTCTCATATTTGCACTTTTGCCCCTAGGCTCGTAAAATGATTTTTATGCAACTTTCTTAAACATAATGCTTAGTTGAATCATTTTCTCTACTACAGCAATAATCAATTCTCTCTATTTCTAGCATGTATGACCAAATTTTACAATCATTAAAAAAAGGTCCATACTATCATTTTTTCATGAAATTCCTTAAGGAAAAGATGTTTATCTAACATCAAACTCTCATAAACTTCCATAAAACATCATTTAGCATGCATGTCATTCATGGATAAATTTTTAAACATGCATCTTAGCTCATCAAATAGCTAAAAATAGCTTACTCATGCTACCGGGGCTTCAAAAATACGAAGAATATAAAAAACCGGGCTTAGGAGCACTTACTAGCAAGCTTCAAAAAATAAAGAGCCCTAGCTATGGCTTCTTTCAATTTTTGGCAATGGGGTGAAGAAGATGATGACATTTTTATCATCTTTTTCCTATTTTAAACACTTATTAGACAAATGTCCAAAATGCCCTTCCTCTTAAAAATTTCTATAACACCATCTCAAGGCCAATTTTGTCCAAAATAATATTTTTGGAAAAATTGCTATTTAAGGACTTCTAATTACTATTCTAAAGCTATTTCATACAAAAAGCTTCTAGAAACTCATATTTTGCAACTTTTTACAATTTAGTCCTTTTGGACCAATCCACCACAATTTAATAAAATTGCTTCATGAAACATTCATACTAGCATGCAAACATGGCATAAACTTTGTAAACTCATAAATTCACCTCGGATTCGTGGTCTTGCACCACTATTCTGACTAGGACCTAAATCGGGCTGCTACAATTCTCCCCCACTTAGGGATTTTCGTCCTCGAAAATCTTACCAGCAAAAAGGTTTGGATACTGGTTTCTCATATTCTCTTCTGTTTCCCACGTAGCTTCCTCTATCCCATGTCTTTGCCACAATACTTTCACTAAGGCAATACTTTCATTTCTCAATTGCTTGACTTCTCGAGCCAAAATTTTGACTAGCTCTTCACTGTAAGTCATGTTGGGATGAATCTCTATCTCTAATGGGGTAATCATATGTGAAGGGTCTGATCTGTAGCGTCGTAACATTGACACGTGAAACACATCATGTATCTTTTCTAGTTCTGATGGCAGGGCCAAACGATAAGCTACCGGTCGAAGGTCCAATGAAACGTGGGCTTAACTTGCCTTTCCGACGAAATTTGAGGACTTTTCTCCATGGTGACACTTTCAAGAAAACTTTATCCCCGACTTGGTATTCTATCTCTTTTCTCTTTAAATCTGAATAAGACTTTTGTCTATCTGATGCAGCTTTTAAACATTCTCGTATCACTTTAACTTTTTCTTCAGCTTCTTTAACCAAATCAACCCCGTGACTTTGGCTTTCTTTAAGTTCAGTCCAAAATAAAGGCGTTCTGCACTTACGCCCATATAAAGCCTCATAAGGCGCCATCTTTAAGCTTGACTGAAAACTATTGTTGTAGGCAAATTCTATCAATGGGAGAAACTTTTCCCAACTGTTTTGAAATTCAAGAACACAACACCGGAGCATATCCTCTAGTATTTGAATTATTTTTTCCGGCTGACCGTCAGTTTGAGGATGAAAGGCTGTGCTAAAACTCAATCTTGTACCCAAAGCTTTTTACAGCTTCTTCCAAAATCTGGATGTGAATCTTGGATCTCTATCCGATATGATCGATAAGGGAATTCCGTGAAGCCTTACTATTTCTGAAACATACAAGTTTGCCAACTTGTCAAGTGAGTAATCCACTCGTACGGGTATAAAATGGGCCGACTTAGTGAGTCTATCAACTACAACCCATATAGCATCTTTCTTGCTTGGTGACATCGGTAAACTCGTTACAAAATCCATAGTAATACGGTCCCATTTCCACTTGGGAACCAAGATGGGCTGAAGTAAACCAGAAGGTACTTGGTGTTCAGCCTTTACTTGCTGGCAAATCATGCACTTGGAATCAAACTCTGAAATGTCTTTCTTCATTTTCTGCCACCAATATAGTTGCTTCAAGTCATCATACATCTTAGTGCTACCCGGATGTACAGATAAACACCCGTTATGTGCCTCGTGCAAAATTCTCTAAATAAGTTCTTCCTTTCTTGGTACACAAACCCTATCTCTAAACATCAAATATCCATCAGAATCAATCTCGAAAGTCAGAATTAACATCTGACTCACACTGAGTTCTTTTGACTTGCAATTCATTATCTTCTTTCTGAGCCTCAAAGATCTCTTGAAGAAACATTGGTCTAGCTCTCAACTCAGCTAGAATAGAATCATCGCCGGATAAAGTCATCCGCATATTCATTGTCCTTAATGCAAAAAAGGTCTTCCTGCTCAAAGCATCAGCGACAACATTCGCCTTTCCTGGATGGTAGTCAATGATCAACTCATAGTCTTTGATCAACTCTAACCATCTCCGTTGCCTTAAGTTCAGCTCTTTTTGCGTCATCAAGTACTTCAGACTTTTGTGATCAGTAAAAATCCGACATCTTTCACCATATAAATGGTGTCTCCAAATCTTCAAAGCGAAGACTATGGCAGCCAACTCTAAATCATGCGTCAGATAATTCTTTTCGTGAGGCTTCAACTATCTGGAGGCATAAGCAATCACCTTGCCTTCTTGCATAAGTACACAGCCTAATCCATTTAAGGATGCGTCGCTGTAAATTATAAATTCCTTCCCCGATTTAGGTTGTACTAAAACTGGAGCTTCTGTCAGCATTGCTTTCAATTTCTCAAAACTTTGTTGGCATCTTTCTGTCCACTCAAACTTCACATTTTTCTGTAACAATTTAGTCATCGGGGTTGTAATCATGGAAAACCCCTTGACAAATCGCCTGTAATAGCCGACTAGGCCCAGAAAACTTCTAATTTCGGAGATGTTCTTAGGTGGCTTCCAGTCCATTATGGCTGAGATCTTACTAGGATCTACTCGGACTCCATCTCTCGAGACAATATGTCCAAGAAATCCTACTTCCTTGAGCCAAAACTCGCTTTTACTGTACTTGGCATATAACTGATTTTCTCGAAGAGTCTGCAAAACTGTCCGAAGATGTTCAGCATGCTCATTCTCATCTTTGGAATAAATCAGTATGTCGTTAATAAAAACGACCACAAACTTGTCAAGGTATGGCCTAAAGATGCGGTTCATTAAATCCATGAATACCGCAGGCGCATTGGTCAACCCAAAGGGCATGACTAAAAATTCGTAATGCCCATACCTCGTTCGAAAGGCAGTCTTGGATACATCTGAATCTTTCACCCTCAGCTAGTAGTACCCTGATCTCAAATCTATTTTAGAGAACACAGTAGCTCCTTTCAATTGATCGAACAAATCATCGATCCTAGGCAATGGGTACTTGTTCTTTATTGTCACTTTATTAAGCTGACGGTAATCTATGCACAATCTCATGGTGTCATCTTTCTTTTTCACAAATAAAATCAGAACACCCTATGGTGAACAACTTGATCTTGCAAAACCCTTATCAGTCAATTCTTGCAACTGTAACTTCAATTCTTTCAACTCTGTTGGAGCCATCCTATAAGGAGTAATAGATATCGGTACCGTACCGGGAACTAACTCAATGCTGAACTCAACTTCTCTAACTGGTGGTAGTCCCGGTAATTCTTCGGGAAAAACATCCACGTACTCACATACTATCGGTACTGACTCAATCCTCAGCTCTGTTTCTTTATCGTTCATCACAAAGGCCAGATATGCTTCATACCCTTTTCTTAACCATCTCCGTGCCATCATAATAGAAATCATTACCGGCAATCTATCATGTTCATCAGATTTGACATGAAGAACATCCCCACTTTCACATTTCATTTCTATGCACTTCTTCCCACAATTAACTATTACTTTATGAGTAGTCAACCAGTCCATACCAAGAATGAGGTCAAATTCATCAAATGGTAACAACATAAGCTTTGCTTTAAAGCAATGACCTCTAATCATTAGTGGACAATCTTTACATACTTTATCAACTAACACACTCTTGCCTAAAGGATTAGACACCTTTATCATGAATTCTATAGTATCTATAGGCATACTCAAATCAGATACTAATTTCATACAAATGTAAGAGTGTGTGGATCCGGGATCTATTAAGGCAATAACTTTAGTATTGTAAAGAGAAAAGGTACCCTTAATAACATCAGGAGAAAATGCCTCTTCGCGAGCGCGAATGGCATAAGTCCTTGCAGGCGCTCTACCCTCGGGTTTCGCGGCCTGATCTCTAGGGTTACTTCTTCCATTTGCCCCACTTCCCGGGTTTTTCTACGGTCTCCCTCTGACCATATTCCCGGATCTCGGGTTTTGAGTTCTTTCTTCTTTCATCATCTCTAGACAATCTTTTATGAAATGGTTTTGGGATTCACATCTAAAACATGCATTTTCATGTGCTCGGCACTCTATGAGATGACGTCTGCCACACTGTGGACATTCAGGTCTGTCAGGTCTAAAATTTCCAACACTTGCAACTGAAGTCGTCTGTGCTTTATTTCCCGAATACTGCTTACTCTTGTCCTTTCTTGAGAACCCAGTGGAAGTAACTGATCGAGCAGGGAAATCTCTTGACTTCTTGGATGAAGACTGGAATGACTTATTCCACTGTCTCTTTTTAGAGTCACGAGACTCCATTTCAGACTTCTTCTTCTCCTTTACTAGTTCTTCAGCTTTACAAGCCCTTTCTACTAGCACAACAAATTCTTTTAATTCTAGGACAGCAACAAGCAATTTGATGTCCTCATTTAACCCATCTTCAAACCTTTTACTCATGATGGCCTCAGTGGATACACATTCACGAGAGTACTTACTAAGTCGTACAAACTCCTGCTCATAGTCGGTTACAGACATCTTACCTTGCTTTAACTCTAGAAATTCTTTTCTTTTCTGTTCCACAAATCTTTGACTAATATAATTTTTCTTGAACTCTTCTTGGAAGAATTCCCATGAAATCTTTTCCCTTGGTACTACCGACACAGGGGTGTTCCACCATTGGTAAGCAGAGTCTCTTAAGAGAGAGACTACACACTTCATGCATTCCTCAGGTGTGCATGACAACTCATTAAATACCCTGATGGTATTTTCCAACCAGAACTCAGCTCTTTCTGGATCATCTTCTTTTTTAGCTCGGAATTCTTCTGCCCCATGTTTCCTGATCCTATCGATTGGAGGTTTATCTCCTCTTACCACCTCTACTACTTGAGGGGTTGCAGGAACAGGTTGTGGAACAGGCGGGGGTGGAGGGGGTTGTGCATTCGGGTTCGCCCGAATGAACTCTGTATACCATGTGTTTATCATGTGGAGGAAGGCTTCTCTAGCCTCTTCTCCTCCTCTTTGACTCACCGTAGTGGGTCTATTCTCATTTTCGCTCGGCACTGTCCCCTCAGCGGGAGCCGACGCATTACTTTCTACGTCATCCGCCACATTTCCTTTGGAATCCATTTACTATATGTATAAACAAAATTTTAAGTCATCAGGAGTCGTCACACTATCATTATAAAAACATTCTTAGGTATGGCATGTATAGCTAAACTCGTGTTTATGCTACGTTAGTCCTAGAATTGACTAAACCGTAACTCTGGTACCACTAAATGCAACACCCTATACGTGAGACCGATGCTAGGACTGGATACGAGGCATTACCATGCTTAAACTCACTTAAACATGTACTTACGGGCTGTAAAATTTTGAACCAACTTAAAACTTTTCTTTCTTGATCATAACATGCATATTATGGGCCTACGAGGCCTTAAACATTTATCCGAATGCCTCCGGACACTTCATCTAACTCTCATCTTAGAAGCAGGGTTCACACGCCCATGTTGCTTGAGGACACTCCCGTGTACTCATTTACACGCCTATGCCTACAACCGTGGAAGATTACTTTATTCACACGGCTTTGACACGCCCGTCTCTACCAACCGTGTGAAGCTACTGACTTCAACCACACGGCCTAAGCACACGCCCATGCTTTGAACGTGTGTCTTACACGGCTCATACACACGGCCGTGTAAAATGACCATGGTCTAATTTGATTTAAAACATTAAGGTGCAGGGTTAACACGGTCTAGACACACGCCCGTGTGTCTAACCATGTAGGCAATTAGAGGCTATTTACCAAGCCATTTGCCTCCCTTAAATTAAGATCAACTCAACTTCAACCAATACAAATCATTAATAATATAACTTTTATGAACATTACTACATATTTCATTGACATCTATATACAAACAACTTAAACAAATTTGGCCAACCATTTAGCCATATACAAAAGAATAATAACTTGATAGCCTATATAATGGCCTTACAAAAAAACATGTTCTCAAGATGAATGATTCCTATACATGCCATACTTAGTAATATAATTTGGCTATACCAAAATAAGGGTCGATAGTGTACTATGAGCTCCGACTCCAATGATCCACAATTTAGCTTGGCGGGACTACATAGAAAGAAACAATCAAAGACGTAAGCATTTAGCTTAGTAAGTTTGCATGTATAACACATAAAAAAAAATAAACTTGCTTCATATAAACCATTTGACATAAGAATGGTATCATTATCTCTTCTATAAAGCTTAATTACTCATACATGATTCTTACTTGTCCCATGGTACTTACTAATCTCGTACTTGTAAGGTAACAAGGTACCTGTATCTCTTGATCACATTGATCAGCATACTTAAACATAATAATCATGTCTTCTAATTCATCATTCATAACATGAATAATATTCAATTTCAATTTGATAATGGCTTTGCTTTCTTAACATTCTTGTTTTCACATTTTAGCTTTGCTCATTTCCCCGATGAATTTCTATGAATTACCAGGAATACTAGATCTCTAGTCATGTACTTGATGCCAATGCCATACTCTAAATATGGACTTATGTGGAAGATCTCTTCTTGAATCAATGCCAAGCTTGCCTTGGTCTTACATGATAACTTGTTCAATGCCAAGCTTGGGTCCTTGGACTTACATGATAACTTATTCAATGCCAAGCTTGGGTCCTTGGACTTACATGATAACTTGTTTAATTGCCGATGCCATGCCTTAGCTTGGTCTTATATGGACTTTCTTATCTCATGTACTGGACCGTATATCCAGGGTAATTCATCTTCAATCGGGACTTTCTCTTGTTTAATCTTATTGACTTCTTTGTTTAACATAACATTAAACCATTCATGATAACAATGTATATTATACTAAGCAATTAAATGATAAAATCATAAAGCTTAGAACTCATACAAACTTACCTCAAAATACAAAATGTATGTAGTTAAGCAATTTAGTCCTCAACTTTGTTTTTGCCTCGGTTTCGATCCGGGCTTTGTTTTTCTTGATCTATAATCATAAATAGATCATTTTATAATCATATTGACTAAATTGACTCATAATTCATACTTTGGCAAAATTACTAATTTGCCCCTATACTTTCTCATATTTGCACTTTTGCCCCTAGGCTCGTAAAATGATTTTCATGCAACTTTCTTAAACATCATGCTTAGCTGAATCATTTTCTCTACTACAGCAATCATCAATTCTCTCTATTTCTAGCATGTATGGCCAAATTTTACAATCATTACAAAAAAGGTCCATACTATCATTTTTTCATGAAATTCCTTCAGGAAAAGATGTTTATCTAACATCAAACTCTCATAAACTTCCATAAAACATCATTTAGCATGCATTTCATTCATGGCTAAATTTTTAAACATGCATCTTAGCTCATCAAATAGCTAAAAATAGCTTACTCATGCTACCGAGACTTCAAAAATACGAAGAATATAAAAAACCGGGCTTAGGAGCACTTACTAGCAAGCTTCAAAAATTGAAGAGCCCTAGCTATGGCTTCTTTCAATTTTCGGCAATGGGGGGAAGAAGATGATGAGATTTTTATTATCTTTTTCCTATTTTAAACACTTATTAGACAAATGACCAAAATGCCCTTCCTCTTAAAAATTTCTATAACACCATCTCAAGGCCGATTTTGTCCAAAATAATATTTTTGGAAAAATTGCTATTTAAGGACTTCTAATTACTATTCTAAAGCTATTTCATACAAAAAGCTTCTAGAAACTCATATTTTGCAACTTTTTTACAATTTAGTCCTTTTGGACCAATCCACCACAATTTAATAAAATTGCTTCATGAAACATTCATACTAGCATGCAAACATGGCATAAACTTTGTAAACTCATAAATTCACCTCGGATTTGTGGTCTTGCACCACTATTCCGACTAGGCCCTAAATCGGGCTGTTACAGTCTTGACTTGTATTGCCTTAACACAAAAAGGGGAGCATACCCGGCAGCTCCCCATATCCCAAGCAGGGGTAACCAATCAAAATCTCCACATCGGTACAAGATCTCGTTTGGGACCATCCAAGGGGCTCTCTATTCGATGTCTTCTTCTTGCAGACTTTGGAGAATCATCATCAACTTTTCCTCCGTAATATCATGCCGTCTCGGTGTAGCCACTATCTCTTTCAGGGGAGAATAGCTTTCAAAGAAGATTCGATATGAAACCTTTTACACTTTCCAAAAATAGCCATGGAACCATGCCAACAAAAGTTACGCACACCCTATAAATCTGCCATCACCCACTATCTGGCACGCGTTCAAGGATTTGAAAGTTTCGGCCAAAATCGCAGGAACCGGTGTGACCCTTTTGTCAAGTCAATCAAAGAGATCCGAGACTGCCTCATCTACATGCCCTAATGCCTTGGTGAAGATGACCAAACCGTAAATACTCAAAGCGAATCAGATCCCTCAAGTTTTTCCAAGGAATACACTTACTATCTCCTTTTTGCTTGATCCGGGCTGCGACCCACTGCTCACTCATCCCTGTGATGCTTATCAATTTCTTCAAAAAAGTCGGGACATTAGCGGCTCTTGAATATGCTTTGTTGGCTTGAATCTTCAGGAAACGAAGTAAGGCCATATACTCCTCCACGGTAGGTACCAGATCAACTTTCCCAAAAGTGAAGCAACTGTAGGCAGGATTCCAGAACTGGGCGAGGGCTCGAAATAAGTGCTTGTCCACTTTTACATCTAGCAGATAGGGCAAATCTCCATAGTTACAGTAAAATAGCTACTTGATCTCATCATTCCACTGGTCCCATATCTCCTTTAATTCTTGAAGATTATTCTGAGTCACACTGATGCGGGTGAAATCCCACAACCTGATACGTATCCCTCGGTCAGACTGTCACCTTTCTTTTGCTGCATTTTCTTGGACCAAATTCGGACAGCCGCATTATCTTCCACCTTATCAAGAAACCCCTTTTCCATGATAAGCTCTCTACTTAGTAACCAAATATGAATCAACGCCTTATTATGATGAAATGCCATGCAATCACAATTAAAGAAAAACACAAGTCAGTATTATGTACAAAAAAAAAAAACAATAGAACTCAAAGCAAATAGGAAATAATCAAGCACCTATTCGGGTAACCACTAGGGTTTGGCGCGACTCTACCTAAGGTGGGCTCTTAAGGTTCGCTATATGGTGTTTGGTTCTAGAGTAAAGGTACCTGAACCGGCAGATTCCTCGATCTTCACCTACTATAGGCTCATGTGGACCGAGTTCGGTTCAGGGGAATAAATTTCCCTATAGTTATACGGAGATGAAAATCTCACGAAGACATAGGTACAGATGTATCTTGAAAGCGATCCACTATCCTATACAGAGGTGAAAACCTCACGAAGGAATAGTTTCTCGCTCCCACTTAAAGGGGTAAAATTGACCGACTTATGCGATGCAAAATGCAGAGACACATCAACCGATTTAAACCAACAAAGCAAACATTTTATGATGAAAACCACGAAAATGAAGGATAAAATGTTATGGAGGAATTGTAAGTTTAAAACAGATTTTTGATTTTTTGACAAAAAGACAAAAATTAACAATTTGTGGCTCGACTCTCGTGTAGTCCCCAGTGGAGTCGCCAAGCTGTCGAAACCATTTTTTTTAAAGTTGACTTTTATTTTGAAAATGAAAACAAAAAAAGGGAGTCGGCACCAATCCTTTTTTTATGACGTGTGATCAGATCACCTCATAATTTGATCATTTTAATAAGAGATTTTATTTATTGAAACGATGTTTTTAGTTTACGAAAAACCAGAAAATAAGTTTAGGAGTCGGTTACGTACGAGGAAGGATTAGCACTCTCGTAACGACCAAAATTGATACCTAGTTGATTAATTAATGTCTTAGCATCGAAAGTCAAAAATTCGAAAAGAAATTTAAAATACAATCCTTTTTTGTATTATGCTTTTTTAATAAAATCTCTTGAATTAATGAAAACATGTAAAATGACCTCTTTTCTTGAAGTAATTAACAGGTCGTACCCCGTAAGTTAGGATACGACACATTAAATCCCCGAAAATAAGTTTTCCTTTTACTTTATTATTTGATCGAATCTCATGTATTTCAAAATTTAAAGGATGTTCGATTATTTAGGACCAACGAGAAAATTGAAACCCCGTAAGTTAGGGTACAACTTCTCGAATCTCCAAATACGGAACATTGCCTATTTTGGAAAACCTTTTTTGAATAATATCAAACGTAATATTTAAAACGATGTATTTTTCTTATTCGAGATATAACATAAAATGGCTTATTATTGAAAAATACATTTAAACGTGATTTTTTGACGTGATATTAACGAAATGAGATGATGAAGAAAATGAAACGATGATATAGATGAAATGTCATGTAAATAACGTGTTCTAATAAAAACAATTTACGAGCATGACATAATATACACTATTTTAATAATAGTATGAACAATCAAAGATAAATGAAATAAATAATAACAATGGTAATAATACCAAAGCATGCACATAAAAGGACAATACCAACTTAAAAACGAAGAAATAAATAAAATAAATACATAAATAATGTAAGAGAAAATAGTTTATAAAAGTATTGAAAATAAAGAACCAAATTAAAATATAAATGAAATTTAAAGGTACAATTTAGAATAAAATATATAAATAAATGAAATAATAAAAATAAAAATTTATATACAAGTAAAAAATAATAATCTAATTTTAAAGGTATAAAAAAGGGTAATAAAAAAATAGATGAATAGATAATAATGAAATAATAATAGATAACAAAATACCAATAATAATGAAGGCATAAATAAAATGAATAACTAATGAAAGAAAATAAAAAATGGAAGAATAATAAGTGAATACAAGGATAAAAATAAATAAATGAATGAATGAATGTAAAAATAAATAAATAAAATAAAACAAGAACAGTGTGCATATAAAAGAATAAAAGTTTGAAATTAATTAGATAAAAGATTAAATTGGAATTAAAATGAAATTTAGAGCCTAAATTATAATAAAATAAATGAATAAACACAAAAAGCACTAGATTGAAACTCGAATGGAATTTAAGGGGCATAAATCGGAATAAAAAATTAGGTAAAGGACCACATTGAAAAGTACGAATAACATAGAGGGACCAAAAGGGAAAATGTTAAGTTATATTTTCTATGGAAAAAATGTAATAAAAGCAAAATTCTAGGGCAAAATCAAAAGAAAAAAGAATAAAAAAGATCTAATTGAAGCGGGCCGAAGAAGCGGAAGGACTGAACAAGTAAATACCCCTTCCACTTAAAAAAACACTCGGATCCTTAACTTGGAGCGGGTCAAGTCAGCCCATTTCGCATCAAAACGACGCCGTTTAGCGTTTGGGGTCATTAAATCAAAACAACATCGTTTTGATAAGTTATATAAACCAAATTTTTAACAAAAGTTTCATTTAGCCTATTACTTCAAAAAAAAAAAAAAAACTTTCAAAAAACCTTTCAAAAAATTCTTTCAAGCCTACCTACGTCCGGCCAAACTCCTGTCACCGACGGCGGTGGCGTCGTCCACGGTGGCCGGAGAGCACCAAAAAACCCCTTTCGAAGCCCATCACACGTGGAGCAAGGATCTGAGGCCAAAACCCCCGAAAACCTGGCCAAACCTGGCGGAGCAACAAAGAAACGTTTCGTTTCTTCTCCTTTTCCGGTGTGGCCTTCGACAGCGAGTTGATCGACCGATTTAGGTGAGTTTCCTTTCCTTTTCCCTTTTTTATTTTCGTTTTTAAAAAAGAGACTAAAGCAAAATCAGAGAAAAAAATGAAATGAAATAAAAAAAACCACATTTTCTGTTGAATGTTTCTGTTTTTTGTATTTCTAAAAAAAATGTGTGTAGAAAAAAAATACAAAGTTTGTTCATGGCTTTTTTATAGCCGAAATTGATACATGCTATCTTATTCTTTTTTGTTTGCTACTGTTGTTGTCTGCTTCTGCAGGTACGAAGGCCGTAGGCTAGTTGGGCGGTAGAGGTACGGAGGTGCTGACGTGGAGGAGCGGCGGCGACTGGTCCTAAGGTTTTTTTTGTTTTTTTTTTCTTTTTAGTGTGGGCTGTATTGGGCTAGGGGTTTTGGGTTTGAGTCTGTTTAGTTGTTTTGGGTCTTATTGGGTTATCTGATATGGGTTTGGGCTTAATTGGTTGGGTTTTGATGCCCCGGGCTAAATTGGGCTTGTACAATTAATATAGTATTTTATATTATTTTGGATATTTTTGGATGAAAGATAAATATGGTGATTTGAATATATATATATATATATATATATATTAAAATGATCTATTTCAATTTTTTAATATAATAAAATTGACTTAATATTTTATACATTAAGTGATAAGTAAGTGCCTACCTATTTATTTTATCCAACACTTTTTTTGTTAAAAATTTTATATTAAGTAAAAAATTAAAATGATTATGTAATACATTTAAAATACTAAAGGTTAAGTTTTTTTATACATACATGGATGGGGTGAAATTTATTAAATATTATTCACTGAAGCTGCCAATTTTCAAGTTTGAAAAATTAGTGTTAGATGAGATGGAAACGTCATGTTTTCCTACTGAGATGTATTGTTCTGAATTGAATAATCATAATACCTGTGAGGGGGATATGGAAAGTGTGGAAAAATCATGTTAAAAGGCTGAGAGAAAAAAGACATTGAGTGATAAAAATCTACTTGACGGTCTACTTTTGGTGAGTGAAAATACATATGGGGTAATGTAACACCCTTAACCCATCTCCGTTACTAAATTAAGGTTACAAAGTGTTACCAAGCAAAACAGGACATTTCGGAACATTTTAGAACAATTATTCAAATAATTTAATATCATACAATAAATAGTTCAATTCATGAAACAAATACTCTTATGGGCCTTAAATCGGGCTTACGAGGCCCTAAAAAACATTTAGAAACAATCTGAGATTAAATCGAAACAAAACAAAAATTTCAAAAAAACATGAAAATTTACAAAATAGGGGTCACACGGCTGTGTGGCTAGGCCGTGTGACATAGCCTAGGCTGTGTGAACATTCGAAGTCAGGACACATGGCCGTGTCCCAGCCTGTGTGTCCGCCTCTGTGAGTATTTGAAGTAGAGCCACAAGGCTATTTCGTCAGACCGTGCCATACACTGATTTGTACCGTATGGTCGTGTGGATCTTGCACCTAATTTTGAAACGGCACACGGTCGTGTGATAGCCCGTGTCCCATGCCATGTGCAGCTATAGTTACCCAGAAATCGAGCCAAAACAAGTGCCAATCTTGCCTGCCAATACATCCTAGTTCCATAAGTCTTTACATACCAATACCACCTAATATCATACTCAGAATATACCAATGTGCCATTCAAAGACACCACATGTAATAGTCATTCAAACCAACCATTCAACTATAAAAGGGTACATATCATGGTTTACCAATTCACATTCAATCTTCATCCAAAATGACCAAATATGAGCACATTCATCAAATTGCCTATTTAAGCATAAAAACCTAAACCTTAACATTAAAAATAACAAACCAAAACACATCAACCATACACATTTAATTCAACCATTCCACAAAATATGCCATTTAACATAACATTTACATAATGACAACATAAGACCTATATACATGCCATATTTCAAATGAAATACAAAGCTACCAAAAAATGGTTGGATAGTGTGAGCTTTCAGTCAATCCGTTCGGTCAGTCCACAACTTCAACAACTACAAAAGAACATCATAAAACAAGCTTAAGAAGCTTAGTAAGTTCATAGTTTAAAACTTTCAAACTAAACTTACCTTAACTGACATCAAATATAAGAGATAACATAAAATTCCTAATAGTCAAATATACATTCACAATTCACATTAGTCCATGATCTCATATAAATATATAACATGATAACCCTCATTACAAATAACTTATCATTTCCAAAATAAACATTTCATCAATATAAATGTACTCATTTGTGAGCAAATAATCCATTTAACATATAACACTTTCATATTTAGTGAATATGCATCAACATTTAAATCCATCAATTAACCAAGCACATTTACTTTTAGCCCGATGAACTAAGTAACTCAACTTAGATACTTGGGTAACTAAATTACACCAGAGGCATCATAGATGCATAACAGAGGCACCGAAGTACAGACAGGGGCACAGATGTGCGATCAGAGGCACTGAAGTGCAAAATCCCGTACAAGCACGCATACTAACCTTATTGAAATGCCAATCGTATCCTATGCTATTACTAAGTTCGATCGGGCAGTAACCAATTTTCTATTTCTTTTATATCAATTTAGAGGCATTCCATCCTTTTCACACACATACGATATTTCCATTATATACATATTCATTATATGAAATCATCAAAACACTACCATCATTCATATATTACCATATGTACTCACTTGTATATAGTATTCATATATCTTTATCTATTGAAAATTTACACAATTACCATTAATAACTAGAATATGATAAATAATCACAATTTAACATTCATTTTTATTTGAATTACTACGAACTTACCTACAATTACTTTTGATTACAAAATAGGGACTACTTCGCAATTTTCCCTTTTCCTCGGTTATTGTCTTTTTGGTTGAGTTCTTGATCTATATAGTAATTAAATACAATATATTAATTACACATACTTTCACATCAATTCTATGCATATGACCCTTAACTTTTCATTAATTACACATTTTCCCTAAACTTACATTTTTCACAATTTAGTACCTAAACTTAAAATCTCCAAATTTAGCAAAAATTATCAAATACCCAAGCTAGCCGAATTTATTTCCATACTAGTATAGTCCATAACTATTCAAAATTCACAAGAATACCATGTAAATTTTAGTATTTTATCAAATTAATCCTTAACTAAAAAACCATCAAAATTACTTAATAAATTACTTCTAATTAACAACTAAGACTTCAGATCCCCCATTTAAATCATAAACAATAAGAATTCATCAATGGTGAAATCTAAAATCTTTTATAGTTTCGAAAACGAAAGCTTAGGTTAATTGGATCTAGTTGCAACAATATCAAAAATATAAAAATTATTAAAATTAGGTCAAAAAAATAATACCATGCAACAACCCAAGCTTTAGCCGAACTCCAAGCTTCTAAATATGGTGTTCTTCTCCAATTTTCGGTGGTGAGTAAATGAGAAAGATGCCAATGTAATTTTTTTCTATTATTTTACTAACTTGTTTTTATTAAATTACGAAATACCTTTAATTCTTCACTCATTTTACATCCTATTCTATGTCATAACCGTCCATGCAAACTAATAATGGCATAATTACATTATAAAACCTCCCACCTTTGCTAATTAATCCGTCTAATCACATAATTAAATTTTAAATAAGTGTTTACACCTATTACATTTTAATCCTTTTTATTCAACAAACTAATTAAACCTTAAAATTTCTTTACCAAAATTTAATATGACTCTAATGGAACTCCAGAAACCTTAATTAAATAATAAAATACGACTTCACATATCAAAATTACGGTCTAGAAACCATTGTTTTCGACACTACTGAAAAACAGGATATTACAGGTAAAATTGGATAGTGCTGAAGTGAGAAAATAAAAAGAAAAGCAAGAAAATACCCATGAAAAATAGATGTTTCATTATGTTTTCACTAACCTTAACTTGAATTTGTCTAGTGGATTTGTTTTATTCTTTCAAAAATTTGTTGATCCTTTGAGAAGAGCTCATTTAACCCATTCCACCTATGATAAAGATTTTTTCTTATTCAATCAAAGACAAGATTCGAGGAAGAAGCTTTTTTAGGAAATGGGGAATGATACATGCACAAATATGGTGAAATATATTAAATACCATTCACTGAAGTTGCCAATTTTCAAGTTTGAAAAATCAATCAACTTGCAATGACTTTTTGGATGGAATCTAGACATTTTTGGGTTAGGGTGTCTCATAGCATTTGAATATCTATTTTTATCTTCAAAACGCACTTTGAATTACTCAATTTTGAATTCGAAAGCTCAAGTTATGATCATTTTAGTGAAGACTGCGCAAGAAAATTTTTTAGACGAGATTATTACGGAAATTATGAGTTTCGTGCTTTTAATTGGATTTTAAATCATATTGGGCCCGATTTTTAGGTTTAATTTTTATTATATATAAGCCCATTATTGTATTTATTAGGTCTTATTATTTCATTATTTATTCTGAATTTTGGATTTTTTAAGTATTTAAAGTTATTTAGGAGTTTTATGTCAACATGAAAGTTTAGTTTAAAGCTACTTATTGTTTAAATTAACTAGACTTTTGTTATACTTGATAGTTTTATTTGGATGTACTTAGCTAGCCTATGTCAAGGACTCTTCATTGTACACAATTCATCATTCATTCAGTAACATCTCTCTTTGAGTTTTTCTCTTCAAGAATTTCTCTTGAGTTTTCTTTTGGAAAAGTTTTAACAATATTTTCAGATTATGGGGATCACTTTCACACTTTTTCTTGCTAAGTTTTCTTTTTTGGATGGAAATTAGGGTCATTTGAAGGGGGTTTATGGATTCATCTGGTTTTCAAAACTCCTTAGGACTTCTACATGTAACTTTCCATCTTTTCCATCTATCTTGTTTTGTTTCTTTGTTATTCTATTTTGTTCGTGCTTAATTGTTTCTAATATTTGATTTGGATTCCTTGTTCCTTTTCTATCTTAATTATTTGTTTTAATTGCTACTCTTTTAATTCTTAGATCTGATTTTGATTTGCTTGCATTTAAGGTTGTGTCAAACTCTAAGTTCTCCTTCATTTGTCTCAATAGTTTATCAAACACACCCTTAGTTATTTTGTTAATATTTTTCATTCTATACTCGTATGGAAAAGGAACTTATTACAATATCTAATGTGAATTGGACACTAGTAATCTTATGCATATATATATATATATATATATATACCTTTTGTTGAATAATCTTATACATATTTTAATTACTCTTTTAAAATATAAAAATTTTAGTAACAATTTTTTAAATATACAACTGCAAACATAATTTACAATTTGAAAATTAAAAAATATTTTATTATAAGAAATTTATTATTAATAATTTAAATATTACATATTTCGTATAAAATTATTCATAAATTAATGTATTTTTAATGTTAAAAGTATTATTTAAGTACATACATTAATTTGATTAAATTAATCAAATTATGTATCCTCAATCCTCAATAATTAATCAATCATATCACATTAAAACAATTCATGTACAAATGGAGGAAGTAAAGAGAGGGAAGATCAAACGTAAGATATCTTAATGAATGTCTAAAAGAATATTATACAAAGTTTTATTTTATCAACACTTGTATTTATGGTTGACAAAATTAGTGATAGATGGTTGATCTTCTAACGAATAACTACATCGATATTTTATCTTAAAGCGTAGGTAAGAATCTTGGGTGCATTCGTACACCCAACCTTGGTACTGATATCAGTCACTCAATCGATCTAGTTGGTATTGGAAAACAATGGCAGCATCTTTATCTCCACGACCGCTGATATTCACCACAACCTTGGTGCCATTGGGTAGGGTAGGACATAGTTTCTCCAGGAAAGCCAATGCGTGAGAGGCCTCCAACGCTGGAAAAATGCCTTCCAAGTGGCATAGCCGTAGATATGCTGCAACAGCTTCTTCGTCGGTTGCAGTATGAAACTCTGCCCGACCTGTTTCTTTTAAAAAGCCCACCTCCGGTCCAACCCCGGGATACTCTAGCCTGCATGTCATTAATTTATCATAAATTGGTGTTTTATTTATCATCTTCACTTTGGTTCTAAAACTTAGAATACTTATTATAACATAAATAAAGGATTACGTACCCTACACCAATAGAATGTGGACCCAAAATTTGTCCTTCCTCATCTTGCAACAGATAACTCATTGCTCCATGATACACACCAACATCTCCTCTGGTTAGAGTGGCGGCATGTTTGCCACTGTCTAGCCCAAACCCAGCAGCCTCCACCCCAATCAACCTCACATCTTCATCCTTTATGAATTCATGGAACAAACCTAAAGCATTCGATCCACTCCCTATGCAAGCCACCAGTATATCTGGTCTTCCACCCCATTTCTCCATCCCCTGTTTTCTGGTTTCCTTTCCAATGATAGATTGAAATTCACGTACCATGCTGGGACATGGATGAGGCCCTACTGCCGTTCCGGCTAGATAATATCTTGTTTCCAAGTTCCCCACCCACGCCCTTATGGCTTCCGAGCTCGCATCTTTGAATGTTCCATCAACAGCTTCTACCTCAGCTCCAAGATGCTTCATCAATAAGACATTAGAAGCCTGTTTTTCCATATCTGTGGCTCCCATGAAGATAGTGCAGTCCAAAGAAAGTTTTGCACATGCCGCTGCTGTTGCAACTCCATGCTGCCCAGCTCCGGTGGCAGCCACTATGCTTTTCCGGCCCATCCGCTTGGCAATCATTGCCTGCGCTATGGCGTTGTTTATTTTGTGAGCACCGCCATGGTTGAGATCCTCTCTCTTTAGATAAATCTCTGGTCCTTCTCCTTCACTGTTCTTGTAGTGATTTGTCAACCGCTGAGCAAAGTATAAAGGTGTCTCTCTCCCGACGTAGTCCCTTAATGCTGTTGTGAGCTCCTCCTGCGGCAAATACGTTCATGATCCATAATCTCAATGTTATTGTTATGTTTAAATCTTAGAAAACATCAGTTTCAATAAAAAATTGAACTAACCTGAAACTCGGAATCATGCAAAACCAAGTTGAACTCCGCTTCAAGTCTGGCTAAAGAAGTAATGAGTGTCTCAGGCACATACTTTCCCCCAAACTTGCCAAATTTCCCTCCAGTTTTAAGTGTTGACAGAGTATTGTTTATGGTGAAAGCGGTGGAATCAGGCAGTGTTTGAGGGAGCATTGGCAGGGAAACAACGGGAGCAGTGCCGATTTTAATGGAACTCAAAACTTTTCGGTGGTTAAAGGAAGGAGTATTGAGATTGAAAGCAGCCATTTTATGTTTTGCTTCTAAATTGGGACGACCTTTTGTTGTACATAAATTGAGTTGGGGGGGGGGGGGATATTTATAGGGACCTTACTTAGCTAACACTCCGTCATTTCTAAATTGAATGCCAGAACAACACCAGTCATATCAAATATTCACTTAAAATGGCTACCTAAATAACCGGTTTTGTTACTTTTTTTTTCTCGCATCTTATATAAGGGATAGCGTAACGATACCACCAACCGTATCCACAACCTCGGATGTTACATTTGTGGACTGAAAAATGCAAACCGGCTTAGATGCAATCTTTTTTAAAGTAGCAGACTAAATTTGTCCGTCATTCCTTTGTGGGATAACCTTTTTCCGTGGAGGTTTAGGTACGCGTAAGATCCAACTATCTCTTTTTGTTCATAAGAGTATGGGAAAACATATGTGACACTTGAAACACGGTTTATTAAATACTAAAATCTATGTCCCACTGGTTTCGTTAAATTGAATGTTGATGGCGCTCGCAACCCCTCTTCCGCTGCCATTGTAAGAGATGAGCATGGCAAATGGTTATGGGGTTTTGGGAGAAATATTGGTAGGTGCAATGTTGAAAGAAGTTATAGTAAAAATTGATTGTGATACAACTATCAAAGTTATCCTTGCTGATCTTAAGAGACATACAAATAGAGACTTGGTCTTAAGGATTCAAGGATTATGTAACCGTGATTGGTGTGTGGCCATTAAACAAATTCGAAGAAATGTAAATTTTACTCCGCACATATTGGCAAGCTTAATGAAAGATTTCCCATATGGTCCAGGAGTATTTCAAGTCCCACCTGCTAAAGTTGCTAATCAGATTTGTTTGGATATAGCCTTTATCTTCAATTTCAAATGTTAATTCTGTTAGTTTGTAATTGAGTTCTGTGTTTTATTACCAAAAAATAAAAATAAAAATCTATGGCCCACCATCTCAACAATGGCATATTGGTGCGAAAGATAAATAAAGATTTTGAATATGAATAATGTTATAGTAAAATTTTATATTTAAAAAGATAATATTTCATATATATTATATATTGAGAAATAATTATATTAAAAAAAAAGTGAATAGCTTTCCTTACGAAAATTACATGTGGAAATTTTTTTATATTTTCTATAAAAATTCAGATAGCATAATGATTTTTTTTTCACAAAATTAGAATTTAGTCTCTACATTTTTATTTTTAGGAATTTAGTCATTTTTACTTTTCAGATTTTAAAATTCAGATCTAGTTGTTAACACTGTTAAATTTTTTGTGTGACATTTTGAAATGTAAAAAAAAAAAAAACTCACTTTGTAGCAATGCACCCAAAAAAAATGACATTATGATGAACCTGAATTTAACAAAGTAAATTTAACAGTGTTAACAGTTGAATCTGAATTTTAAAATCTCAAAAATAGAAGGACTAAATTCCTAAAAACAAAAGTACAAGGACTAAATTCCTAAATTATAAAGGGTACAAGGACTTATGACATATTTTAACAATTTATTTTTATACTTAATGTTTAGAATAGAAGAAAGAAAAATTAGTTTAAAATTACGGGAAAGAAAGTGAAATTACTATTACTTTTCTATTTTTTTGGAAAATTAAGTTGCTTATGAAATTCTTTATCTTTTTTTTTGACACACCAAGTGTTCGAAAAAAAGCCATAACCAATTCCAGCTTGTTTAAGCTCAGTCCCATGAATGCGAATTTGTCGGCAGATGGCCCAAACCCTACTAGTTCGAATGCGGGGGTTGGTAGGGCTATTAAGAAAGTGAGGAGGCAGGAGGATGAGCCATCGCGTGCGCGGAGGGGGGGGGATGGTGTTGGCATTCGGCTAGCTGAGATCAGAGGTGACAACCTTTAGCCTTCGTTTAAGGACACACTTTTAGGTTTGGCTTTGGGGTGATCGAGGGCCTTCGGTGATGATGATTTTGAGCTTTAGGCAAGCGATGTGAGCACGAGAATGGTTGATGGGGTCCTATCGATTAAATTTTCAGAACATGTTTATGACCTCATTGAAAAGAGCATGGCTTGCACGATTATATTTAAGCTACTGGGAATCAGGAAAACCGATGTTGGGAATTAGGAAAATCGAGTCGGTGGGCTTGTTTGGCAAGGCACTTGTGAGAATATTGGCCAATGATTGATGCAAATTAGGACTGTGGTGGAGTAGTTGGCAATTTGGGGTATGAATGATGAAAAACTTCGAGACTCACCGAAGCTCCATCTAGTCCCCGTTTTCATGGTAATAAAGGGCTTTGATTAGAACCTTGAGTATGGATTTGGCGATGATCCTGGGTTGGGGTGTGACATTAACTTGGTAGATATTTCAGAGGGTGAGTCGTTTCAAGAGCTTGTTACGGCTTGAGTTGGATTGGGTATGTTCTAGTGTCCCTCTTAGATTAGGTTGCCTTTTAGCATACATAGGGTGTTAGGTCGTTTCGTTTTTTTGTCTAGCTAGTTTTGTCACTTCGAGTTTAAGGATCTGGTGCGTCATAATTGGAGACATACGGATGACATTGTTGAGAATTTAAAATTATTCATGAGCTCAGTGCGGGGGTGGAACAAGACTGTGCTTGGCAATATTTTTGTGCGCAAGAGGAGGGCGTTGAATGCATAGCTCGTGTGCAATGAACTCTGGAAAATCCAGACACGCCGATGCTTTAGGCTAGGGAGTTGGCACTACTAATTGAAGTTGAAACTAGTTTTTTGCAGGAAAATTCCTTATGGCAGCAAAAGTTGAAAAGTGAGTTGTTACACAATAATATAAGGTTCATTCATAGTTGAACCTTAGTCATAAAATAAAAAAAGAATATAATTGAGGCGCTTTGGATTGATAGGTTGGGTTGGTGTTTTGAAAGAGAGGTTCTTCAAGCTCATGCTATTGATTTCTATAAGAGATTGTATACTGTAGAAGAAAAAGTTACTGGTTCTTTCCATGTCATGGTCATTTTCCTCAAATTGATCTAATTGATTGTGTGACTCTTGAGGTTAAGGTGACTGATGAGAAGGTGAAGCATACGATGTTCAGCATGGATTCACTAAAAGGTTCAGGTTTTAATGGGTTCCATGCGAAAACCTATAAATCTTAGTGGGATATGATGGGTCCGAGTGTATGTCGTATGGTGGAGTGAGTTGTTGGCGGAGAGGAGTTGAATTCATATATTAATTGAACCTTGTTGGTTCTGATTCCAACAGATAATCTCTTGTTCTCTGTAAATAATTAGGCATATACAATTTAATATCAAGTCTAACAACACGATATAATCATAGTGAAAATACACTTTCAGGCCTTAAATCGAGCATTCGTGTAATGCCCTAAAATTTTTATTTCTATTTTTGTGAAAATGTGACACAAGTGTATATCTGCTTCAGTGGTTAAGTGTTCTAGGTGTGTGTGTGAGGTCCCAAGTTTAAACACTGACTTTGGTAAATTTTGGCATTTTTCTGACTTAAGCCTTACACTTGTTCAGCGGGCTTATATTTAATTACCTAGTAGTGGGGATTAGTCGGAGAAAAACATGGGATTTGGGAGTTAGTCTGATAAAATCCTTTTGTTTTCAAAATTAATTTCTTTTCTTTCCCAAAATTTTTCCCTCTTTCCCAAAAATAGTTGACGTTAGTTCCTCTTTTTTTTCTTTTTCCCAAATTTCGTTCTATTTCCAATTCTGTCGATTTTTCTGTGGGATTCCTGCATTTTTGAGATTTTTGTTATCCATTGTTCAAGTGGTAAGTGAAGTTTTTAAGCATTCTGTAACTACTGTTTCCTTATCGAGACATAGGCATATCTATTGTTTTGGCAGTAGCAAATCGTAAAGTTCGGGTCTCCCCTCTCGTGGATTTATAAGCAAAATTGTACAAAAAGTTGGGTAAGTGTAGGATGCTCGAATGACATTTTTGTTGATTCTGTAGTTTCAGATTAATCGTGATTTAAGTCTGATCCTGAGCTTTGTTATGTCAATTATAGGTTCTGGTTGTCTCGGGATTGTGTTAGCAAAGAAAAAAAAACCATGTGTGTACCCAAAAACGCAGAAAATGGGATTCGACGAAAGCCGAAATTGTAAACTGTCGATGCCACACGGGCATGTGGTCGCCCGTGTGCGATAATGTAATAGCTTGATTTTGGGGCTAGTCGGAATAGTGGTTTCGAGACCACTAATTCGAGGATGAAGAAAATTATTTTTGACATTATTTTATGTGTTATAGTATGATTATAAGGATGCATGAAAATTTTGGTGCATTAATTTTAGTGATTTAAGGCTTAGTTGCAAAAAAAAAGACTAAATCGCATAAAGTGCAAAAGTTTTATTTTACAAGCTAGAAGTATTAAATAGATAAGGAACTTTAAATTGAAGGTCTTGAATGTGAAATTAGACCTTCCAAATGTTGATAGTCGGCCATAGGGGACAATAGACTCAAAATTGGTCAAAATTGGGTGGGTTAGGTGGACTAATTCGAAGGAAATAAATAAAATAAGAAAAGATGATATCATCCATTTTTCTTCATCACCTTCACCACCGAAAATACCAGCATAGAGGGGGGTTTTGAAAGCTTTGAAATTTTAGCAACTTATCTTCACACAAGTAAGTGATTTTGATGGTTTTAGTTGATAATTTTTGTACTTTTGGAACCCCCAAATCTTAAGCTAGCTAATGAGGGGACTAATTTGCAATATGGTTGAAAGTATAGGGACTTGACATGAGAGAGTTTATTTGCTGAGTTTTTATAGAAGAAAATGGATGTTAGTGAGTTAAGGAACAACTTTTGTGAAAGGTGTTACCATGAAAACACCTAAATGGGACTAAGTTGTAAAAGTTGAAATTGTGTAATAGATTCATGAAATAGTTGGAATTATGAGTAGTTGTAAGAGAAAAAAATGTTCAACTAGGATTTTTTAATGAGAAAATGTGATGAAAAATGATTTACGAGCCTAAGGGCAAAATGGTCATTTTTGCCTAAGTAGAGATTATGATGTATTATGATTATAAAATGATTGAATGAGTGAATTTTATTGTTATAGATCAAGAAGAGCGCGGAATTAACCTTGACTGGAGAAAAGGCAAGGTTTTGGATTAAACCGCAAATTAACACATTTTGCACCAATGTAAGTTTATGTGTAAACGATGCATCTTAAATGCACATGTTGTTACTTATTGGTGCACTGTATGATTGAGAACATTTACAATTTAAATGGATTGAATTCTGTAGATAATGAATAATTTTCGTATGAATGTTGAAATAGATATGTAAATGTGGAATATTATCCGTAGTAATTAATGGTGGGCTGTGTGCGATACCACCTTAATTATTCTTGTTGGTGGGCTATGTGCGATACCACCTTACTACTTATTCACGATGGGCTGTGTGCGATACCGTCGTTTATATTAACATTTGGTGGGTTATGTGCGATACCATCGTAAATATTCTTGTTGGTGGGCTATGTGCGATACCACCATCCTGTTAAAGATTAATGGTGGGCTAAGTGCGAAACCTCCGAGTGTTTGGTATTACTGTGAATGGTTTATTATGAAATTGTGATGTGTTGTTTCATGTGATCATGTGGTGATAAGTGCAGGGATGTATGTTAAATAATATGAGCATTTGGCTTGTGATATGGTTGGAATGTGGTAAGAGATGAAATGAGTAAGCATGATCTTGGAATGTGGAATGTTCTTACTTATTATGAAATGCTATTTATTGATTAGCACATATTATAATGTTTATTGTTTACATGTAAACTTACTAAGCTTAAAGCTTACTCCCTTTCTTTTCCCATGTTTTATAGTGTCAAAGAGCTGGGTCAGGAAACGAAGATAATTGGAAGACCACCCACACTATCAGCTCATCTCGGTATAACTAGACTTAGTATTTTGAGTATGGCATGTATAGGGGCTAGACTAGGTGAATTGTTTTGTTATTTTGGCCAAGTATGTATTGGCTCCTTTAAAGATGAACTCTTTTGTATATTTCCATAGTTGATGGCTCATTATTACTAATTTATGAAAAGATGAAGTTATTCATGGAAGTGTACGTGACAAATTTGGGTTGCTTAGTGATTTTTTGAATGGGATTATGTTGTGTAAGTTAGGGTGATGAAAAGAGCTTGGCAAATAGCCTTGTTCTTGTCCACACGGGTAGACACACGGGCGTGTGTCTAGGTCGTGTGAGATACACGGGCAGTCCCATGGGTGTGTGACCAGGCCGTGTGTCCCCTACATGTTAGTGTTTCAAGTTAGTGTCGACCACGGGCTAGTCACATGGGCGTGTACCTAAGCCGTGTGCCCCTTATGAGGTTGTTGACGTCACAAATAGAATACCCAGGTTTTTTACACATAGGCGAGGACACGGGTGTGTCTAGGTCGTGTGGAGCACACGGGCGTGTGGCCGGCCATGTGAAAACCCCTGTAGGTTCGAAATGAAAATAAATCCCACACAGGTTAGGGACATTGGCGTGTGTGACCACACGGCCAGCCCACATAGGTGTGTTCCATTTCACACGGGCGTGTGGCCCCTGTTTAGATAAAAAATTTTAAATGCATAAAAATTTCCGGTTGGGTTCTATGACCCTCCGTAAGCTTGATTGAGGCATCGTAGGCCCTTAATAAGAAAAGTTAAGTTGGGATGAAGTTTTATAACTTAAAGTTGTATAACCGAGTGAGTTAAGTACGGTAATGCCTCGTACCTAGTTCTGGCGTAGTGTACGGGTAAGGGGTGTTACAGATAACACAGTCATGTGATCGATGAAGGCCAGGTCGTGCAAAAGACATGGCCGTGTGACGGCCAGGGTGTGGCCGTATGGGCCACACAAGTTAAACCGAACTAGGCGTGTAGGCCACACAGGCGTGCGATAACTGGGCCAGGTTTTGTGATCCACACGGGCTAGGCCAATCTGGACGTGTGGGTCACACGGGCATGTGGGCCCACACGGGCAAACCACATGGACGTGTGGGCCCATTTAGCTAAAATGTTTCCTAGGGTTACATGGGTTGCCCAAGTCAATTGTAAACCTACTATAGGGTCGGCAAGCGCTACTTAGACCCTAAATCGTGTGATATGATTATATTGTATGTATTGAGCATGATAAATTTATGCATGTTTACTGATTTGTATATATGACTGGTAACTGAATTGTAGCATGTAAGCATGTAATTCTGTATGTCTGCATTGAGCATGTTTAGTTGCATGAGCATTGTGGTGGGATGATTGATTATTAGAGGAAGATTTCTAAAAGGCTTTCGTGCCTATTATCTAGCAGCTCAGCTACAATATTACTGATATGTGCCACATTCGGTACAACTTGGTGTGTAGGGCTGGGTGAGTTTTTTAAACCCCACATGGTGTGTAGGGATGGTCGGAGATGGTATGTAGAGGCTGGTTGGTAGTATACTGATTTCTATTACTGTATGTAAACTGTATCTAAATGGGCTAAGGCCTAAACTGTATTTGAATCTGTAATAGGCTTAGGCCCCAAATTGCATTTGACGATAACTGTTGTGTGAATGTTTGCATGCCATTTGTGAGGATTACACACCGAGTTTACGTAAACTCATCTATTTCTGTTTTATCTGTACAGGTAAACTCACCCCTTTCTGTTTTATTTGTATAGGTAATCCCCTGACTTAGACGGATCGGTGCGGCGGAGGACTCAATGGTGACCACATGTCTTTTGAACTGCATAAATTCGATTTATGATTTATTTCCTATTTTTCTGGGGTTTTTGATGTAATTTGGGACTTTTGGACTATTTACCTTTACTTTGGGTTTTATCTGTTTCCATGGACTTTTAAACTGCAAAACTCAACGAAAACTCGGCTTCATTTAAAACAACATTTTTCTAAACGCAAACGATTTTCTTTAAATTTCACGATTGTAAAAGCTTCCGCCATAGAATATGTTTTTAAACGAACCAAATTAACGAGGAAATGATTTTGAAATCAATGAGAGATTAATAGAAGATAATAAACGTAAACGGTTTTAACTTGATATATTCACTTTCAAATCCCATTCCATGTGACATCGTCAGGTTCGGCCAAAATGTCTAGGTCGGGTTTTGGGTGTTACATTTAGTGGTATCAGAGCCAAGTTACAAAATTCGACTGTGGATTTTGGGTTTTAAAATTTAGTTTTTAAGAACTGATTTTCAAATGATTTAAAATGATTTGATTGAGAATGTGGTACATCGAGTCTCCAGCGCTGATCTTGTAGGTATTCTAATAAACTGTTATGATATTGTAGATAGTTTGTACTGAAAACACTTTAGTTAGTGTATACTGAAATTGTAATGAAATTGAAACTGATAGAGATTATGCTTGAGAAAAACAAACTTTGAAATTATGATACTGCTTTACATAAAACATTCGTTAATAAACACTGAAACTGTAACTGATTCATAAAATTAATAATACAGATAAACCCGAATAGACATGAGCGCATGAGGTATCCGTGGACGTGGTACTCGAGGCCGAGGTAGAGGTCGTAGGGGGCTCGAGCTGAGTCCTCTTCTCTGGGTAGCATGCTGAATCTGGACACGAGTGAGACACCTGTGTCACCTACTTCTGAGACCGGGTCTCAAAGCTGATCGGCTGGGGACGACGCATTGTCCCAAGCCATGTTGAGGATACTAGAGAGGGTCGCTGGGCCTAACATTAGATGTGGAGGCCGAGGGTCGGTTATGGAATGACTGTGGTCCAATGGAGCTGAACTTTTTAGGGACGTTATAGGAGTCACCCCTAATGTGGCTGAGTATTGGTTAGAGGACACAGAGAGGATTATGGACTATCTGGACTGCACCCTCGAGCAGAAATTGAAGGGTGCGGTCTGCTTGCTTCGTGATTAGGCTTATCAGTGGTGGTTGACTGTTAAGAAGGGTACTCAGCTTGACCGTTTGACTTGGGAGTTCTTTAAGACTTCGTTCCAGGGTAAGTATGTGGGAGCTATTTACATTGATGCTCGTAGGCGTGAGTTCCTTAATCTCACTCAGGGAGACTGATCTGTGGTCGAGTATGAGGCCGAATTCCTGAGGCTGAGCCACTATGCTCGAGACATGGTGGTGGATGAGTATGAGAGATGTGTCTGTTTTGAGGACGGGCTTTGGGATAATCTGAGGGTACTGATAGCTCCGTAGAGGGAGCGAGAGTTCTCCGTTTTGGTAGAGAATGCAAAGATCGCCGAATAGGTTAAGCGCACTGAGGCCAAAATAGAGATCGTTAGAGGGGTAAGAAAAAGAGGGATTCAGAGCCCTCGAGTTCAGTATAGAGGCCTAAGAAAAAGGCCAGGACAGATGGGCCAGTTAGAGTTGGGCCCCCTATTGCTCCTACTGGATTGCAGCTGTATGGAAACTGTGGTAGACGCCATCAGGGCGAGTGTTGGAGGAGGATTGGGGCGTGTCTGAGGTGTAGGTCGTTAAAGCACCGCATTCGAGTGTGTCCGCTGAGGGTCGATCAGGTGCAAGCTCCGAGTTTTGGTACTGCACAGTCGCAGAAGGTAGTTCAGTAGCCACTGAGAGACCGTGGACAGGCTAGAGGTGGTAACGGTATAGGCCAAAGACAGAGAGCACCAGGTAAAGGTGCTGGACTGACTGAGGCGAGGCAGCCTTCTCTTGTTTATGCTGCTAGTCACCGAGAGGACAGAGATGCTCCAGACATCATTACTGATACATTCTTTATTTATGAAGTACCTCACTTTGCTTTGATAGACATAGGTTCCATACATTCCTATGTAGCTAGTACTATGTTTGAAAACTTGAGGATTTTGGTTGAGAGTACTTCTAGTGAGGTGACTGTACTGAATCCACTGGGGCAATTGGTTCGGGTTAGCAAATTGTACAGAGATGTTCCGCTAAAGGTTCAAGGGTCGGTATTTTTGGCCAATGTGATGGAGCTTCCGTTTGGGGAGGTTGACTTGATTCTGGGTATGGACTGGTTGGTCAAGCACCGTGTTAGTCTGGACTGTGCGATTAAGAGGGTCGTCTTGAGAAGTAAGGAGGATAATGAGGTAGTCATGTTTGGAGAACGTTGGACTTATTTGGATAATGTGATCTCTGCACTTGTGGCTGAGAAACTGGTTTGTAAGGGATGTGAGGCGTTCTCGGCCTATATTAGTGTTTTTGTTTCTTGGGCCTCTACGGTAAAGGACATCAAAACTGTAAGGAGTTTTTCGGACGTCTTTCCTAAAGAACTACCGAGTTTACCTCCGAATCGGGAAGCAGAATTTGGGATTGAGCTTCTTTCTGGTACAGATCTGGTGTCTATTGCTCCCTATCGAATGGCATCGAAGGAGCTTACAGAGCTTAAAGCTCAACTGTAGGAACTTTTGGATCGTGGTTTCATCTGTCCTACTGTGTCTCCATGGGGAGACTAGTTTTGTTTGTTAAGAAGAAGGATGGGACCATGAGAATGTGCATTGACTATCAGTAGTTGAACAAGCTGACCATTAAGAACAAGTATCCACTTTCTAGGATCGACGACTTATTTGATCAGTTCTGAGGGGCTTCTGTATTCTCTAAGATTGATTTCTGGTCAGGGTATCATTAGTTGAGGGTTAAGGATGTGGATATTCATAAGACTTCTTTTAGGACTCGTTATGGCCATTACGAGTTCCTAGTTATGCCTTTTGGGTTGACGAATGCACCGGCCGTATTTATGGATCTGATGAATTGAGTGTTTCAGCCCTATCTTGACCAGTTCATTGTGGTTTTCATCGACGACATTTTGGTATACTCTGAGACTGAAGATGAGCATGATGGGCATCTTAAAGTTGTGATTCAGATTCTGCGTGAGAAGCAACTGTATGCTAAATTCAGTAAGTGTGAATTCTGGCTGAGCGAAGTAACTTTTCTAGGGCATGTAGTGTCTACTGAGGGGATCAGAGTCGATCCTAAGAAGATTGAGGCTGTAATGGATTGGAAACAGCCTAAGAACGTGTCTGAGATCCATAGTTTTTTAGGTCTAGCGTGCAACACCCCTTACCGTATTCAACGCCGGAACAAGATATGAGGCATTACCAGACTTATACACCAACAATTATGTAATACCGAGGCATGACTTTGCACTCAAAATTAAAACTTTTCGTAACATCTCTTAAACAAGCCTACTAGGCCTAAATCACACATTAGGAATGGTTCGGTATCAAATCGAACCCTTTTGAAGCTCTCTAGAAAGACTTAGAAAATTTTCATCAAACAGTCCACACGCCCGTGTGGCATATCACATGCCCGTGTTCCACACCCGTGTGGAATTATTTTTCAATTTGAACCTACAGGGGTTTCCACACGATCGGACACATGCCTGTGCCCCTGGCCCGTGTCCCTCACACGGCCACGACACACCCATGTCTTAGCCCGTGTGCAAAAACCTTGGCATTCTGTTTCTGACGTCATCACCCCATAAATGTCACACGGCCAAGGCACATGCCCGTGTCCTTTAACCGTGTGGCGAATTAAATTCCGAATTCAGGTGCAGACTTCACACAGCCTGGGCACACGCCCATGTCTATGGCCGTATCTTCCACACGGCTGAGACACATGGCTGTGTTTTCGCCCATGTATTTACTACTGAGCATACTGACTTGCAAACCTAGCATGCAATGGGACACATGGCCTAGACACATGCCCGTGTGCCTACCCATGTGGACAAGAACAAGGCTATTTGTCAAGCACTTTCTATCACCCCAACTCATACAAACATAAATCACATTCAACCATCAACCCATTCATGCATAATTAAACCAAGTAAATCAACCATGCAACTTGCACAATCATGAATAACCTCATCTTTTCATAGATTAATAAGAAAGAGCCACCAACTATGGCCTTATACAAGACAGTTCATCTTTGAATGAGGCAACACATTTGGCCAAAATAATATGACATTCAACTAAGTCTAGTCCCCATACATGCCATACTCAAAATGCTAAATCCAACTATACCAAGATGTGTTGATAGTGTGGGTGATCTTCTGATTATCTTCGTATCCCGACCTGGCTCTTCGACACTATAAAACAAGGGAAAAGAGAAGGGAGTGAGTTTTAAGCTTAGTATGTCTATATGTAAACAATAAGCATCATACCATATGCTAATCAATCAAAAACATTACATACTATATAAAAACAATTCATATCCTCATAATCACGCTTACTCATTTCAACTCTTACCACATCCCAACCACATATCATAAATATTGCTCACATTTACTTGCACTTATACCCTGCACTTATCACCAGAAAGCCAAATGGAATTTCACTTAGACAAGTTTCTCGATGAACCCTTCGGAATGATACAAGATACCCGGTGGTTTTGCACACAGCCCACCATTAATCAACAATAGGGTGGTATCGCACACAGCCCACCAACAATGATAATTACGGTGGTATCGTACATAGCCCACCAAAATGATAATAAATACGATGGTATCGCACATAGTCCATTGTTAATAAATAACAAAGTGGTATCGCACATAGCCCACCAATATTTACATATTCACGGATATTTATCCGTACCCATATTTCTATTCCGAAGGTTCATCCAAAAATTTTCCCATTTTTTACCATTTTCAATAAATCTCACCAATAAGAATTTACATCCACACAATGCATTAATAGGTAAAAACATACGTAATAAGGATGTATCGTTTACACATAAATTTACCTCGATACAAAATATGTCAGTTTGCAATTTAGTCCGTAACCTTGCCTTTTCCCGAGTCAAGGTTGATTCCACGTTCTTCTTGATCTATAACAATAAAATTTACTCATTTAATCACTACATAAATCAAGACACTTCAAAATCTCTACTTTGGCAAAATAACCGTTTTGCCCTTATACTTTGGCAAAATTACGATTTTACCCATAGGTTCGTAATTAATTTTTCATTAAATGTTCTCATTTAACAAGCCTAGCTGAACATTTATTAATCTTATAACAACTCACAATACCAATCATTTCATGCATTTACTTCTTAATTTACAACCTTTACAAAAAGGTTATTTTAGGTGTTTTCATGGAAACACCTTTCACAAAAGTTGTTTATTTAACAACCATAATTCATTTTCTTCCCTAAAAACTCAGCAAACAACATAAGAACTCATGGAAAATCCCTAAACTTTCAACCATTTTGTAAAATAGTCCTCTCATTAGCTAGCTTAAGCTTTAAGGGTTCCAAAAGTACAAAAATTATCAAAAATAACCATCAAGAATACTTACTAGCAAGGATTAAAGATTGCTGAAATTTTTAAGCTCACATAGCCCTTTCTTGAGTGTAAAAATCGGTGGAAGAGGAAAAAAAAATGAAAAGATGATAGCCTTTCCTTTATTTTATCTTATTTTACATTAAGTCACCTAATGTCACCAAATATTGACCAATTTTAATACTCTTGTCCCCTTGGCTGGCCATCACTTCCCTAATGGCCTAATTGCACATTAAGGACCTCTAATTTAATATTCTATAGCTATTAGACACCACTAGCTTGTAAAATGAAACTTTCGCACTTTATGCGTTTTAGTCCTTTTTCACAATTTAGCACACAATCACTAAAATTAATCCTCCAAAATTTTCATACACTCATATAATTATACCATAACACATAAAATAGTATTAAAAATAATTTATCTGACCTTGAATTAGTGGTTCTGAAACCACTATTTCGACTAGTCCCAAAATCGGGTTGTTACATGGCGGGTTATTATCGGCTATTTATGGAAGGCTTCTTACTAATTGCAGCACCCTTAACTATGCTGCTACGTAAGGGTATTCCATTTTCCTGGACTGATGTGCAGAAGGAGAGCTTCGAGAAGCTCAAGACTGTTTTGACTGAGGCTCTTGTTTTGATACAGTCTGAATCTGGTAATGAGTTTGTAGTGTATAGCGATACGTCACATGTGGGCTTGGGTTGTGTTCTGATACAAGATGGTAAGGTGGTAGCATATGCGTCTCATCAGCTCAAGATGCATGAGGCAAACTATCTGATCCATGATTTGGAATTGGCCGCCATAGTATTTGCTTTGAAAATCTAGAGGCACTATCTGTACGGTGAGAAGTGTATTATTTACACTAATCACAAAAGTCTCAAATACCTCTTGACTCAGAAGGAATTGAATCTTAGGAAGCGTAGATGGATTGAGCTGCTTAAGGACTATGATTGTACTATTGAGTACCATCCTGGCAAGGCCAATGTGGTGGCCGATGCATTGAGCCATAGGGCGATGACTGATCTGAGAGCGATGTTCACTCGACTTAGTTTTTTCGACGATGAAAGTTTGTTGGTTGAGCTGCAGGTTAAACCGACTTGGATAGAACATATTCAAGTTAGGCAGTTAGAAGATAAATCGTTGGGTCTTCGATTCCGTCAGGTTGAGAGTGGCAACACTACAGACTTTGGGCCGAATAATGATGGGGTATTCTGTTTCCGTGGTCGGATTTGTGTACTAATGATACTGATTTGAGACAGTCTATTCTAAGAGAGGTGCAAAGTAGCCCTTATGCTATGCACCCCGATGGGAATAAGGTGTACCGAGATTTTCGGGAACTATATTAGTGGCCGGGATTAAAACGAGAGGTTGCTGATTTTGTGGCACGATGCCTGACATGCCAGCAGGTTAAGGCTAAACATCAATTACCTTCGGGTTTGCTACAGCCAATTAAGATTACGCTATAGAAGTGGGAGCGAGTAACAATGGACTTCGTTAGTAGGTTGCCTCTAACCCCCACTAAGAAGGATTCTGTTTGGGTCATCGTGGATTGATTGACCAAGTTTGTGCACTTCATCCCAATTAGGACCGACTATTCTCTTCAAAAATTGGCGAAGCTCTACATTTCTAAGATAGTGAGACTGCATGGGGTTCTAGTGTCGATTATTTGTGATAGAGATCCTCTCTTCACGTCTCGGTTCTAGAAAAAGTTACATGAGGCTTTGGGTTCAAGATTGGACTTCAGTACTGCGTTCCATCCTCAGGTCGATGGTCAATCTGAGAGGGTGATTTAGATACTGGAGGATATGTTGAGGCGTTACCGCTCTAATCCTACTCATATTGTTTCGGTTGAGGAGATTGAGGTTAGGCCAGATTTGATCATCGAGCAGGAGCCGATTCAAATTCTGGATTGCGATGTAAAGGTTATTTGGAAGAAGTCTATGCCATTAGTGAAGGTGCTTTTGTAGAATCATAGCACTAAGGAGGCCACGTGGGAGCCTGAGGATGCGATGCGTCAGCAGTATTCTCATCTGTTCTGATCAAGTAAATTTCGAGGTCAAAATTTTCTTTTAGGGGGGTAGAGTTGTAACGCCCCAAAATTTTTATTTTGGCTTTTGTGAAAATGTGACACAAGTATGTATCTACTTCAGTGGTTAAATGTTCTGGTGTGTGTGTGAGGTCCCAAGTTCAAGCCCTACATTTGGTAAATTTTGGTATTTTTCTTACTTAAGCCTTACACTTGTTCAACGGGCTTATATTTAATTACTTGTAATTTCACATTAGAATGGGCCAGCTAGTCTGGTGGTTAGGTGGAGTGTGGGTTTGCTGGAGGTCTTGTGTTCGAGTCTTTGTGCAAGCGAGGTTGCAATTATTTTTGCTCTGCTGGCTTGTAGAGTTTCGGTGGAGTAGGGTTTATGATAGTGGGGATTAGTGGGAGAAAAACAAGGGATTTGGGAGTTAGTTTGATAAAATCCTTTTGTTTTCAAAATTAATTTCTTTTCTCTCCCCAAAATTTTCCCTCTTTCCCAAAAATAGTTGACGTCAGTTTCTCTTCTTTCTTTTTCCCTAATTTTGCTCTATTTCCAATTCTGTCGATTTTGCTGTGGGATTCTTACGTTTTTGAGATTTTCATTATCTATCGTTCGAGTGGTAAGTAAAGTTTTTAAGCATTCTATAACTACTGTTTCCCTATCGGGACTTAGGCATATCTAATGTTTTGGCAGCGGCAAATCGTGAAGTTCGGGTCTCTCCTCTCGCAGATTTGTAAGCAAAATTGTATGAAAAGTTGGGGTAACTGTAGGATGCTCGAATGACATTTTTTTGATTTTGTAGTTTTGAATTAATTGCAATTTAAGTCTAATCCTGATCTGTAACATCTTGAAATTCAGAATTTATGTTTGTGCATTATATCTTGTGATAGATTAGTTAAAAATATTAATTGTGTAGGTTTTAAGGTTCTAAGAAGGCTCGGAGTTGAGTTGGGCCTTAGTAAAATTTTTGTGTTAAGCCCTTAAGGGGGAGAAGGTAAGAAGCATCAAGGCTTATGGAAATAAGTGAGTAAATTGCTAGCATAAATGAGCATATGGTAAAGAGGATGTGGCGTCACATGAAGGGCTTTAGGGGGAGAGGTTCGAATCCCACTTAGTGCAAATTTTTGATTTTTTTTTTGTGTTATTCATCCATAGTGTCGGTCACGGATGTATTTAAGGCAAAGAAGACTTTTTAATTTTGGAAAGGTGGCTAAGGAAATAAGGTAAGGATGAGGGTAAGGAAAGAAATGAAAGAAAAGGAGCAAGAAGGGGGATATGTTGGCTGGTTTTGGGGAGAATGTTTTGGAAAGTTTTTATGGTCAATTTTTGATCCTTTTGGTATGGTATACACGGTTTTGGGGAAAGGAAAGCTTGGTAGCTGAATTTCTCTTTTCTTTTTAGATCATTTTGCTAGTTTTGGGGCATGAGAGGTATACTTTTCTTTTTGACCATTTTGTGTCTCTTTTCCAAATTCATCTCCCTCTTTGCTTTGGCCGAAACCTCCTAGTCCATTTGTGCATGTTTCTTCTTTGTTTTGACCGAAACCTCAATGCATTTTGGTCATTCTCTCTTTGATGGCTGAAACACCTAGCCTAATTGTTCATCTTACTTCTTTGTTTTGCCGCAACACTCAACCCACTATTGTTCATTTTTCTTTGTTAGCCGAAACTAACTAAGCACTCCTCCTTCATCTTTTCTTTTCTTTCGATCGTTTTATCAACCCTTTTTCCTATTCAAAAGCCGAATATTGATCATCTTCTCCATCTTGCAAGTTGAACATCTCTTCTTTCTTAAATCGGGTAAGTGACGTTATGTTAATCTTTTTATTCTTTTTCTCTCTAGCCGAATTAGTGTTCCTCATCATTCGGTTGTTCCATCTTATTTCTAAAACCGAAAAGGTGTTCTCCCATACTCCCTCATATTTTGATAATCTTCTATTTGTAGTATTCTAGTGGGTTGGCCGAATACCACATCATTGCCTATTCATCTCAAGTCATAAGCCAATCGATGGGAATTGGGATTATTATCGATTAAGGTAAGGAGTCTTTTCATAATCCATTCGTTATCGCTACTCGGTTATTATGAGAAGTGGATTGAAAGTTTGGCTAATCGATTATGTTGTTAGTGACGAAATCACTCGATATTCTCTCCTTATTAAGTGGTAAGCCGAACCCTTTTTCCCTTAGACAATCGATATATATATATATCATCGTAATACCATTTTGACTAAGATTTTATTCAATGGAGGCATGTGGTACCGATTTGAAAGGGAAAGTGATTGGAGAATACAAAAGGAGCGGGTTTGCGATTCCTACTCCTAAGTTCAAGCGAAAGGCGGTATCGACGGTTCGGGATTTTCCACCGGGTTGTGGTCCATCATTCAGTGAGAATCGACAAATCGTGGTCGTTCACGATTTTGAGAGTAAGTAATTTAGATCGCTTGGATTAGTTTTGGATTAATAAAAATCTCGTTCGTTAGATTAATCGAGTATTATGTTGTCTTAGGTGCCGACGATCAAGACGGTTTAATCCTTACCATAATCAGGTGTGTAATCTCACACCGTTATTTCGTAGATTTTAAGATTTGATATCATATTGGAAATAGATCGATATTATTTTTATGATTAAAATCATAATATGGCATAAACCGGGAAACTGGCTTAAATTACATTATTTCGATAGATTTGACAAAACCAGCATTAAAATTTGTAAGATTACGAAAATGCCCCTACAGGCTGAATTACGGAAATGCTCCTAATGGGCCGATTTGCTAGAATGCCTTAATGGGCCGAATTATTATTGCTTAAATGGGTCGAGTCATTGTAATAAATTACTTGATAAATGGTTGCTAATTATATGTAAACATCTTATTATGTATGTTGCATTTTCATATATTGCATGGGTTGGGAAAAATGTTGAAGAGAAGTGTAGCCTAGTGGCATTGCCACAATAAAATGTTTATTATAATGTTTACATATGATATCGGTGGCTTGGCCATAATAAAATATTATAAATGGCAATTTGCCTGCGATTTGGTGTGGTTGGCGGGGTAGGTTGACTTGATCCCCACAAGTGTGATGGGTTGGTACGGGGGTGTGTTGGATGGATGGGTTGGGTTGCATACATTGCTTTTATATACATTCTGTTATGTAAATGGGCTTAGGCCCAAGATATTACGATATGGGTTCAGGCCCAGTGGACAACGGTAAGGGGATTATACACTGAGTTCTAGTAGTTCACCCCTTTTTCCTTAAACCCTTGCAGGTAATGCTCCGTGATGTGGACTTGGGCCATGGATGACTCGGGTGGAAGCCATACTTCAAAAATTGTTTTTATTGAACTTTAGATTTCTATTTCCGTTCACTTCATTACTTTTACTATTTGGGTTTTTATGTTGTAATAAGGCCTCTAGAATATTTTATTTTGCTTTATGTTTGACGTACTTCTTATCTTGCTTAAATTGTTTTAAATGGAATTTTTTCTAAAAGCTTAAAATAAAGATTTTCTAAAATTGATTAACAAATGGGTTTCATAACAAACTTTTACAAATATGTTAACTTGGAAATTTTCTCTCAAATTATCAACGATATTTTCAAAAGTCACGGTTTATAAGATCTCTAATTCAAATTTATCGATTTATTAATCAATCTTCAAGGATAGTAGTATTTTACCAAACATTTCAAATTAAATTTGTTTTCTTGTTTTAACAAATCAATACCTATTTTAGTATGAATTAAAAAGGATTTAACATGTTTTTCTCATGTGACATGTCAGCTCCGGTCATAACGCATGGGCCGGGTTTGGGGTGTTACATTTTATGGTATCAGAGCGCAGTTGCAAAACTCGGCTGTGTTTGGGTTCAAAAGCTTTTTCCAAAGCTGTTTGAATTTTAAATTATAAATGCATGTTTTAAAGGAAGTATGGCACCACGGGTATCCGGCACCAAGTCAAGTAAGTATATGTTATCATTCTATGATTATGATTAATATGATATGACTGTAGAAATACTCTAGAACTTTTAGTTTTAGGAGCTGAAACTATAGAGATTGAGACTATAGGACTCGTTTTGCGAAAATGACTTTACTTCCTATACTTCATAAAATATTGTTTAATAAACACTAAAATAGTATACTGATTCATAAGACTCTTAATCAGATTAAATCGAATTAGCTAATATGAGCGCTAGAAGACGTGGACGCGGTAGACGTGGCCATGGTAGAGGCCGAGGCGCTAGAGTTGTATCTGAGGCATCGGGACACATGCCAGAAATGGACGCACCTGCGTCACCTGTGACTGAAGCTGGGTCACATGATCGTATGAGAGAGGGTGACGCTCTGCCCCAAGCAATGTTGCGAGTTCTGGAAAGGGTTGCAGGGGCAAGAATCGGGTCAGCAGCTCGTGGGTCAATATCGGAGCGGCTCAGATCGAATGGAGCTGAGGTCTTTAGGGGTATCTCGGGTGTAGCCCCAAATGTAGTGAAGTACTAGCTTGAGGTGGTAGAGCGGATCATGGACGATTTGGATTACACCGTCGAGCAGAAACTAAAAGGAGTGGTGTCCTTGTTGAGAGACAAGGCGTATCAGTGGTGGCTCACTGTCCGGGAAGGCACTCAGGCCGATCGTATTACCTGGGAATTCTTTAAAACCGCATTTCAAGGAAAATATGTCGGGGCTAGCTATGTGGATGCTCGAAGGAAGGAATTCCTGAATCTGGTTCAAGGAGGTAGATTTGTGGTAGCATACAAGGCAGAATTTCTACGTCTGAGTCGGTATGCCCGGGGAATAGTGCCGATTAACTATGAACGCTGTGTGCATTTTGAAGATGGATTGCGCGATGAATTGCGGGTACTGATAGCCCCACAAAAGGAGGGGAATTTTGCCACACTGGTGGAGAAAGCCAAGATGGCTGAAGAGGTTAAACACTCGGAGAGGCAAAATCGAGACAAGGATAGGGGCAGGAGCAAGAGAGACTCTGGGTACTCAGGTCCTGCTAGATGTTTTCAAAAGAGGCCCAGGAATGATGAGCCAGCTCGAGCAAGAGTACCAGCTGCTACTAACCAGTTACAACCATGTGTGGATTGTGGAAAACTTCACCTGGGTGAATGCTGGAGGAGAACTGGTGGTTGTTACAGATGTGGTTCCAAAGATCATCGGTTTAGAGATTGCCCTCGATAGCCTGCTCAGACTCAGGGTGTTCGTAATGATATTGCACAGTAAGCTAGAGGCGCTCAACAACCACCGAGAGGCCGTGGGCCAGGTCGAGGTGGTAATGGCGTAAGACGAGGTCAGGGTGCACCGGGTAGAGGTACTGGTAATAGGGGTAACGTGGAGGGGAGACAGCTAGGGTTGGTCTATGCGGTCAGACGTCGAGAGGATGGGGATGCACCTGATGTAATAACCGGTACGTTCTTCATATCTGATGTACCTGTTACTGCTTCGATAGATATAGGATCCACCCATTCGTATGTTGCTTGTACTGTATCTGGAAATCTGAACATTAGATCTGAGATTGCTGCTAGAGAAACAACTGTAATTAGCCCTTTAGGACAGCCGGTGGTAGTGAACAAATTATTTAGGGAAGTGCCCTTAGAAGTTCAAGGAGAAATAGTTTTGGCGGATTTGATAGAACTTCCATTCGATGAGTTCGACCTTATTTTGGGCATGGACTGGTTGGTGAAACACCGCACGAACTTGGACTGCACTGCAAAGCAGATGATACTAAGGACTTCGGAGGATAAGGAGGTGTAGGTGAAAGAAGGAACTATCTATCTAATGTGGTATCTGCTCTAAAAGCAGAAAAGTTGGTGCGAAAGGGGAATGGAGCGTTCTTAGCCTTCATCAGTGCTTTGGATGCCAAAGAGTTGTCGGTAGAAAGTGTTAAAACGGTGAAAGAGTTTTCGGACATCTTTCCCGAGGAGCTTCCAGGATTGCCTCCAGATCGGGATATAGAGTTTGGCATTGAGCTGTTGCCAGGAATAGCTCCGGTGTCCATTGCTTCTTATAGAATGGCGTCGAAGGAGTTAGCGGAGCTTAAAGCTGAAATTCAGGAGTTGTTGAATCGCGGATTCATTCGACCAAGTGTGTCACTGTGGGGAGCACCGATTTTATTCGTTAAGAAGAAGGATGGGTTAATGCGTATGTGCATCAATTATAGGCAATTGATTAAGTTGACGATAAAGAACAAGTATCCGTTGCCGAGAATCGATGATCTGTTCGATCAACTGAGAGGAGCTTCAGTTTTCTCGAAGATAGATTTGAGATCGGGTTATCACGAGCTTAAAGTCAAGAAGGCGGATATTCATAAGACTACGTTTCGAACTCGTTATGGGCATTACGAGTTCTTGGTGATGCCGTTCGGGTTGACTAATGCGCCAGCTGCATTCAAGGACATGATGAACCGAGTCTTTCAACCCTATCTAGACCGGTTTGTAGTGGTGTTCATAGATGACATCTTGGTGTACTCAAAAACTGAAGAAGAGCACTATTCGCATTTACGAGTTGTATTGCAGATATTAAGAGAGAAGCAACTGTATGCCAAATTTAGTAAGTGTGAATTTTGGCTGAAAGAAGTAACCTTTTTTAGGGCATGTTGCGTCTGCCGAAGGAATTAAAGTTGATCCCCAGAAAGTCGAGGCTGTATCGGATTGGAAGCCACCTAAGTCAGTAGTAGAAGTTCAGAGTTTTCTAGGCTTGGCTGGGTATTACAGGCGGTTCGTTGAGGGGTTTCCGTTGATTGCTGTACCCCTAACTAAGCTGTTGCGTAAGGGAGTACCGTTTGTGTGGTCAGATAAGCAGTAAAAGAGTTTTGAGAAATTGAAGAAGATTCTGACAGAAGTGCCAGTATTGATTCAACCTGAGGCTGGTAAGGAGTTTATTGTTTATTGTGATGCATCACACACGGGCTTGGGATGTGTGTTGATGCAAAGGGGGAAAAATGGTGGCTTATGCATCTCATCAATTAAGGCCACATGAAGTGAACTATCCTACGCATGATTTGGAGTTAGCTGCAGTGGTGTTTGCTTTCAAGATTTGGAGACATTATCTGTACGGTGAGAAGTCGATTATCTATACGGATCATAAGAGTATGAAGTACCTCTTTACCCAAAAGGAGTTGAACTTAAGACAGTGGAGGTGGATAGAACTATTGAAGGATTATGACTTCTCAATAGGGTATCAGCCCAGAAGGGCTAACGTAGTGGCGGATGCGTTGAGTCGTAAGGTGATATCAGATTTGAGAGCGATGTTCGCTCATCTCAGTCTTTATAAAGATGGTAGCCTGTTAGCCGAACTTCAGGTGAAGCCTATTTGGGTAAGCCAGATTAAGGAAAAGCAGTTGATAGATGAAGCGTTGGGTTCTCGACTTCAACAAGTGGAAGGTGGTGAGATAGGAGATTTTGGATTGAATAGTGATGGAATATTGTGTTTTCGCGGGAGAGTTTGTATGCCTAAGGATTCAGAATTGAGACAAATAATTCTGTGCGAGGCGTATAGTAGCCCATATGCTATGCACCCCGGGGGAAACAAAATGTACTGAGACCTCCGTGAGCAGTATTGGTGGCGAGGGTTGAAACGGGAGGTTACTGATTTCGTGAGCAAGTGCTTGACATGTCAGCAGGTGAAGGCGGAACATCAATTGCCGTTAGGGTTGCTACTACCGGTGAAAATTTCGTTATGGAAATGGAAAAGGATAACGATGGACTTTGTTAGTGGATTACCCTTAACGCCTACTAAGAAAGATTCAGTATGGGTGATAGTGGATCGGTTAACAAAGACTTCTCATTTCCTACCTGTTCGTACGGATTATTCATTGCAGAAGTTAGCCAAGTTGTACGTAGCAGAGATCGTGAGGTTACATGGGGTACCAGTGTCTATCATATCGAACAGGGACCCTAGGTTTACATCACAGGTTTGGAAGGCTTTACATGAAGCTTTGGGTACAAAGTTAAATTTTAGCATGACGTTTCATCCGCAGACTGATGGTCAGTCGGAGAGAGTAATCTAGATTCTTGAAGACATGTTAAGGGGCTGTGTGATCGATTTCAGGGGTAGTTGGGAAGATTTTCTACCTTTGGCGGAATTTGCAGACAACAACAGTTATCAATCCAGCATCCAGATGGCACCCTACGAGGCGTTGTATGGTCGTAGGTGTCATACTCTTACTTATTGGACTGAGCTGAGGGAGCGACAGTTGTTGGGTCCTGAGTTGATCTCGGAGACGGAGGAAAAAGTAAAGGTAATTCAAGCTCGGTTAAAAGAGGCTTCAGACAGACAAAATCGTACGCGGATCTGAAGCATAAGGATATAGAATTTGCGGTGGGTGATCAGGTCTTTCTGAAGGTCTCACCTTGGAAAAAGATCTTTAGATTTGGACGGAAGGGCAAGTTGAGCCTTAAATTCATCGGACCATATCGTGTAATGAAACGTGTTGGGCCAGTGGCTTATCAACTTGAGTTACCTCCGGAGTTAAAGTCAAATACATAGTGTATTCCATGTCTCTATTTGTTCGGATCCATCTCATGTTGTACCAGTGGAGGAAGTTAAGATAAGACCTGACATGTCTTTTGAAGAGGAGCCAGTACAGATTTTAGATCGAGACGTTAAGGTGCTGAGAAGGAAGTCGGTACCGTTAGTTAAAGTTCTATTGCGTAATCACGGGTCAGAGGAAGCTACATGGGAGCCAGAGGACGCAATTCGGCAACAATATCCTCATCTCTTTTAATCAGGTAAACTTCGAGGCCGAAATTTTCTTTAAGAGGGTAGAATTGTAACATCCTGAAATTCAGAATTTATGTTTGTGCATTATATCTTGTGATAGATTAGTTAAAAATATTAATTGTGTAGGTTTTAAGGTTCTAAGAAGGCTCGGAGTTGAGTTGGGCCTTAGTAAAATTTTTGTGTTAAGCCCTTAAGGGGGAGAAGGTAAGAAGCATAAAGGCTTATGGAAATAAGTGAGTAAATTGCTAGCATAAATGAGCATATGGTAAATAGGATGTGGTGTCACATGAAGGGCTTTAGGGGGAGAGGTTCGAATCCCACTTGGTGCAAATTTTTGATTATTTTTTTTTTGTGTTATTCATCCATAGTGTCAGTCATGGATGTATTTAAGACAAGGAAGACTTTTTAATTTTGGAAAGGTGGCTAAGGAAATAAGGTAAGGATGAGGGTAAGGAAAGAAATGAAAGAAAAGGAGCAAGAAGGGGGATATGTTGGCCGGTTTTGGGGAGAATGTTTTGGAAAGTTTTGATGGTCAAATTTTTATCCTTTTGGTATGGTATACACAGTTTTGGGGAAAGGAAAGCTTGGTAGCCAAATTTCTCTTTTCTCTTTAGATCATTTTGCTAGTTTTGGGGCATGAGAGGTATACTTTTCTTTTTGACCATTTTGTATCTCTTTTCCAAATTCATCTCCCTCTTTGCTTTGGCCGAAACCTCCTAGTCCATTTGTGCATGTTTCTTCTTTGTTTTGACCGAAACCTCAATGCATTTTGGTCATTCTCTCTTTGATAGCCGAAACCCCTAGCCTAATTGTTCATCTTACTTCTTTGTTTTGCCGCAACACTCAACCTACTATTGTTCATTTTTCTTTTGTTAATCGAAACTAACTAAGCACTCCTCCTTCATCTTTTCTTTTCTTTCGATCATTTCATCAACCCTTTTTCCTATTCAAAAGCCGAATATTGATCATCTTCTCCATCTTGCAAGTTGAACATCTCTTCTTGTTTAAATCGGGTAAGTGACGTTATGTTAATCTTTCTATTCTTTTTCTCTCTAGCCGAATGAGTGTTCCTCATCATTCGGTTGTTCCATCTTATTTCTAAAACTGAAAAGGTGTTCTCCCATACTCCCTCATATTTTGATAATCTTCTATTTGTAGTATTCTAGTGGGTTGGCCGAATACCACATCATTGCCTATTCGTCTCAAGTCATAAGCCAATCGATGGGAATTGGGATTATTATCGATTAAGGTAAGGAGTCTTTTCATAATCCATTCATTATCGCTACTCGGTTATTGTGATAAGTGGATTGAAAGTTTGGCTAATCGATTATGTTTTTAGGGACGAAATCACTCGATATTCTCTCCTTATTAAGTGGTAAGCCGAACCCTTTTTCCCTTAGACAATTGATATGTATATATATATATATCATCGTAATGCCGTTTTGACTAAGATTTTATTCAATGGAGGTATGTGGTACTGATTTGAAAGGGAAACTGATTGGAGAATACAAAAGGAGCAGGTCTGCAATTCCTACTCCCAAGTTCAAGCGAAGGGCGGTATCGGCGGTTCGGGATTTTCCACCGGGTTGTGGATCATCATCCGGTGAGAACCGACAAATCGTGGTCATTCACGATTTTGAGAGTAAGTAATTTAGATCGCTTGGATTAGTTTTGGATTAATAAAAATCTCGTTCGTTAGATTAATCGAGTATTACGTTGTCTTATGTATCGACAATCAAGACGGTTTAATCCTTACCGTAATCAGGTGTGTAATCTTACACCGTTATTTCGTAGATTTTAAGATTTGATATCATATTGAAAATAGATCGATATTATTTTTATGATTAAAATCGTAATATGGCATAAACCGAGAAATTGGCTTAAATTACATTATTTCGATAGATTTGACAAAACTGATATTAAAATTTGTGAGATTACGAAAATGCCCCTACGGGCCAAATTACGAAAATGCCCCTATGGGTCGAATTACGGAAATGCCTCTAATGGGCCGGTTTTCTAGAATGCCTTAATGGGCCGAATTATTATTGCTTAAATGGGCCGAGTCATTGTAATAAATTACTTGATAAATGGTTGCTAATTATATGTAAACATCTTATTATGTATGTTGCATTTTCATATATTGCATGGGTTGGGAAAAATGTTGAAGAGAAGTGTAGCCTGGTGGTATTGCCACAATAAAATGTTTATTATAATGTTTACATATGATATCGGTGGCTTGGCCACAATAAAATATTATAAATGGCAATTTGCCTGCGATTTGGTGTGATTGGCGGGGTGGGTTGACTTGATCCCCACAGGTGTGATGGGTTGGTACGGGGGTGTGTTGGATGGATGGGTTGGGTTGCATACATTGCTTTTATATACATTCTGTTATGTAAATGGTCTTAGGCCCAAGATATTACGATATGGGTTCAGGCCCAGTGGACAACGGTAAGGGGATTATACACTGAGTTCTAGTAACTCACCCCTTTTTCCTTAAACCCTTGCAGGTAATGCTCCGTGATGTGGACTTGGGCCATGGATGACTCGGGTGGAGGCCATACTTCAGAAATGGTTTTTATTGAACTTTAGATTTCTATTTCCGTTCACTTCATTACTTTTACTATTTGGGTTTTTATGTTGTAATAAGGCCTCTGGAATATTTTATTTTGCTTTATGTTTGACGTACTTCTTATCTTGCTTAAATTGTTTTAAATGGAAATTTTCTAAAAACTTAAAATAAATATTTTCCAAAATTGATTAACAAATGGGTTTCGTAACAAACTTTTACAAATATGTTAACTTGGAAATTTTCTCTCGAATTATCAACGAAATTTTCAAAAGTCACGGTTTATAAGATCTCTAGTTCAAATTTATCGATTTATTAATCAATCTTCAAGGATAGTAGTATTTTACCAAAAATTTCAAATTAAATTTGTTTTCTTGTTTTAACAAATCAATACCTATTTTAGTACGAATTAAAAAGGATTTAACATGTTTTTCTCATATGAAATGTCAGATCCGGTCATAATGGATGGGCCGGGTTTGGGGTGTTACATGAGCTTTGGTATGTCAAATATAGGTTCTAGTTGTCTCGGGATTGCGTTAGCGGGAAAAGCAAACTAGGTGTGTACCCGAAAACGTAGAAAAAGGGATTCGGTGAAAGCCAAAATTGCAAACTATCAATGCCACACGGGTGTGTGGTCGCCCGTGTGGTAGGCCGTGTGTGATAACACGTGCGTGTGATTGACGAAGGCCAGGCCGTGCGCAAGACACGATCGTGTGATGGCCAGGGTGTGGCCGTGTGCGCTACACGAGGTAAAACCTAACTGGGCATGTGGGCTCACACGGGTGTGTGATAACTGGGCCAGGCCGTGTGATCCACACGAGCGTGTAGGCCCACACGGGCAAACCACATGGGCATGTGGGCCTATTTAGCTAAAATGTTTGCTAGGGTTGCACGGGTCCCCTAAGTCGACTGTGAACCTACTGTAGGGTCGGTAAGTGCTACTTAGACCCTAAATCGTGTGATCTGATTATACTATATGTATTGAGCATGATAAATTATGCATGTTTACTGATCTGTATATATGATTGGTAACTGAACTGTAGCATGCAAGCATGTAATTCTGTATGTCTGCATTGAGTATGTTTAGTTGCATCTGCATTGGGGTGGGATGATTGATTATTGGAGGAAGTGTACTGAAAGGCTTTCGTGCCTATTATCTAGCAGCTCAGCTGCAATATTACTGATATGTGCCGCATTCGGTACGACTTGGTGTGTAGGGCTGGGTGGGTGTTTTAAACCCCACATGGTGTGTAGGGATGGTCGGAGATGGTGTGTAGAGGCAGGTGGGTAGGATACTGATTTCTGTTGCTGTATGCAAACTGTATCTAAATGGGCTAAGGCCTAAACTATTTCTGAATATGTAATGGTCTTAGGCCCAAAACTGTATTTGACTGATAACTATTGTGTGACTGTTTGCATGCCATCTGTGGGGATTACACACTGAGTTTACGTAAACTCACCCCTTTCTATTTTATCTATACAGGTAATCCCCAGACTTAGATGGATCGGTACGGCGGAGGACTCAATGGTGACCACATGTCTATTGAATTGCATAAATTCCATTTATGACTTTTATTTCCTATTTTTTGGGGTTTTTGATGTAATTTGAGACTTTTGGATTGTTTACCTTTACTTTGGTTTTTTACTTTTTCCATGGACTTTTAAACTGCAAAACTCAACGAAAACTCAGTTTCATTTAAAACAACGTTTTTCTAAACGCGAACGGTTTTCTTTAAATATCACAATTTTAAAATCTTCCGCCATAGAATATGTTTTTAAACGAACCAAATTAATGAGGAAATGATTTTGAAATCAACGAGAGAATAATAAAAGATAATAAATGGAAATGGTTTTAACTTGATAAATTCGCTAATCCCATTCCAAGTGATATCGTCAGATTCGACCATAATGTTAGGCCGGGTTCGAGGTGTTACAATTCGAGGCCCTAAAAACAACGTGGGAACAATCAAGGACCAATTTGAAACAAAACAATTCTTTTTTGGAAAAACATGAAATTTGGGAAACAGGGGTCACACGGCCATGTGACTAGCCTAGACCGTGTGAACATTCGAAGTCTGGACACACGGTTGTGCCCCATCCTGTGTGTCCGCCCGTGTGGGTATTCTCAATAAGGTCACATGGTCGTGTCGCAAGTTGTGTGCCAAACCGTATTGCATACTAACTTGAGACACACGACCATGTCGTAGGCTATGTCTCAGACTGTGTGAAACCTGCACCAAAAAAAATAATGACACATGACCATGCGGGGTGACCGTGTGTGGCACGCGGCAGTGTGACAGCCCGTGTCCCAGGTCGTGTACTTCTCAAAATGACCCTAAAACAAGCCAAAGTATTATCCTTTCTTGCACAACAAACCATACCATTTCCTCTCATTTTCACATGACCAAAACACTTTAAAACATACCAAAAACATATCAAAACCAACTAACTTAGGTGCCTATCCAATATGCCATCAATTGACACCACAATTGAACACATAAACTTAACTCAATTCAACATTTCAAAATCATTAAGCATAATTCATATATATATCAAATAACCATTTCAAAGCAGACCATTCAACCATATTTTACCTACTTTCATATGAGCATACATAAATGTCACATATCGTATACTTACACTTTCATTTGCAAACTATCAACTAAGGACATTAAGATACATATAAGCTTGGCACAAACTCAAAAAAAACCAAGGTATCAAATCAATTCAAATCGAATGCCATAAATTCATACCTTAAACTTACATCATACATCACACATCTACCATTTAACCACTTCATTCATACTTCAATGAACCAAAAGCCATCTAAATCTCAAGGCACCCACAAGTGACCAAAATACATGCTTACCTATTTACATTTATAAGCTAACATCAAGGCAAATAGGCAAATAAACTTAAACCACATCACATTGGTAAATAACAAAAAACTCCTATTACATTTATACCTTATACATGCCATTTATAACCACTAGCCAAAATAACCAAAAACTACCAAAATGATATTGGATAGTGTGATCTTGCTCTGACGCGATTCCAACTGGTCGAGCTTCTGATGATTTACAAGACATAGAAAACAACTATATAAGCAACTAATGCTTAGGAAGCTCGTATAATCTTAAACGTAACTTACCTATTAAGCTCAGTTTAAATAACTCATATATACTACTATTAGTATGCTCAATAATTAGCCATTCCTTATATACGTCACCAAGCTCACAAGTTAGTGAATTTGCACATGAAACATATAATTTATCCATATCGTGCACATAAACTCAAAATGCAGTAATAAACATTACATTTATCATCTTTCCAACTTGTATCATTCATTCCTTTTCAATCAATTACACAAATACTTTCCATTTCATAATTTAACATGTGACATATCATATATTTATGTTCTCTTGAAATAAACCCTTTAAACATTGTTCATAAATCATATGAATACTTTCCTTTCCTATAAAACATTCCACATGGTTAGTAGAACAAATTAAGAATGTATCAACCTATAAAACATAGAACGTATCATAAAATGAATTTCAATGCGTAAACAATCCAATACGTATTTCAGTTGTTACCTTTTCCATCCCATTACACATATAACCATTTAATTCTCTAAACACACCACAAACACAACTACATATTATATTTATAAACATATGAGACATATAATTACACCAATGCGTTAATCTTCATTACCAAACTATACTAATCAAAACGTTAATCTCATATTCATTCCTACGATACACTTCTCACCTGAATAACGAATTATCAAAGGATGAGATACCGACTTTTCATTGCTATCCCTTTCGACCTTTTAATTGATATTCTTTTCGACCTTTTCACTGATATCCTTTTCAGCCTTTTCATTGATATCCTTTTCGAATAACATTCGTTTGAACCTTTTCATTTGATATCCTTTTTGGATAACATCCTTTTCAACCTTTACATTGATTCGGTAACACCGAATGTAATGCCATGGTATCTTTCAACCATGGTCTTTTTCCTTTTCGAGTATAATACCATGATGTATTTCAATCACAATCATTTCCTTTTCAATTCAAATCAAGACAATATTAAACATCAATACATAGATGCATATATAAATATATCAATTAATCTTATAAATTCAAATGTAATACTTTAAAATGATATACGAACTTACCTCGATAAAAACAGTTGTAAAAACGAAGCCGACGACTCACCCGACACATTAGCTTTTCCTCGATTTAGATATGTTTGATTCGTTTTTTATCTAAATAATAATTTTCATTCAATTAAACCATTCAAATAACTTAATATAATTAATTCAACTTATAACCCTTATCAATGGGAAATTTAAAAAATTACCCCAATATTTTACCTTTTATGCAATTTAGTCCCTAAATCCGAAACTTATGAATTATCCCAATTTAACCAAAATATCCTCTAGCCGAATTTCATAGGGTTCACAATCAGCCCATTTCAATCATCATTTCACAATATTTCTATGAAAATTTTCTATTTGACAAATAAATCCCTAAACATTAAAATCATTAAAAATCACTTAACAAAATACTTATATTTATCTAACAAGCTCATGAACCTATCAACCAAATTCACAAATACACTTATGTCATTCATGGTAAGTTCCTAAAATTTTAACTGTTTTACGAATTGACCCCCAGGTTAGCTAAATTAAGCTAAAATGATCTCAAAAACATAAAAATTATTAAAAACGGACCTCAAAATCTCCTACATGCATTGAAGAGAGTTTGACCGAACCTCCCTTGCTCCAAAAATGGAGTTTCTCACAGTTGGGGAAGAACATAAAGAAAATATGTTTTTGCTTTTCTTTTTATTTATTACCTATTATTTACTTTATTATTATTAAAATATATCATATAAATTAACAAAAGTTAGCCACCAATCGTCCACTAATTTATGGTATGGTATATTTACCATTTTATTCCATTTAATTACCTTTCTCTAGCCATTTGACACCTTTTAATGAATATAAATTTAATTTTGTAGCTCTTACTATTTAGTCCTTTTCAATTAATTAACTATCTAAACGTTAAAATTTCCGGACCATACTTCAATATACTTCTATAATCACTCCGTAAATATTTAATAAAATATTTACTAGCTTGGTTTACAGAATGAGGTCCCGATACCTCATTTTTCAAAACCACTTGACTTAAGAATTAACCACTTGAACTTAACTATACGATCAATTAAAGAAATTGATTAAATAAAAATTTCAACAATACTATACTTGACTTATAAATATTAATTAATAATATTTATGAACTCACTCGTCAAATTTGTGGACTCGATACCACTATTTTCGACACCACTAAAAAATGGTTGTTACAAATTAGAGTCGTTTGAAGGGGGTTGTGGATTCATCTTGTTTCCAAGGCTCCTTAGGACTTCTACACGCCACTTTTCGTTTCATTTATCTTTTTTATTTTCTTCTTTTTTCTATTTTGTTCTTGTTTAATTATTCAAAATTTTCATTTATTTAATTATTTTTTTACCTTAGTTATTTGTTTTAATTGCTACCCTTTTAATTCTTAGATATGATTTGGATTTGTTTGTGTTTAAGGTTGTGTCAAACTCTAAGTTCTCCTTCATTTGTCTAGAGCCCTAGACCAAATCCGCGACTTGGAAAAACTTGTGATCCTATTCAGCATGTGTCCTTATCATTTTCATTTTCATTTTCAATGAAATGGAAAATTTCAATAGTTCATCAAACACACCCTTAGTTATTTTGTTAATATTTTCATTCTATACTCATATAGAAAAGGAACTTATTACAATATCTAATGTGAATTGAGCACTAGTAATCTTATGCATATATATATATTGTTGAATAATCTTATGCATATTTTAATTACTCTTTTAAAATATTGAAATTTTAGTAACAAAATTTATATATATACAATTGCCAGCATAATTTATAATATTTGAAAATTAAAAGAAAAATATTTTATTATAAGAAATTTGTTATTAGTAATTTAAATATTACATATTTCATATAAAATTATTCATAAATCAATAACAAGTACATTTATCAAAGTCATGTATTTTTAATGTTGAAAGTATTATTAAAGTACATACATTAGATAAATTAACCAAATTATGTATCTTCAATACCAAATTATATACATTCAATTTCATTAATGTTAAATTTTCACGATTAATTATATATCACATTCAAACAATTCATGTACAAAAGGAGGAAGAGTAGGGCAAGCACATTGACACTAGGGTGGGTTGTGTCATGTGAAAATAATATATAAAGGGTTGTTGGTCCCTCTCTCCACTTAACCAAGTTTGAGAGTTTCCCATCTCTTGAAACATAAAAGCAAGTAAAGAGAGGGAAGATCAAATGTAAGATATGTTAATGAATGTCTACAGAATATTATTGAAACACCCCAAACCCGACCCACAAGCCCCGACCGGATCTGGCATGCTCCTAGTGTAAAACTCATTTTGTTATCTAAAAAAAAATAGGTTGATTTCGAAGAAAAATAGATTTGAAGTGTGTTCTTGTTGAAAACCGTTTTGTGATTTAAATTTGTATTTTATTAAAACATTATCTTTATGATCTTAGAAAATTTTATAAGTCAAAAGAAAACCAAATTTAGAACTTATTATTATTTTGAAACCCGTAGGTGTTTAGATGTCAAAACAGTTTAAGTTGTTTATAAAAAAAAAATATTTAAGCGTCTAATTGAAGTTGATCGAAGTAAAGTAAAAACTTAAAACGTATAAATAAAACAACTGATAGTGGCCTTAATACAATAAACATAACCCAAAATAAATCCCGAAATAAATAGAGAAAAACGAAATAAGTTTAATTTAAAGAAAACCCGAAATACTGAGTTGAGCATAGCCACCACCTAGTTCTCGCTGACCCGGTCCATCACGCTAAGTGTCACCTGTAAAAGATATCCCACGAGGGGTGAGTCAACAGACTCAATGTGTAACTGTACACTAAAAGCCCAATCGATCATAGTTTTAACGATAACATTTTAGCAAAGCCCATTTTAATCGCATTTAACCATAAGCCCATAACATAGCAAATCAAATAACAACAGATTAAATCACATATACATATAAAATGACATGCAATCCCGAGTCCACCTAGATATCCATCCGCTACACACCACCCGTACCTGCCAATCACACCGTGGGGATTACTAAATCGACCCTTCATCCGCTACACACCATCGAAGGCAGTCGCTGCAGACAACTGCACATCGCCCTTATAAATTGTGGCATGGCCACCGGATAATTGTGACAGAGTCACCGGATTCATAATATGGGACCGAAGTCACCGGATACATAATATTGTGACATAAGTCACCGGATAATGTGGTAAAAACCACCGGAAACACTTCCCCTTTATCAAAATCACCCATATGCCCATGCAACATACATATTATTCGAATTTTATGCAATATACCCCAAAATCATAACAGAGTCATACACATTTCATATCCATGCTTATAGCATTACTAACGAAGTATTAGGGGTTAACATACCTGAATACCATGTACCACTGAATGGTACCCGCGGCCATTATCATATATATTTCTTATTAACACATACTAATATTAATACTATCAATCCATCGGAAATTTAGTGTAAGGCTACACACCTGATAACAGTGAGTATGATACTATCGATACCGACACTCCTTCTTTTTCACAGTCGACTCCCCCTTGATTGTCTAAATCCCGAAATATCACTTGTCCTTGGAGATGTCGAAATTCCTATCTGGTATATGTTAGATTCGATTCTAACATTCAATAAACCCGAGTAAATGGCCTTCGGCCTAAGATCACACTTCACCTACCTTGGATACTCAAATCCCGAATAATCTCCCCTTAATCGTCGGCTACAAAAGGATCCCGAAATCCTCCTTCAAGGTTTCAGCCAAAGAGAATATATATAGAGATTAGATCCCTAGATTTTGGCTAATCCAAAAGGAAAAGAAAGAAAATCGAATGACAGTTAACCCTTACCCCTAACGTTGAGATCGCTTGTACCCTTGTCTGGAACTACAGAGAGATTCGGCTACTATAGAGGAGTGATCGATTTTGAAGGAGAAATAGGGGAAGAAATCGACTAGATGTTGATAGGTTTCGGCTTGGTGACAAGAAGAAGATTCGACCTTTTCAAAAGAGAAAAGAGATGGGAGGTTTTAGGTGTTGCGGCAATGGTGAATATGGAAGGAATGTTTCGGCTATTACAAGAAAAAGAAGAAGAAAGCTAGAAGAATTCGGCAATGGTGAGATTGAGAAGAAAAGAAATGATCTAAAATGGCTATATGGTTTCGGTCACAAAGAAGAGAAAAAAAGACTTGATGATAGTAATCAAACTAAGACCAAAATGGTCAAAAAGGGAGAAATGGTAAAAAGATGCAATTGTTTCCTCAAGGCTTAAGGTATATTCGGCTAGGAAGAGAGCAAATTTTGAGAAAAAAATTTTGATAACACCAATTGACCAAAAAGAAAAATGCTCATCCAACACCCAACCTTACCAAGCCAAACAACAAAATCCGGCCATCCACCCTAGCCCCCTATGCCGTCCACATACATGGTCAATAGGCCATTAAAAAGTTTCCAAAACCTCATCCCTTAATCCAAGCCTTATGTCCCCTTATCATACCAAAATTTCTTAATTCCATACCTTAAGTTAGTACTTACCTTATTCCCTTAGTCTACTTTCCATAAATGAAAAAGTCCATCCTTACTATAAGTATTGCTTGACCGACACTTGCCATACAAGTGCAAAAATAAAAGTCATCTAATTGCTATCCAAGGGATTCGAACATCTCCCCTCATGCAATTACTCATGCGCCAACACCACCTTGCCAATAGCTCAACTTATGCTAATTTTAGACACTTAAATTAACTTAAGTATCAGGGTCACTTGATCCACTTCACTAAATTCTCAATACTAAAAATTATTCTATACCCGAATAATTCTATGCCCCTTTTCAAGGCTATAATAAACACGAAAAAGAAGAAAAGAAAATTTTCATTCATAAGCTAAACACTAAAACATACAATATATCGATACTCAGATTTTTAGGGTGTTACAATTATACAAAGTTTTATTTGATCAACACTTATATTTATGGTTGACAAAATTAGTGATAGATGGTTAATTTTCTAACGAATAACGCCATCGATATTTTGTCTTAAAGCCTATCCAAGAATCTTGGGTGCATTCGTACACCAAACCTTCATATTAGTATCAGTCAATCAATTGATCTGGTTGGTCTTAGAATACAATGGAAGCATCTTTATCTCCACGACCACTGAGATTCACCACAACCTTGGTGCCATTGGGTAGAGTAGGACATAGTTTCTTCAGGGAAGCCAATGCGTGAGAAGCCTCCAACGCTTGAAAAATTCCTTCCAATTGGCATAGCCGTCGATATGCTGCAACAGCTTCTCCATTAGTTGTAGTATGAAACTATGCCCGACCTATTTCTTTTAAAAAGCTCACATTCAGTCCAACCCCGGGATACTGTAGCCTGCATGTCATTAATTTATCATAAATTGGTGTTTTATTTATCATCTTCACTTTGGTTCTGAAACTTAGAATACTTATTATAACATAAATAAAGGATTATGTAACACCCCAAACCCGGCCCATGCGTTACAACCGGATCTGGTATGTCACATAAAGAAGACGAGTAAAGAACTTGTGATTCTTACTAAAGATTAGAATTTAGTTTAAGAAAACAAATTTGATTAGAAATATTTGATAAAATACAACTATTTTTGAGAGGTTGTTTGATGAATCAAAAATCAAGGTAGTGAACTTTAAAACCGTGACTTTTGAAAATGTCGTTGATAATTCGAAAGTAGATTTCCAAGTTAAATTATTTGTACGTATTTATTATGAAAACCATTTGTTAAATAAATTTTTGGAAAACCGTTATTTATGATTTTAGAAAATCCCCATTTAAAAATAAATCAAGTAGGATAATAAGTACGTCAACCATAAAGCAAAAATAAAAATACTCTAGAGGCCTTATTACAACTTTAAAACCCAAAATAGTAAAGGTAACAAAATAATATGGAAAAGAAGTTTACTAAAGTTCGCAAACATCATTTATAAAGTATGACCTCCACCAAGTCATCCATGGCCCCAAGTCCTCGTCACTGAGCGTTACCTACAAAGATTAAGAAAAGAAATGGGGTGAGTTACAAGAACTCAGTGCATAATCCCCTTACCGTCATCCACTGGGCCTGAATCCATTTAGCAATAACTTGGGCTTAAGCCCATTTACATGATCAATAATAAAATGAAGTAATGTATGCAACCCAACCCATCCATCCATCACACCCCCGACCAGCCAATCACACCTGTGGGGATCAAGTCAACCCACCCCGTCGCTCACACCAAATCGCAGGCAAGTTGCCATTTATAATATTTTTATTGTGGCCAAGCCACCGAAATCATAATGAAACATAATAATAAACATTTTTGTGGCAATGCCACTAGGCTACACTTCTCATCAACATTTTTTTCCCAACCCATGCAAAATATGTAAATGCAACATACATAATAAAGCATAATATCCACATATATAAACAACAATCATTAATCCAGTAATTTATTACGGTAAATCGGCCAGTTATAGAACTTTATAATTCGGCCCACTAAGGCATTCTAGCAAATCGGCCCATAGGGGCATTTTGGTAAATCGACCCATAGGAGCATTTTCGTAAGTCAACACTTTTAAAGGTAATTAAGCAATCCGGCTCATTAAGGCATTTTGACAAAAATGACCCATTAAGGGTATTTTCGTAATTCGACCCATAAGGGTATTTTTGTAAATTTTACAAATTAACCTCGATTTTGACAAATCTTAGTATTTACGATATTTAGGCAAAATACTTGATTCATACTATTTTACCGATATTAAGTTTTTAGGCAACATCAATCGATATTTCTAATATGATGCTAAATCACAGCTTCACGGGATTTCGGTGTGAGATTACACACCTGATTACGGTAAGGATTAACCCTTCTTGATCGTCGGCACCTAAATCACCATTACACTCGATTAATCCAACAAACGAGATTTATTAATCTATATCTAAATCAGACGATCTAATGGAATACTTACTCTTAGAATCGTGAACGACCACGATTTGTCTATTCTCACCGGATGATGGTCCACAACCCGGTGGGAAATCTCGAACTGCCGATACCGCCCTTCGTTTGAACTTAGGAGTAGGAATTGCGAATCCACTCCTTTTGTGTTCTCCTATCGCTTTTCCTTTAAGATCACTACCACTTGCCTCCATTGAAAAAGTCTTGGTCAGTAAAATACTACTATGAGAAAAAGTAGTTGTTTAGGGATAGGATTCGGCTTACCACTATTTCTGAAGGATCAACGAATGAATAAGAACGGGCAATTTAGTCCCTATAACAACCGGTTAGACAAATCCATCATTCCGTTTTAACGGAATAACCAAGTATTGAGAGATATCGAGATGAACTTTAAAGAAATCCTTTACCTTGACAATAGTAGATCCAACTTTCACCGATTAGACTTAAGACTAGAGAGGAATCGATAAGAATGTGATATCCGGCCACTCACTAGAACATTACGAAAGGAAAATGATCACGTTTTGAGAGAGTAGAAGAAAGTGATGTTTTCGGTTAAGAAAAACCATCCCATGACAAGGGCACGTATTCGGCATGAAGAAAAGAAATTGAAAAGAAGAGGATTACTTACCGATTCGATCAAGAAGATAATGCCCAACACAAAAGAAAAAGCAATAGAGAGGAGGTAGGATGCTAATAGGTTCGGCTATGGAGAGAAATGAATAAAGAAATTTCGGTCACAATGTAATGTTGATTTAAGAAGTGAAAGAAAGGTTGAAGAAATAATCAAAAAGAAAAGAGAAGATGGACAAGAGGTGTTTAGAGGTTTCGGCCAATCACCAAAGAGAAATGAACCAAAAGATGTGAGTATTTCAGCAACCAAAGAAGAATGAACAAGGATGGATTAAGGGTTACGAAACAACAAGGGAAAAATGAGCAAAAATGCAATGAGAATTTCGGCCAAAACAAAGGAAAAGAATTGGGAAGAGAAAACACCAATATGCTAAAAAGAAAATAGGCCTCTCTTGCACCAAAACTAGCAAAATGGCTAGGAAAATTCGGCTCCTCCATTCACCCAACAAAACTGTGTATCACTTTGGCCAAAAGGATAAATGTTGACCAAAATATTCTTTCCAAAACATCTTCCACATAATTGGCCAACATGTTCCCTTCCCTTACCTTTTTTTTCATTTCTTTCTTTTTTTTCCCCTATCTTCCTCCTTACCATATTCCTTAGCCTCCTTTCCATAAACAAAAAGTCTCCCTTACCATAAATACAACCATGGCCGACACTTTGGGAAGAAGCACAAAAATTAGTCAAAATAATTTGCACTAGGTGGGATTCGAACCTCTTTGCCATATGTTTATTTATGCTACAAAATACACGCTTATTACCTTAAGCCTTGATGCCACTTACCTTCTCTCCTTAAAGTGCTTAAACACAAAAATTTACCTATAGCCTAACTTGAACCCGGAACTTCCTAAAAACCTCGTAACTTTCTAAAATCACCTTCCTAATAAGTCCAACTTGAAATAATGCCGTTCTCTTGTTCTAAAAAATTTTAAACACTCCTATGCCTAAGGCCCATTGGGCCCAATTCTACTAGGCCCAAATTTGGGTCATTACAGATTATGTACCCTACACCAATAGAATGTGCACCCAAAATTTGTCCCACCTCATCTTGCAATAGATAACTCATTTATCCATGATACACACCAGCATCTCCTCTGGTTAGAGTGGCGGCATGTTTGCCACTGTGTAGCTCAAACCCAACAGCCTCCACCCCAATCAACCTTACATCTTCATTATTTATGAATTAATGGAACAAACCTAGAGCATTGGATCCACTCCCTATGTAAGCCACCAGTATATCTGGTCTTCCACCCCATTTCTCCATCCCCTGTTTTCTGGTTTCCTTTCCAATGATAGATTGAAATTCACGTACCATGCTGGGATATGGATGAGGCCTTACTACAGTTCTGGCTAGATAATATCTTGTTTCCAAGTTCCCCATTAATGCCCTTATGGCTTCTGAGCTCGCATCTTTGAATGTTCCATCAATAGGTTCTACCTCAGGTCCAAAATGCTTCATCAATAGGACATTAAAAGCCTGTTTTTCCATACCTATGGCTCGCATGAAGATAGTGTAGTCCAAAGAAAGTTTTGCACATACTGTTGCTGTTACAACTCTATGCTGCCCAGCTCCGGTGGCAGCCAATGTGCTATTCCAACCCATCCACTTAGTAATCATTGCCTATGCTATGACGTTGTTTATTTTGTGAGCATCGTCATGGTTAAGATCCTTTCTCTTTAAATAAGTCTCTGGTCCGTCTCCTTCATTGTTCTTGTAGTGACTTGTCAACCTTTGAGCAAAGTATAAAGGTGTCTCTCTCCTAACGTAGTCTCTTAATGCTGTTGTGAGCTCCTCGAAAAAATAACCCATAAGAGTAATGATATGGTTTATGACAAGAGTGTCGGGCTTTTGTTGGGCATTCATCAAACTAGTTATAGCTGACTATCAAACCAAGGTAGCTTAGCCTCCGAATAGGTCATTTAGTTTTTCTAGAATTGCTTTGGCATTTTTACAACTCTTTAAATGTTTATAAAGAGTGCTGGTCACGCTTGCCAACCTATATCAACAACCTATCTCATTTGAAGGTTTAAACAAAAAAGATGAGGAAAAATAGAATTACTGGAGATAAGAAAGTTATAATTTTCTAAAGAGAAAAGATTGCAGGAATCAGTACACTGCTTTATTCAATATTCAGCTCTTTAAATAGTTGAAATACAAGCTAAATTTAGATAGTAACTCCTTACTAAACATTAGCAAAACTAATTAACAATTCCCTTTAGAATAAGGATATGCTTTGACTACCAAAAAAATTATTGAATTTGAAAAAAATGAACTAACGTTTCTTAAAGCAAACATTTAACACTCCTCCTTGCTTAAGTAACTGCAAACTCCAATTCTTTACCTTAGAATCTCAAACTTACTGATTGGAAGTGGTTCTATAAATAAATCTGCAACTTGTTCTTCAGACTTGCAGTAAACTAAAGTGACTTCTCCTTGTTGTTGTACTTCCCTCAAGAAGTAGAGCTTAATGTTGACATGTTTAGTCTTCCCATGAAACACTGGGTTGTTTGAGATTGCAATAGCTGTCTGATTGTCAACAAAAATCTCAGTGCTATTTTCCTGCTTCATATGTAAATCACGCATCATCTTTTCCAGGCATAAGGTTTGATTTGCTGCTGCAGTTGCTGCTATGAACTCTGCTTCTGCAGTGGATTGTGCTACAATCTCTTGCTTCTTAGAGGACCATAAGCAGATTCCCGAGCCTAAGCTGAAAGAATATCCTGACGTACTTTTCATATCATCAATAGACCCAGCCTAGTCACTATCCGAAAAACCGTACAACCTTAAGTTTTGGAATATCTTAAACTTGACACCGTAATCAACAGTACCTTTGATGTACCTTAATATTCTTTTTGCCGCTCTTCAATGCATTTCACTAGCACAGTGCATAAATCGAGATAAAAGACTTACAACAAACATGATGTCAGACCTTGTTGCAGTAAGGTACATTAAACACCCAATCAAGCTTCTATAATAACCCTCGTCAACTTTATCAGTTCCATCTTCTTTACCCAGCTTCTCTTTTTGATTCATGGGTGTGCTCGTCGCTTTACATTCGTCCATCTGAAATTTCTTCAATATCTCCTTTGCATATTTCTTCTGGCAGATAAGGACCTTGTTCTTGCTTTGCTTGATCTCTATTCCCAGAAAAAGGTCATAAGACCAAGATCTGTCATTTCAAAGACTTACATCATTTCTTGTTTAAATTCTTCAACCAGCCTTGTATCATTTCCTGTCACGAAGATATGATCAACATAGAGTGACACAATAAGAGTATCATTATTTTTATGTTTCACATAAAGAGTGGATTTTGAAAGACTTTTAACTAATCTAAGACTTAACAAATGGGCATCTATCTTGCTGTACCAAGCTCTTGGTGCTTACTTTAGGCCATAGAGAGCCTTTTTGAGTAGGTGGACTTTTCCTTCTCCGCCTTGCTTCATAAATCCTTTAGGTTGCTCCACATATATCTCATCCTCCATTGCGTTCTTCCATTTTGGATCTTTTAATGCCTCTTCATGGTTAGCAGGTTCGCATATCGCTACATTACATCTTTGATAGATATCTGAAAGTAGCCTTGTACCTCTAATTGAAGGATCATTGTCCAATTCATTTAGCCATACTCAGCTTCTCCTTTTGATTTATGGGTGTGCTCGTCGCTTTACATTCGTCCATCTGAAATTTCTTCAATATCTCATTTGTATATTTCTTTTGGTAGATGAGCACCTTGTTCTTGCGTTGCTTGATCTCCATTCCCAGAAAAAAAGTCATAAGACCAAAATCTATCATTTCAAAGACTTGCATCATTTCTTGTTTAAATTCTTCAACCAACCTTGTATTATTTCCTGTCACCAAGAGATCATCAACATAGAGCGACATAATGAGAGTATCATTATTTTTATGTTTCACATAAAGAGTGGATTCTGAAAGACTTTTAACTAATCCATGGCTTAACAAATGGGCATCTATCTTGCTATACCAAGCTCTTGGTGCTTGCTTTAGGCCATAGAGAGCCTTTTTGAGTAGGTAGACTTTTCCTTCTTCGCCTTGCTTCATAAATCCCTCAGGTTGCTCCACATATATCTCCTCCTCCATTACTTTCTTCCATTTTGGATCTTTTAATGCTTCTTCATGGTTAGTGGGTTCGCATATTGCTACATTACATCTTTGATAGATATTTGAAAGTAGCCTTGTACCTCTAACTGAAGGATCATCTTCCATCTCATTTAGCCATACTCAGCTTCTCCTTTTGATTCATGGGTGTGCTCGTCGCTTTACATTCGTCCATCTGAAATTTCTTCAATATATCCTTTGTATATTTCTTCTGGCAGATGAACACCTTGTTCTTGCTTTGTTTGATCTCCATTCTCAGAAAAAATGTTATAAGACCAATGATAAACCGTAATTGTAACATATTTTAACCCACATTTAATATGCTTTTTGATGATTTATTCCTTGATTTTTATAAAAAGGTGCTTGTAATCCTTTCTTTTCATGTCTTATACCTAGAAAAGCACCCGAGGATGAAAAGAACACAAATCGGGCCCAAAACAGAATAAATGGGCCTTAGTACAAAATTGACACGGCCTGGCCCAAAAGCCCACACAGCTGTGCCTCGACGATTACCTAGAGCACAGCCTCAACTCCGACTTGCATGGCCGTGCCTCAAATTAAAAGTCCAAACACGGTTTGAACGTGATTCACACGGGCGTGTGCCATGGCCGTGCCTCTGTCACTGGAAAGAACAATTTCAGTCGGAAAAGGATACTTAGGGAGAAAGAATTGCAGTCCAAGAGCCTATATATCCCCCCTAAGTGCTACCATTGAAAAGGCATCAAAGCTAGGCTAAGGAGCCAAGTCGAGAAGGTCAGAGTTAGGAAATAACGCGAGGATAGCCAGTTGATCCATCCCAAGAATCCGGAGTTATACTCAAGACGGCGGAATTCTCCTTCAATTCCTTCAGGGGGTTTTAGGAATTTCTTATGTTTTGTTTTATCTTTTCTCTTGCGATGTTTTCTTTATTCATTATGAACTAAACCCCTCAGATACCTGAAGGGGATGAAACCTAGACGAATCTTGTTATTTGATTTTTAAGTTATATGATGAATTACTTAGGTTGTTCTTAATTATGTTGCTTAATCCAAATCTAATGTGCTTAGGTGGAGGAGGAATAGACCCTACCTAAGAGAAGATCTAACATAATTAAGCGGAGTTGATCGAACGCCTAGAGATAGGATTACGAGATTTTGCCGGATTAGGGTGAAACCTAATATGGGAATCCATTGATCGATTTACTGCTATCCTAGGGGGTTATTATAAGCGAACGAGAGTTCCACTAATTAACCTAGGGTTAGACATTATTCGCCTCGAGAGAGGGTTTAATATAGGTTAGGGAGTCCTACGGATCAAGCTAAGTAAAGAAATCGTATAATTCAGGGTTAGATAACAAGTGAAGTCTAGGTGGATTCTTCCTGAGGGTATCGTCGTGATCAATTGAGTTTTTCTTCAAGTTATTTTCCAAATCGTTCTTTTTGTCTTTGTGTCCTTAGCTTAGTCGTCGTCAATTTAGTTTAAAAGCAACTTCACTCCGTTTTTAAGGCTAAATAATAAAAAGAAAGTTAGTATTAGTACTTTTAGTTCATTTGGGTTCGATAATCCGGTCTTGCCTAAGCTATACTACTGTTCGATAGGTACACTTGCCTTTAATCGTTGTCAGAGTTAGTCTCCAGGTTCGATCGTTCTTTTATAAATTTTTAAAGCTCTGATTTCAGCGATCAAGTTTTTGGCGCCGTTGCCGGGAAACTAAAATATTAAAAAACTCTATTTTTATTACTTTAGCCATAATTTTTATTTTTCGCAATTTTTCTTTCTATTTTTATTTTTTTTCTATTTTGCTGAAAATTTCTTTCTTTCTTTTTCCAGCAGGTATCTCTAGTTTATGACTAGAAGGAACCCAAGAGGACCTTTGGTATACGACAATGATGTTGAAGCAACCGCTTGTAGGAATCGTCGGGAAACCAGGCGAGCCCTAAATTACATAGAAAGAGAAGAAGAAGACGAATCCAATTCTACTGAAGGGATGGACGAAAACCACCCACCACCACGTGATGTGGGGGACAATAATGCTCCACGCACAATGTTTGATTATGCGAAACCGCATTTGACAGGAGTGGAATCAAGTATTTGTTAGGCTTGCTATAACTGCTAACAATTTTGAATTAAAGCCTAACACAATACAAATGATTCAACAGTTTGTTCAATTTGATGGTTTGCAGGACGAAGATCCAAACACGCATATAGCTAATTTTTTAGAATTCTGTGATACCTTAAAAATAGATGGCGTTTCTGATGATGCCATACGTCTTCAGTTATTTCCTTTTTTATTGAGAAATAAAGCTAAATAGTGGTTAAACTCGTTACAACGAGGGTCAATCACTACATGGAATCAAATGACTGAAAAGTTTTTAATGAAATATTTTCCACCGGCCAAAACAGCCAAATTACGGAATGATATCTCTTCTTTTGTGCAGATGGATTTAGAGACGCTGTACGATGCATGGGAGAGATTTAAGGATCTCTTGAGGAGGTGCCCACACCATGGCCTACCCTTGTGGCTACAAGTTCAAACCTTCTATAACGGTGTAAACCCCTCAACGAGGTAATTAATTGACTCAGCCGCCGGCGGAACTCTGAACAACAAAACTCCAGAAGCAGCATACGAGTTCATTGAGGAGATGTCACTGAATAATTATCAATGGCAGGCTTCAAGAACCAAACCAACAAAATCAGCAGGAGTCTTTAACGTCGATGCAGTGACCATGCTATCAACGCAGCTAGAGATGATGAATAAAAAGCTTGATAGTTTATGTTCTTCGCAGGCACACCCAGTCATGCAGTGTGACACAAGTGGAACTGTGGCGAATCCTGAGTACCTACCCTACCAACCGGAAGTAGAGAGCGACCAGATGAACTATATAGGTAATAACTTCCGATCCAATAATAATCCTTATAGTAACAATTGCAATCCAGGTTGGAGGAACCACCCAAATTTTTCATGGGGAGGTCTAGGAAACCAAGGTAATCAAAGGCAACAACCTCCTCAAAACTTCCAAAATTAGCCCTATCCACAAGAGAAGAAACCGACCCTTGATGAGATGATGGCAAAATTCTTGGTAGACACAGAGAAACGTATCCAAGAAACTGAGAGAACAATCAAAAGCAATGAGAGCCAATAGGGGAAATTATTAAGTCAGTCAAGGAAGTCAGTAATGCAGTTGAACAACTCGCAAAACTGATGTCAGAACGATCGCAAGGACGTTTACCGAGTAACACTGAGATTAACCCTAAGGAGCAAATTCAAGCCATCACAGCTCAGGATAATAAGGGGTTAGATAAACCTGATCCAAGGCCAGAAAATAAGGTAAACGAAGGTAAAACAGAGGTAACACAAGAAAAAACCAAAACTCGTAATTAAAGAGTACCAACCTCGCATACCTTACCTAGAAGCCATAAAAAGAGATGATTCAGAAGAACATTTCGGTAAGTTCCATAAACTTTTAAAGAAATTACATATTAACTTACCTCTCCTTGAAGCTCTTTTTCAGATGCCAGACGCGAGGAAATTTTTAAGACAGCTCTTGACCAACAAATGCAAAATAGATGAAGAGCATCACGTGGAACTAAACGCAACATGCACGGCAATGTTACAAAGTAGGCTACCACAGGAACTAAAAGATCCAGGGAGTTTTACAATTCCATGTTTACTTGGTAGTTTACATATTAATAATGCGTTAGCTGATTTAGGGGCAAGCATAAATGTTATGCCTTATTCACTGTTTAAATGACTAGGTCTAGGGAAGCCCAAACAAACTAAGATGAGTATTCAACTAGCTGATAAAACTGTTAGAATCCCAAGAGGCATTATCGAAGATGTTCTCGTAAAAATCGATAAATTTGTTTTCCCAGTAAACTTTGTTGTCTTAGACATGGATGAGGATAATTCAATCCCCTTAATTTTAGGAAGACCTTTTCTAACAACTGCCAAGACTAAAATTGATGTTGCAACAGGTGAACTCATACTTCGTGTAGGTGATGAATCAATCAGTCTTCAAGCCCTTGAACCGGCCAGGACAACAGTTAATGAAGGTAAGAAAGATACTTCAATAGACAATCAAATTGTTCAAACTTCACCGCAGGAAACATCACAAGACCTAAAGCCTGAGCCAACTCATAGACCCCAAGTCGACAAAGAAAAATCACACAAGGAACAAAGCCTTAGGGTCGACAATTTAGTGGAGCAAAAGATACAGGTCAAAGAAGAGCCGAAACCACACGAAGTAAAACCCGAGGAACCACCAAAGGAACTCGTAGGGACATCTAACCACTTCAAAATAGGAGACCAGGTACTGTTAGACAAAACTGATCCTCACATCACTACAACAGACCTGAGGGCAAAGGGAGAAAATCCTCTTAAGGTACACGATATCTTCCCACACGGAATAGTCGAGATAAGCAATCCAATATTCGGCAATTTCAAGGTAACCACTTCTCGACTTCAACCCTGTCAAGGAAATAGAACTGTAAGCATGAGGGAAGATATTCAAACTTTTAAACCTCTCTAAAATTTTCAAATACGAGGAAAGTCTAGCTTAAGACTATAAACGAGCGCTTTCGGGAGGCAACCAGAGCACTAACCATATTTTCTTTCAATTTTATTTTTAGTTTCCTTTATTTCTTTTCTTTTTAACTAACCAAAAGTGCAGAATTCTAGGTTACACGGCCTTAACCACGGCCGTGTGGACCATCGGAACCTCCACACTGACAGAGCAGGGGCCGTGCAAGTCAGTCTAACCACCCCCTCAACGTCATGGATCCAACCACCCTTCCCACGGGCACCGACAGAAAGGCACGGCCGTGCCCGTAAACTGTGCGAAGCTACTGACTTGCACACCACGGGCAGAGCATGCCTGTACGGTCCAACCGTGCCCACATACTAACTTCACAAACACAGGCATGGTGAGCTGAAACACGGGTATGGGCCACCAAACACGGCCGTGCGAGGCGACCATGTAAACCGCAACGGCCTTACACCATGGGCGTGTGAACATACCAAAATTCAAATACTATTTAAATCCTATAGCCCTTCCCCTTTCCCTCATCTAGTTTCATCTTCACTTTCTTTTCTTACTTTTCCCCTTCTCAGATTCTTCACTTTATAAATCTCTAACACCTTTGAGCAACACATAATCATGTCGAAGAAGCGAAAGAAGCTAAGCATAGTCTCCCCAATGGAGAACGGTCACCATGAGTTCATGCCGGCAGCTTCGACTAATCACCAAGCCAAGGGTCGTTGAGACCAATTTATTGTTCCTTGTTGTTTCTCTTCTTCTTTATTTTCCTTATCTAAGCTTCTCTACTACTCTTTTCGTTTACTTTTCTTTTAGTTTCTTAGTGTCAGGTCCGCCAGGCTGCTAGGGAATCACGCCGACCACCACAATGACCACACCACTCTCACCACCGCCACCACCTTCAGAGCCCGAGAAGTCACACCCACCTTGCGAACCATCCTCCAATAAGGACTCTCCGGTCCATTCTTCTTTTCTTTTATTTTTGTTTTCCTTCTTAATCTCCTTTCCTTTTTCTTTCTTGTTTTTAATTTTATATTTAATTTACTTTAACTATGTCTTAATAACCCCTGGCTAATCCTTCACGAGTTCCCCAATTTCTTTATCTAGTGCAGAGCTCGGGAACAAACACCACCACCATACCGACGCCTTCGCTGTAGGTACCACACCCTCCACCAAACCCTCCCAATAATTCAGGGAGTTCCTCTCACCCTCACTTTTGATTTCTATAAAAATATCTATCTTTTTACATTGAGGACAATGTACATCTTAAGTGTGGGGGGCTAAATATACCTAACTTTTTGCATTATTCTCAAATCCATGAGGGTAAAAGTGGAATAAAAGTGCCAAACTTTTTTCATTATTCTCATATTCCTGATTTAGTCTTGTTTTTATGCAAAATTTTCATATTACTAATTAGGATGAAATTTACGATGATTTGTGATTTTTATTGACATGTTTTAAAATAAGTCATAGTCAATTGTACATTGATGATTAAATTTAAAAGAATGCTAGAGAATTAAGCATGATAAGTCCCTTTTTCACGAATTAAAATTATGCTAGGTTGTTGACCTAAATTTAAATACTACCTTGAAATTTGAAATTTACAAGGTTAATGTCAAAACACCCATAATTTTTGTGAGATTTTGAACCTTATAAAACATACATTCTTTTTCGTGCTTATTTCCTTGATTATGAGTGTGTCTACCATGAACTGTTATTCTAGAACTTGCCTCGTTTATGCATGTTGAGACCACATTTTTGATTTGATATACAGAGATGATAAAGGCACCTAGGTTTTAACCCATTAACTCCACTAAATAGCCTACCTTTACAATTAACCCCTAGTGAACCCCGTTGATCCTAACAATCCTTTTCATTGACTCACCTACTAAATATTAACCCAAAGCCCCTTTGTAATTGTTATCACCCTTTCTTTTGACTACTCCTAAATCGAGAATTGGTTTGATCAAGTTCCCTAAGTTTATTATTCTAGTATTTAATCGATCTTGTATTAATTAGTTTGTTCTAAAAAAAATCAAAGTATTCAAATTTTAGTAGTATGAAAAGTGAGCTTACACAATCAATATCTATTCTCAAAATAGAAGCTCGTATTAGTAGGTTTATTACTTTTCAGTTGATGATATTTCAGTATGTTTAAGTAGGTACTCGTCAATTCAATCTCGATTCTAACCCTCTAATTTCGGCTTGTAACCACACCTTTAACCCTAGCCTCGTTACAACCCTAACAAATACCTTTTGATCTGTTTATCATCTCATATTACAGTGGTGGAGATTTGATTTTCAGGCAAGCCTATGGGATTAACTTTTCAGGTTCGACTTACGAGCGATTTTTTTCCTGAACCTTAAACACTTTAGAGTGATTTGAGTGAATCTTAAAGTGAGGACATCAATCCTTATTGGTTTTGAATTGAAAAGGTAGTCATTTAAATAGAGGGAGATACCTATGTTTTTGAAAGTACAAGCTCATGACTTATCTCGTTTAAATCTTTAGGACTCTTTGAACTGAATTATCCATGTATAAATTACCTATGAATTATGATAAAACATTGTTGATAAGAATTGTAGATCATGGAAAGTTCGTTTTAATTGTAAGTTGAGAATTTTACTTGAGGACAAGCAAAAGCTTAAGTGTGGGGGTATTTGATAAACCGTAATTGTAACATATTTTAACCCATATTTAATATGCTTTTCGATGATTTATTCCTTGATTTTTATAAAAAGGTGCTTGTAATCCTTTCTTTTCATGTCTTATACCCAAAAAAGCACCCGAGGATGAAAAGAACACAAATTAGGCCCAAAACAGAGTAAATGGGCCTTAGTACGAAATTGACACGGCCTGGCCCAAAAGCCCACACGACCGTGCCTCGACGATTACCTAAAGCACGACCTCAACTCTGACTCGCATGGCCGTGCCTCAAATTAAAAGTCCGAACACGGTTTGAACGCGATTCACACGGGCGTGTGCCATGGCCGTGCCTCTGTCGCTGGAAAGAACAATTTCAGTCGGAAAAGGATACTTAGGGAGAAAGAATCGCATTCCAAAAGCCTATATATATCCCCTAAGTGCTACCGTTGAAAAGGTATCAAAGCTAGGCCAAGGAGCCAAGCCGAGAAGGTCAGAATTAGGAAATAACGCGAGGATGGCCAGTTGATCCATCCCAAGAAGCCGGAGTTATACTCAAGACGGCAGAATTCTCCTTCAATTCCTTCAGGGGGTTTTAGGAATTTCTTATGTTTTGTTTTATCTTTTCTCTTGCGATGTTTTCTTTATTCATTATGAACTAAACCCCTCAGATACCTGAAGGGGATGAAACCTAGACGAATCTTGTTATTTGATTTACTTAGGTTGTTCTTAATTATGTTGCTTAATCCAAATCTAATGTGCTTAGGTGGAGGAAGAATAGACCCTACCTAATAGAAGATCTAACATAATTAAGCGGAGTTGATCGAACGCCTAGAGATAGGGTTACGAGATTTTGCCGGATTAGGGTGAAACCTAATATGGGAATCCATTGATCGATTTACTGCTATCCTAGGGGGTTATTATAAGTGAACAAGAGTTCCACTAATTAACCTAGGGTTAGACGTTATTCGCCTCGAGAGAGGGTTTAATATAGGTTAGGGAGTCCTACGGATCAAGCTAAGTAAAGAAATCGTATAAATCATGGTTAGATAACAAGTGAAGTCTAGGTGGATTCTTCCTGAGGGTATCGTCGTGATCAATTGAGTTTTTCTTCAAGTTATTTTCCAAATCGTTCTTTTTGTCTTTGTGTCCTTAGCTTAGTCATCGTCAATTTAGTTTAAAAGCAACTTCACTTTGTTTTTAAGGCTAAATAATAAAAAGAAAGTTAGTATTAGTACTTTTAGTTCCTTTGGGTTCGACAATTCGGTCTTGCCTAAGCTATACTACTGTTTGATAGGTACACTTGCCTTTAATCGTTGTCAGAGTTAGTCTCCAGGTTCGATCATTCTTTTATAAATTTTTAAAGCTCTGATTTCAGCGATCAACCAAGATCTATCATTTCAAAGACTTGTATCATTTCTTGTTTAAATTCTTCAACCAACCTTGTATTATTTCCTGTCACCAAGAGATTATCGACATAGAGTGACACAATGAGAGTATCATTATTTTTATGTTTCACATAAAGAGTGGATTCTGAAAGACTTTTCACAAATCCATGGCTTAACAAATGGGCATCTATCTTGATGTACCAAGCTTTTGGTGCTTGCTTTAGGCCATAGAGAACCTTTTTGAGCAGGTAGACTTTTCCTTCTTTGCCTTGCTTCACAAATCCTTCAGATTGCTCCACATATATCTCCTTCTCCATTGCTTTCTTTCATTTTGGATCTTTTAATGCTTCTTCATGGTTAGCAGGTTCGCATATCGCTACATTACATCTTTGATAGATATCTGAAAGTAGCCTTGTACCTCTAATTGAAGGATCATCTTCCAACTCATTTAGCCATTCATCTGTTGTTTGAAAAAAATCACCTTTTGGTTTTTGCGACATGTCTTTTTTTTGCGGAATCATTCAGTTCCACTGCTCATCCTCATTGAATTGCACATCTCAACTAATTATCATTTTTCCTGGTTGAGGATGGTACACCTTGTAAGCTTTAGAAACTGAAATATATCCCACGAATATACCTGGAGTTGCTTTCTTATTAAGTTTGTCACGCTTAACCTGTGGAACATCAGTAAAACATACGCAACCAAATACTTTAAGAAAGCTAAGTGAAGGTTTATACCCATACCAAGCTTCAAATGGAATCTTGTCTTTCAAAGCCTTGGTTGGTGATAAACCGTAAAAGTAACATATTTTAAGCCTACATTTAGCATGCTTTTGGATGATTTATCCTTTGATTTATGTAAAAAGGTGCTCTTAATCCTTTCTTTTCATGTTTTATACTCAGGAAAGCACCCGAGGATGAAAAGAACGAGAAACGGGCTTACGGACCAAATTGGGCCAAAATAGAAATCGACACTGCCTGGGCCCAAGACCACACGGTCGTGCCTCATTAAAAGTCTGAACATGGCCTAAAGACGACTCACACGGGCGTGTGCCATGGCCGTGTCCCTGTCGTGGAAAAGAGCAATTTCACTCGAAAAAGGATACTTAGGGGCAAAGAAACCTATCTCAAAAGCGTATATAAACACCCTAAGTATAACCTAGAAGGGGGCGGTTAGCTAGGCTAAGGAGCCGAGCGAGAGAGGTCAGATTTGTGGAGATTTACTCAAAGAGAGCCAGTTGATCCATCTCAAGAAGCCGGAATTATACTCAAGACGGAGGATCTCTCCTTCAATTCCTTCAGGGGTTTTAGGGATTTCTTATGTTTTTTTTTATCTTTTCTTTTGAGATGTCTTCTTTTATTGTTATGAACTAAACCCTCAGATACCTGAGGGGGATGAAACCTAAGATGAATCTTGTTATCGTTTGCTGAACTATATGATAAATATTTGACTTGTTCTTAATTATGTGTTCTTAATTCTTGTGTTGATATTTTCGGGATATTAATTCAAGTATGATGTGCTTAGGTGGAGGAGCAAAAGTCCCTGCCTAAGAGTAGATCTAGCATAATTAAGCGGAGTTGATCGCGCGCTTAGAGATAGGGTGACGAGATTTTGTTGAATTAGGGTGAAACCTAATATGGGAGTCCGTAGATCGAGTTAATGCGATTTTAGGGGTTTTAATTAGAAAGAGATTTCAATTAATCAACCTAGGGTTAGACGTTATTCGCTTCGAGAGAGGGTTTAATATACATTAGGGAATCTTACGGATCAAGTCAAGTGAATAAATCGTCTGGTTCAGAGTTAGATAACAAGTGAAATCTAGGTGGATTCTACCTTGGGTGTCGTCTTAATCAATTGGTTTTTCTCAAGTTATTTTCCCAAACTCTTTCTCTTTGTCTTTCCATCTTTAGTTTAGTAGTTAGTTAATTTGGATTAGATAAACAATCCTTTAATTCTTAGGCTAAATAATAGAAAAAGAGTTATTATTACTACTTTTGGTTCCTTTGGGTTCGACATTCCGGTCTTGCCTAAGCTATACTACTATTCGATAGGTGCGCTTGCCTCAAAAATCGTTGTCAGAGTTAGTTTCTAGGTTCAATCATTCTTTTTATAAATTTTAAGACTCGACAGACACGATCAGTTGGAAGACGATTTTGCAAGAAAACTGTTGTGCTTTTCTGTCAGTCTTCTTCTTATGCTTTCCAACTTCATGGTGCTTGGCTGGCAAAGCTCCTTCAACGACTTGCTCTTGCCTCATGAGGCTTCGCTGCTCTTGAGCTTGCAATGCATTTATCAATTCTGCCAAATTGATTTTAGACAAATCTTTTGTGTTTTCCAAGGTGGTTATTGAAGCTTCATATCTTTCAGGCACTATTACAAGAATCTCTTCAACAATTCTAGACTCTAAAAATTTAGTGCCAAGTAACATTACCTTGTTGATAATTTCAAACAATCTATTTGAATATTCTTTGATTGTCTCTGATTTTTTCATCCTCTACAACTCAAATTCTCTTATTAAATATGTAACATCCTGAAATTTGGGATTTTATGTTTTGCATTTTTCCTTGTGTTAGGCTCGTTGTATGTGTATGGGGGCCCTGAGAAGGCTTGGGGTTGAGTTGGGCCTTGGTAGAATTTTTGTGTTTAAGCACTTAAGGGGGAGAAGGTAACTGGCATCAAGGCTTAAGGAAATAAGTGTGTATTTTGCTAGCACAAGTGGAGCTAGTAGCAGAGTGGTGTGGCGTCACATGAAGGAACTAAAGGGGTGGAGTTTGAATCCCATCAATTGCAAATTTTGGATTAATTTTTATGCTAATCAGGTGGAAGATGGTAAGTGTCGGCCAAGACTCTAAAGAAGGAAAGGAAGACTCATTCAAATGATGGAAAGAAGACTAAGGAGAAGAGTAAGGAGGAGATCAAGGAGAAAGATAAGGGATTGTGGTAAAAAGGGAATGTTGGCTGAATTTTAGGAGGTGCATGGGGGAAAGAATTTTGGTCAATTAAGATCTTTTGGTGGAAGGTGTAATCGGTTTTGGTAAGGGGAAATTAGGAGCCAAATTTCTAAAGGTCTTTTTACAAGTTTTGTGCATGCAAAGCTTTTCCTCTTTTTGAACATTTTGTGCTTTCTTTTCCAACCTTTTTCCTTGTTTTGTCAAAACATTCAAGCCAATTTGTTCATTTTTTTTTCTCTTGTTTTGCCGAAATACTCAAGCCATTTTGTTCATCTTTTCTTTAGTGTTAGCCGAAACTCTCTAACATTTCTTTTCCATCTCTTCTTCTCTTTTCTCACAATTTCTTCTATTTTTTCTCTCTTTTTCTTTAGTCAACAAAATTTGTAGGCCGAATCTTTCTTGTTCCTTTCTCTTTAATAGCCGAATCTTTAACATTTTCTCTCTTCTCTATCTTCCTTGTTAGTCACTTTCTTCCTTGACTGAATCGGGTAAGTGGCTTCTTTCTCTTCCTTTCGTCTTCTTTTCTCCATAGCCGAAGGTGTGACCACCATCATTCGATTATTTCACTTTATTTCTAAATCGAAACACCATTCCCTTCTACTCCCTCATATCGTGATCATCTCCTTTTTGTAGTGTTCTAGTGGGTTGGCCGAATATCACATCCTTGCCGACTCATCTTTAGCCTTAAGTCGAATCGGTGGGAGTCGGATCTATCATCGTTAAGGTAAGGAGTTTCTTCATGGTTCATTTTGATATCTCTCATTGCTTGGTTATTCCGCTAAAACGGATCGATATTTATGTCTAATCGTTTATTCTAGGGACTAAATCACTCGTTCTACTCTACTCGTTGATCCTTCGGAGGTAGTGGTAAGCCGAAACCCTCTCCTTAGACAACTACTTTCTCTCATCGTAATATTATTCTGACCGAGACTTTTCCAATGGAGGCAAGTGGTAGCAATACTAAAGGAAAATCGATAGGAGGACGAAAAGGGAGTGGACTTGCAATCTCTACTTCCAAGTTTAAGCGTAGGGCGGTATCGATAGTTCGGGATTTTCTACCGAGCTGTGGAAGGGAGCCAGCACTCAGTGAGAATAGGCAGATTGTGGTTGTTCACAGTGGTGAGGGTAAGTGTGACAAACTGATTGTTTTGACTTGGATTAAGACACTCTTTTTTGTTAGTTAATCGAGTGTTATGGTGACATAGGTGCCGGCGATCAAGAAGGTTTAGTTCTTACCGTAATCAGGTGTGTAATCTCACACCGAAATCCCGTAGATTCTGATTCACCATCATGTTGGATAAACAGATCGTTGTTGCTTACGAACCTATTAACTGCAATATGGCATGAAATGGGTAACTTGCTAAAACAACATTAATTCTAAGATCTGTCAAAATCGGTATTAATTGGCTTAATTACCAAAATGCACTCAATGGGCCGATTTACCGAAATGCCTTAACGGGCTGAATTGCTTAAACGCCTTTAAAGGGTAGATTTACCAAAATGCCCTCGATGGGTCGATTTATTAAATTGCCCATAGTGGGCCGAATTGCCAAAGTGCTTTAGTGGGCCGATTCACTGAAATATTTCACTAGATTAATGGTTGTTTTATATTTGGATAATTTACTTTGTATGTTGCATCTTTACATACTGCATGGGGTGAGAAAGATTGTATGGAGAGTAGTGTAGCCTGGTGGCATAGCCACAATACTTTAAATGAGCTTGATTATGATTTCGGTGGCATGGCCACAATAATAATATATTATAGCAGCTTGACTGCAAATTTTGTGTGAGCGGTGGGGTGGGTTGACTTGATCCCCACATGTATGATTGGCTGGTCGGGGTGTGATGGATGGATGGGTTGGATTACATTTATTTCATTTAAATACTGTTATGTAAATGGGCTTAGGCCCAAGATGTTGCTATACGGGTTCAGGCCCAGTGGATGACGGTAAGGGGATTATACACTGAGTTCTTGTAACTCACCCCCTTTCTTTTCTTAATCCTTGCAGGTAATGCTCAGTAATGAGGACTTGGGGCCATGGATGACTTGGTGGAGGCCATACTTTAGAAATGATGTTTTTGAACATTAGTAAACTTCTTTTCTGCTTTATTTCGTTACTTTTACTATTTTTGGGTTTAAAGTTGTAATAAGGCCTCTGGGATATGTTTTAATTTGCTTTATGTTTTGACGTATTTATTATCTTTCTTGAACTGTTTTAAACGGGGGTTTTCTAAGATCATAAATAACAGTTTTCCAAAATTGATTAACAAGTGTATTTCATAACAAATATGCACAAATAATTTAACTTGGATTCTCCTTAAATTATCAACGTTGTTTTTAAAAGTCATGGTTTTAAAAGTTCACTAGTTCGATTATCGATTCTTCAATCAACCTCACAAGATTAATAGTATTTTTATCGAATATTTATAACCAAACTTGTTTTCTTAACTATAACCAAATAACGCCTACTTTAGTAAGAATCACAAGTTATTTATATGTTTTCTTCATGTGACATGCCAGATCAGGTCATACCGCATGGGCCAGGTTTGGGGTGTTACAAAATTCAACACCTGCATGCCTCGTATCCTTTCATCTCCTTCGTATTCTTCTTTGAGATAGTCTCACAATTCTTTTACTGATCGGAGAGACATAATTTTCATGAAAATTATTGTTGAAACATTAGCGAACAGAGTTGCTTTCGCCTTGGCCTTTCGGGTTTTCTTTTCCTTGTGAGTTTTGAGTTGGGCAATGGTAGGATTAGTTGGCAGCAGAGGAACTTCATAATCCTCTTCGACGGCCTCCCAGATATCCAAATCTTCAAGGTAAGTCTCCATTCTCACTGCCCAAAGTTGATAATTCTCACCATCAAAGATAGGAGGGGATATTTGAAAAAAACTGGTTTCAATCTCCATTACACTCACAGATCCCTTAAGAAAAAAATGGCTCAGATACCAATTGAAGGTTTAAACAAAGAAGATGAGGAAAAATAGATTTACTGGAGATAAGAAAGTTATAATTTTTCTAGAGAGAAAAGGTTACAGGAATCAGTACACTGCTTTATTCAATATTCAACTTTTTAAATAGCTGAAATACAAGCTAAATTTAGATAGTAACTGCTTCCTAAACATTAGCAAAACTAATTAACAATTCCCTTTAGAATAGGGATATGCTTTAACTACCAAAAATTTATTGAATTTCAAAACAATGAACTAACGTTCCTTAAAGCAAACATTTAACATCATCAAACTCCTCCCATCATTTTCTAACCTCAGCTTGAGTGGTTAGTAGATATCTATTATCAAGGACTGTTTTGAGTTTCTCACAACTTAATACAATCATGAGGTTCCTTTTCCATTCCTTATAATTATTTATGTTCAGTTTGTTGTTACTAAGTATGTTTAATAAGGGAGTAGGTGTCAGTTTTCGAACTTAAAAAATAAAATATACATTGAGTAATATCTTTGTATTAAGAAAATATTGAGAAAACCTTTTGCAACATACAATATGAATTAAGATGATGCATATGTCTTACATTAATCCTTGAAAACATTTGTAAGTCGTTGCAGAAAAATTCCTACACATATTGAATTAAGTCACCTTGGGCAATCTTAATCAACTAGTAACAACATGGATTTCCACCCAATTAATACATGAAAATTCTTTAAACATTCGAGCACACTAATAATCGCTTCACGATTACAAGATAATTCTTCTTACTTTCAAGAAATCTCCTCAATGAGATTCACATGGCAATCCTACCGTGGGGTAGTAAAATTGCCATGCCATCATAAGGGACCATTGATGGTGGCTGTAGGTCTTGTTTAGGGACCTTCTATCTTTTAAGAACATGTAAGGTTTTTATGTTTGATTTCAATCACGAATGGTTAATAAATGCATCACAAGTACATGTGACATTATTTTCCTAAATCATATAGCTTGCTTATCATACATATGGATGAACATACTTTGCAGTCAATTTAAACATCCTCATACTATCACAGAAAAGCATAAAATTAGATGACTTTTATCACCAAAGTTTCTACAATTCCATCCTAAGGAAAAAATTACAATTATTACCGCAAAACATACTTTGGGTCTTCTGGGCGAAAGCCAAATATCCTGAGTTTTAGGTTTTCTCCAAAACCAAAATGACTTGAAAAACACCGAAAGGGTCTGTTATCGCCACTATGGGCTTTCGCTGCCCCCACGGTTGACACTGATGTTGTCATTGTTGGACCATCGTTGACTACCCTCGTTAGCCACCACCATCAAACCACCGTCATCGTACCATTGATGGCCTCTACTGCCTGACCACTGTCAATCTTTTGTCGATTATTCGGGTTGGGTTTGCGTTATCTCGATCAATCTTGGATACGTCTCGATTCTCCAAGATTCATCAAAAAATTCAGTTACAAAATATTTATGTTCGTGTCCGACTCACATGAATTATTTTTAAAAAATAAATAAAACTTACGTGGAGATGGTAATCCACAATCTAATTATAAATCTAAAAAAATTATTAAAATAATAATTACAACCACTTTAATTTCTAAGAATCACAACTTTGGAAAAATTACTTTATCATATAAAATAATAAAATACATTAATTCACATACATAACTCAAAACAAGCTTATAATTATCAGAATGTCACATCTTATAAAAAAATTAACCAAACTTGAAGAAGAGAGAAAATTCAATATCGATTTGTACTATAGGTCTTGTTTAGGGACCTTCTATCTTTTAAGAACATGTAAGGTTTTTATGTCTGATTTCAATCACGAATGATTAATAACTGCATCACAAGTACATGTGACATTCTTTTCCTAAATTATATAGCTTGCTTATCATACATATGGATGAACATACTTTGCAGTCAATTTAAACATCCTCATACTATCACAGAAAAGCATAAAATTAGATGACTTTGATCACCAAAGTTTCTACAATTCCATCCTAAGGAAAAAATTACAATTATTACCGCAAAACATACTTTGGGTCTTCTGGGCGAAAGCCAAATATCTTGAGTTTTAGGTTTTCTCCAAAACCAAAATGACTTGAAAAACACCGAAAGGGTCTGTTATCGCCACTACGGGCTTTCACTGCCCCACGGTTGACACTGATGTTGTCATTGTAGGACCACCGTTGACCACCATCGTCGACTACCCTCGTCAGCCACCACCATCAAACCACCATCATCGTACCATTGATTGCCTCTACTGCCTGACCACTGTCAATCTTTTGTCGACTATTCGGGTTGGGTTTGCGTTATCTCGATCAGTCTTGGATACGTCTCGATTCTCCAAGATTCATCAAAAAATTCAGTTACAAAATACTTATGTTCGTTTCCGACTCTCATGAATTATTTTAAAAAAATAAATAAAACTTACGTGGAGATGATAATCCACAATCTAATTATAAATCTAAAAAAATTATTAAAATAATAATTACAACCACTTTAATTTCTAAGAATCACAACTTTGGAAAAATTACTTTATCATATAAAATAATAAAATACATTAATTCACATACATAACTCAAAACAAGCTTATAATTATCAGAATGTCACATCTTATAAAAAATTAACCAAACTTGAAGAAGAGAGAAAATTCAATATCGATTTGTACTATAAGCATAACACAACTAGGCTTTGATATCAATTGTTGAAAAAATTCCAGTTTGAAAATAGTTTTTTGTCACAGCGAAAAATTAAAATTCTGAAAATCGAGCCAGTTTGTCATACTTATAGTAATAAACTTTTCCCAAAAAATTTCCTGTGCTTTGTGCGAGACGAATCGTTGACGTTCTTAGCTTTCAACCAAATGATTTTCTCCGCTAATCTCGTACCACAAATCGTTTTGAGTGTGGACTCGAAGAACCACGAATCAAACACAAAACCAAAAATAATTTCTTATTTCCAATGGTAAAGTAAAACTCTTTCTATAGAAATTGGTAAAATTACTATTCCAAAAATTGAATTTATACTTAGAAAATAAATTATTACTATTTTCGGGAAAAATAACAATATCTCAAAATTGTATATTTTTAGCCTTACCAATGTCATCTATTTATAAGGAGAGATAGAATAATCCTAGCTGAATTAGTAAAATACATATAATACTTATTTGATAGAAAAACTAGTCCCCTAGTTCTATTCGGAGAGAGGAGCGACACACCCTAGTTAAATATACCAGCGTTGCTAGCCTTCGTATATTATGAGGGGTTTTGGGTCTCTCTTGTATTGGGTCCAATTATATGTGCTTCCTGGACTTTTAACCTAGTACATGCTTTTCTATTCCCAAAATAAATATTATTTATTAAATTAATTTTCTAATTAAATAAGTTTCTCAACCCAATTCTAATTCTGTTAAAGTCATGACAACTTTACTGTAAAAGAATTAATGAAAAAGTATATTTAATTTCCATATTCAACGGATTCATAATGACCAATTAATTTAATTCCAATTTTCGTACTTCAATTATTTGATTAAATTAATAATTCGTAAAACTTCAAATTAATTCTCAGGTCATTTTCATACTTAGTAAGAAACCACATTCATTTCTAAATATAACTCATTTCTCTAACTTTATCATTTATATACATTTATGTTCATGTGATTCTATATGCAATTCATTTATGTAATTAAGGCTCAAATGATTTATAATTAAGTTCCAGCTTTTCGCCTATTAATTATAAACTAATTAAGTCATGAAGTCATTCAACTATAGTATCATGACTGAGCTCTCCCTAATTACATACCATTACAAAACTTACTCTATCAGTGCTCATCTAATGACCTTGTAATAAGTGTGCTACCCTCATAAGATATTCTTAGTCTCTTTAGGATAAATTTGTTCTCCCAATATGATCCTATTTTATCTCATGATAACCATTACATCATCTTTCATGAAAAGTCAATCATTATCAAAATAGTAATTAAGTCATTTATCACAAAGACAAACGACCGGTGGCCACGTTTACTTTTCATCTATCATGTAATACCAATGAAAGGATATCCTTTACCCACTTCTTGAGCTATAAATTCCACTATTGTGAATGATGCTACATACTGTCAAAGTTGCATACTCAACGCACCAGCTTTCAGTTTCTTATATATTTGAACTCAAGCTTTTACTTACACCAAAGTATACATGTAACACCCCAAACCCAGCCCATAAGTTTCGACCAGATCTGGTATGCTACGGGTTGTACATTGAAAACTTTTTTCTTTGTTGGTTTTGGAAATCGTAAGTTAATTAGACAATATTTGAATTAATAGGTGACATTTGAAAATAAAACCTTGTGTTATTATTATTTTTAATAATTAAACCTTTGACAAAATCTCATAAGTTGAAAATATTAAAATTTGATGGCCCCTCGAGTCCGTCTCGGCTCCCATGTCCATGATCTACTGCTCATCTACAAAGTTAAGGAAAAATAATAGGGTGAGTCACCAAGACTCAGTGTGTAAATCCCGAACACAACGACCTGAGGCCCACAAACACATTATGGGCCCCGGCCCATACATGATGGCAACAATCATAATCACATGATAAATAATAAATGATGAATAGCCCAACCAATCCTAGAATTCCATCCTCTACACACTAACCCGTACCAACCATCACACCTTGGGGATTTCTACAATCAACCCTCCATCCGCTACACACCATAACGACAGTTGTGCTGCCTGTCTTAAAGATCGATCACTGTTTGACCTATGTGGCAAAGCCACCGATCGCCATGCGACCTTAATAACACATCGTAGCATTTCGACAGCTGAGCTGCCTGTCATAAAGACCGATCACTATGTGACCTATGTGGCAAAGCCACCGATCGCTATGCGACCTTCTTCCCCTTCATCATAACAATCCCATCCCATGCATACATACATGCAAAATCAAACAATGTATTACCTAAGAGATTTCAGTTTATCGCATACATCGATACACATAGAGAGATTTCTATGATTACGTATCTGACATCCTTTACCTACCCTTTCTGGGTAATACGACTGTTCACACAGCCTATTTTCCTGCTCTTAGCCCACAACACATATATACACATACAGATTTAATAGTGTGTTAGAGATCTACACACCTGATTACCGTTAGAACGAGACCCTCTAAGTCGATGCTATCCGTAGCCAACACCACCGCTATCTGCCTAAGGTGTTGTTCAGAAGCCGGTAACGAAACATTAGGTTAAGGCACAACTAACGAAAAGAAAACGGTTGTTCATCTTAAGGAGAATTGAAATCCTTACCTTGAAATCCCAAAAAGTGATATGAGATTCAGGGACTAGTGTTTCTGGCTTTTAGATCTAAGAGATCTACTTCAATTCCCGATGTCGCCCAATCAAGAAAATACATAAAACCATTAAACCATTAGCTTTTCGGCTTTGTCTTCCAAAAACCAAAAGAGAAAGTGAGGAGATAGGAAAATTGACACTCACCTTAACACAAAGAATTAGACTACCCCTTTGAGATTCTGGCTTTTTGAGAAGATCAGAAGATGATAGGAATGAGTCTATGTAGATTCGGCTTTTAATGAAGAAATCGGCAAGAAGAAGAAAAGAGAATTTCGGCAGACCAGAGGTAGGTCCGACTTTAGCAAAGATCAAAAGAAAAGAATGTATAAAAAGGATTATGAGGTTTCGGCTTTTAGAAGAAAGAAGAGAAAAGAACAATGGAGTTTCGGCTTTTGAATCAAAGTGAAGATGAGGGAATAGGGTTAGGAATTTTGACTTTTACTCAGAGAAGAAGAGAAAGAAAAGATGGAAACCCTAAAAGCCGAAAAATAAAGAAGAGAACCCTCACCTGACTATTTAAAGTTTTGGCACTCCTACTAACCAAAAGCTGGAATTGCCCTCTTTTGACAACTAAAACCAGTTAATTAGCAAGGGAAATTTCGGCACCCCTTAGCCATATCAGAAATCGATTTCTCCTCCCCCTCAGAGTTTGAAATTCGGCCACCACTTAGCCTTGCAGATAATTCCTATCTTTTCTCCTTTATCTTCCATATTATCAGCTATAATATCTACATTATCCCATTCACATAAATCCTCCTATTTTTGAGCCTTGTTGCCGCCCACTCCACCTAACCCTAATGCCGAAAATTAGCTAACTTAAATTAGAAGAATTGGGCTCCATGAAACTTAAATTTGGGCCCCTTACTTCCCTTGTGTGGCGTCACCTCCTTGCTCCCTAAGTGGCGCCACTGACCACTGGGCCACAAGCCCATTTTGATATTTTAAACTTAGATACCACCTTTTAAACCCTATAGTGCCCAAACAAAAATTTAACTAAGGCTTCAGCCCAATCCTGAGCCCAATTTGGACCCCTAATGCTCAAATTAACTCATTACACATATTCACCCATTAAATGCATAGGCCCAAAAATTCAGGATGTTACAATACAAGTCATGCATACATAGTCCATCATCCACTCAGGATCAAGGTATGTCACACTATGAATGTCACAAGTGAATAAATCTATAAACAGATTTGAGATCTATTCTTCTTAGGTCCTGTCTGATATATTGCTAGTCTAGTCACTTACATCTATATCTCTATCTTTTGGGAGTCATCCACTCTGATGCTCAAGACAAAACATCTCCCCAATTGGACTTGATAGACAACATATTAGTCTTTCAATTAGTTTGCTCATTTTCGTTTAGGCAAAGGACATGTTTAGGTTCATCTACTAATATAATTTATTTTTCCATATTGCGATCCAACCAAGTAATATTTCTTAGTATTAGTTAAACATTAGATAACTAGTGGGCTAATATTTTCTTCCATTTATCTTTGCATATAAAAACCATTGAGGACAATATATAAAGGATATTAAAGAAACTTATGGTTAATTTTATTAAACTCATCTATTCAAAAAAATATAAGTATACAAACGAATATACTACACTTAGGGCACCGAATCCAATAGTTTTTGTCTTTTATATTTTATATAAAATCTATAAAAAAATCAATTTAAATTAACAGTGGCGGTGACATTTGAAAACAAGACATCATGATTTTTAAAAGCTCAAATTTACTAATTCAACCAAAATCTCATTTGTTTTTAAGGTTAATGTATCTTTTGCCCCTAGAACTTGGCCACTTGTACATAATTGGTACAATTTTTTTTTGCCCAAATTGATACCTAAACTTCAATTCTGTCAATCACTTTGGTACCTTATTAGTAACACTGCTAAAATATGCTAACACTTTATTAACAACCAATAACATGGTTGTCAAGATCCATTTGAACTTTGACAACAATTTATCTAGATTCATTCTAGATGTTTTAAAGTAATTCTATATATTTTTAATTTTTAATAAAATATTATATTTTTATATTATTATGAAATTAAAAATATATAAAATATATTTGTCCAAATATATAAAATATGTTTTATATAAATGTATAAAACATAGATTTTATAAAATATCAAAATTTATGTATTTTTAATTTAATAATATTATAAAAATGTGATAATTCATGAACAATAAAAAAAATATGTCTAGAATGAATTTGAGCAAATAATTGTCCAGGTTCAAATGTATCTAAACAACTATTTGTCCAGGTTCATTCCTTATATGTAAAAAAATTATAATTTTATATTTTTTGTATTTTTTCCACGTTTCAAAATGTGAGACTATCATGTGTCCCCATATTATTGGCTACCAATGCCATGTCAACATTGTAACGACCCAAACCCGGCCCAAACGCTATGGCCGAATCTGGTCCGTTACAGTGAAAACATTTTTGAAGTTCCTTTTTGAAACCAACTTAAATTTTGAAAACCCTTCTTTTTAGTGGACTTAATAAAACCTTACTTAGATTAAATTTGGAAATCAGTTGAGTCAAGTTATTTTAGAGTTTTAAATGTGCCCGACGGCACGGTAAAACATTTTCGTTTACTTTGAGAAAACGTGTTCATTCAATGTAATATTGATAAAAAAAAAATAGTTTAAGCAAATTATTCAGCAATATAAAAAAAAACAAGCTAAAGTGTTAGGAGGCCTTATTACATTCAAAATAAAATCAACTAAAGATTAAAATAACTAGAGCCAAAATCCATTCGGTTTAAATTCACTGCATGGCCACCTCGAGTCAGCCCGGCTCCACATCCGCGATCTACTCGTTACCTGAAAAATGTAAAGGAGAAGGTGAGTCACCAAGACTCAGTATGTAACCCTTCCCCCGGTTTAAACATATTCATACACAACATATAACAAATTAATTATGCAAGTTATCATGTGTCCCAACCTAGCCAGCCGTACGCCACTGTCTACCCCGTTGTGGTACCAAACCACTGGTGGTGCCAAACCACTGGTGACATATAGTCACGATGTGCTACCAAAGCACTGGTGTCCGTAGACACAAATCAGGTGATGGGGCCAACCCATCGTGTGATACCAAATCACTGGCAGACGATCCCATATCTCAAGTGGGGCCAACCCACGGTGGTATTAACCACAGGGATAAGTCGCTATTGAGGTACCAAACCTCTGGAGGTACCAAACCTCTGGTGACCGTAGTCACAGTGTGTTACCAAAACACTGGTGCCCGTCGGCACATTATCACTGCCCCCTCCACTCATCAACCCACATAGTCAACAGTCACATATAGATTTATCATATGTATTATCACAGCATGCTTCCCAAAAGCATAAAATAGCAATCATATGCACAGGTACTTACCTGGTTACCCCGTATACCGTTATGGTATTCAAGCCATTGCTACATACATCAAATTAGCAATCACATTACTTAGCATAATTTAATAAGTTAAATGGTGTGTATGTACACACCTGTTACTACGATAGTCTTAAATCCCAAGAAGAAACGTTGGTCACCACAGATCTATCTGTCCTATATTCGGCCAAAAACATGGGTTAGTCTTATGGCCTATTCGGCCAAATCCAAAATATTCAAAGGGTTAATATTTAACCCGAAAGCCTTACCTAACCCCCTTGAGTACTAGCCACCAAGTGTTACTGCTTCCCTAATCGGCAATCATTAAGTTAGTAGCCTTCGGCTTAATCGAATATCATGAATAAAGAAAACAGATCTTACCACCTTACCCCAAAACCGATTGCTCCAAAGCAACGGGTTCACCTGCTTGCTTCCAAATCCGAAGGCCCTATATTTTAATCAAGCGATTAGTAGCCTTAACAGTCATTGCCGAAATAGTCACTTACCAACCTCCAAGTCGACAAGAAGAGAAAAGAGAATCCTAGACATTCGGCCTAACATACTTACCCTCCAAATTCGATTAGAGATTGCTTCCCCCTCCTTGTTCAGTATTCGGCCAAGAAGAAAATAATGGGGAGGAGGTGGTGTTTTGGCTAGTGTTTTAAGAAGAGAAAGGAAAGTTTAAAGATGGAAGACCAAGGTATGGTAGGTTCGGCCAAGGTTTCAAAAGAAGAGAAAAGATTGAAAGTAGGTGTTTTCGGCTAAAGGGCTTGAGAAAATGAAGGAAACGCAAGAGCAAAAGAGGGCTAGGGAATTCGGCACTTAGCAAAATTTGAAGAAAAGAAAAACAAGGAAATCAACTCATGTATTTATAGACTTGCCGTCCACCCCCTTCTAATTAATTCAAATTAATTTTGAATTAATCCCATAAATCCTTTGATAATCCAACTAATATCCAATAACCCTTTTAATCTAATAATCCCCCTAATTATCCTACATTATCACACTATTAAAATGATAATAGTAATATCCTTAATTTATCTTCTTAATATTAAGGAATTAAAACCAATTAAAATGCTCACAATATCTTATTATCCAAGTAAAAATCTAATTAATAAACCCTTTATAAATAATAATAATATCCTCATTATTATCTCTATTATCTAAATAGATAATAAAAAGAATTAAGGAGAGAAAATCTCTCTCCCTTGTGCCGTCCAAACAAAGAGCAAAAAGAGGGATTTCCGCGACTCGAACACAAGCTCTCCCTTGCTCCTTGGTGGCGTCACATGTAGCTCTTAAGTGGGAACACTTTGCCACTTAGTCTAGGCTCATTTTATGTCCAAATTATCCCCATTTATTCTTATAACACCCTCCTGCTAAGGCTCCCTATCTTAAAAGTTAAAAACTACAATTTCCTACCAAATCGAGCCAACACAAAGCCTTAAAATAAGCTCTATTATTCCATAAATAATACCACAATAGTTCTTACAGGAAAAATAACTAAATTTCAAATAACCCCATTTTTGGGATGTTACAATTCTACCCCCCTTAAAAATAAATTTCGTCCCCGAAATTACTTAACTAGAAAAGGTGGGGGTATTGCTGCCTCATTACATCCTCGGGTTCCCACGTGGCTTCCTCTGTACCATGGTTCCGCCACAGCACCTTCACCAGGGGCACTGACTTCTTACGTAGAACCTTCACATCCCGGTCTAAGATCTGAACTGGTTCCTCTTCAAACGATAAATCTGAATTCACCTCGATTTCTGTTACTGGTACTACGTGCGAAGGGTCTGATCGATACCGCCTCAGCATGGATACGTGAAAGACATCATGGATCTGGTTCAGTTCTGCCGGTAACTCAAGCTGGTACGCCACTGGTCCAACACGCTTAATCACCGTATATGGCCCGATGAACCTTGGGCTTAGCTTCCCTTTTCGTCCAAATCTTAACACATTTTTCCAAGGCGATACTTTTAGAAAAACCTTGTCTCCTACCGCATACTCCATTTCCTTGCGTTTTAAATCAGCATAGGATTTCTGCCTGTCCGATGCTTCCTTCAGACGAGACCGAATCACTTTAACTTTACCCTCTGTCTCTGTCACCAATTCTGGACCCAAAATCTGTCGTTCGCCTAATTCCGTCCAACACGTCGGGGTACGACATTTCCGCCCATACAATGCTTCGTATGGTGCCATCTGGATACTTGCCTGATAGCTGTTGTTGTAGGCGAATTCTGCTAACGATAGAAATTCTTCCCAACTACCACGGAAATCCAAGACACAACCTCTTAACATATCCTCCAAGATCTGTATCACCCTTTCCGATTGTCCATCAGATTGTGGATGGAAAGCGGTACTAAAATCCAACCGTGTGCCCATAGCTTGATGCAAGGCCTTCCAAAACCTTGACGTGAACCTGGGATCCCTATCCGAGATGATTGATGTTGGAACCCCATGCAATCTTACTATCTCCGAGACGTACAGCTTAGCTAGCTTCTGAAGAGAGAAATCCATCCTCACCGGTATGAAGTGAGCCGACTTAGTTAACCGGTCTACTATTACCCAAACCGCGTCTTTCTTACTGGGCGTAAGGGGTAGCCCACTAACAAAATCCATAGTGATCCGTTCCCACTTCCATTGGGGAATCTTCACTGGCTGAAGCAACCCTGACGGCAACTGATGTTCAGCCTTGACCTGCTGACAAGTCAGACACTTACCAACAAACTCTGTCACTTCACGTTTTAACCCGGGCCACCAAAACTGCTCCCTAAGATCCCTATACATCTTGCTTCCTCCCGGATGCATAGCGTAAGGGCTGCTATGTGCATCATGGAGAATCTTCTGCCTCAATTCCACATCCTTTGGCATACACGCTCGCCCTTGAAAGCATAATACTCCATCACTCGACAGGCTGTACCCTTCCAAACCACCATCCTGAACTTGCATTCTCTTAGCATTTAACCCTTCGTCCACTAACTGCTTGTCCTTAATCTCCTCGATCCATGTCGGCTTAACTTGAAGTTCTGCCAAGAGACTCCCATCGTCATATAGACTCAACCGAGCAAACATCGCTCTTAAGTCCGTCACAACCTTCCGGCTCAACGCGTCAGCTACTACGTTAGCCTTGCCTGGATGGTATTCGATTGAACAATCGTAATCCTTTAATAGTTCAATCCACCGACGTTGTCTCAGATTCAGATCCTTCTGAGTCAAAAGATACCTCAGACTCTTGTGATCTGTATAAACTATCGACTTCTCCCCATAAAGGTAGTGTCTCCATATTTTCAGAGCGAAGACGACTGCTGCTAGCTCTAAGTCGTGCGTTGGATAGTTCAATTCATGAGGTCTTAACTGACGTGATGCATAGGCTACTACCTTCCCTTCCTGCATCAGCACACATCCCAAACCAGTATGGGACGCATCACAATAAATGGTGAACAGTTTTCCTGCCTCTGGCTGCACCAAAATCGGAGCTTCCGTCAAAATTTTCCTTAGTTTATCGAAGCTTTCTTGCTGCTTCTCCGACCATACAAATGGGACTCCTTTTCTTAGTAGCTTCGTCAACGGTGCTGCGATCAGAGAAAATCCTTCTACAAACCTTCGATAATACCCCGCTAGACCTAGGAAACTTCTGATCTCCGCCACTGACCTAGGCGGTTTCCAATCCAATACCGCTTCAATCTTGCGAGGGTCCACCCTAATTCCTTCCGCCGACACTACGTGACCTAAGAAAGCTACTTCTCTTAGCCAAAATTCGCACTTACTGAATTTGGCATATAATTGCTTCTCCCTTAGTACTTGCAACACTATTCGTAAATGCTTGTCATGCTCTTCCTCCGTCTTAGAGTACACCAGGATGTCGTCAATGAATACTACGACGAATTGGTCGAGGTACTGCTGAAATACTCGGTTCATCAAGTCCATAAATGCCGCCGGTGCGTTGGTCAACCCGAATGGCATTACCAGAAACTCGTAATGTCCATACCGAGTTCTGAATGCCGTCTTGTGGACATCAACTTCCTTCACCTTTAGTTGATGGTAGCCCGACCTAAGGTCTATCTTTGAAAACACCGCGGCACCCTTCAGTTGGTCAAACAAGTCATCGATCCGAGGCAACGGATACTTATTTTTGATCGTTAACTTGTTTAACTGACGGTAGTCGATGCACATTCGCATGGACCCGTCCTTCTTCTTGACAAATAGCACAGGTGCTCCCCACGGGGATATGCTTGGTCGAATAAACCCTCTATCCAAGAGCTCCTGAAGTTGGGCCTTCAGCTCCACCAATTCCTTTGGTGCCATTCGGTATGGTGCTAT